>JANRMT010062836.1:5179463-5245601 GCA_026402145.1 Polypterus bichir lapradei
AAAAAAGTTAGCATTTACTCCCCCGGGTGGAATTGAAGAGTCGCATAGTGTGGGGGAGGAACGATCTCCTCAGTCTGTCAGTGGAGCAGGACAGTGACAAAAGTCTGTCACTGAAGCTACTCCTCTGCCTGGAGATGACACTGTTCAGTGGATGCAGTGGATTATTATTATTATTATTATTATTCATGATTGACAGGAGTTTTTTTTTTTTAGTTGATCCAATTAAAATTACATCATCTGCATAATGTAAATATTATTCCTTACTCTCCAACTTGGAATCCTTTTCCATATCTGTTTGCTAATCAGATCAATAATGTGTGCTGGAAATCCCATATTGCACATAATGATCCATATCTGATCATGTTGAAGAGAGTCAAAGGCTTTTGTATAATCAGTTAAGCAAAAGTACAATGTTTGGTTGAATTCTCTTGCTTTCTCAGTTATCTCAGTGGTTGACTATATGGCCTCTTTCTACCCTGAAACCTGCTTGTTCCTGAAACCTTAGAATTCATGATAGAAGGAAGTATTATAATATTCCAGTTAAAAAAGAAGAGTTTTTTTGGAGTCCAGAAGCTGATGCTTATAGACTTCTATTTTTAGAGATGTAACTTTCTTATATTTTATTAATATTATTAATCAAACAACAATGAATGAGATAATTACATGATTTTTAAGAAAAAGAAAATCATTCATTTCTTATTTTTCTAAACCATCCATCCTTCAATTTTCCATACCAGCTAATTTCAATTAAGAATTCAAGAGTATTTGAGATGAATGTTTATAAATAAATAATTTACACATATACTTTTGTGAAAGCCATATCTTATCATTGGTAACTTTGGGGTCTTTTATTAAAGCTTGAGTCTTAAATCATTCAATTGCAAGGTCACATTGAAAGCTGTAACACGTGTCACAGAGACTGGATTATACTCATTTAGAAAAAAATGCCTGTGCTCACAATGAGAATAAAGTGTTTCTAGATCCACCATGCATGAAGATTATAAGCCTACGCATCTGCTCTTGTTGAAGGATAAGGTGTATAACAGTAGCTGGCAGAATGCAAACAAAAATATAGGGACATACTGTATGATCTTTGATCTTCTGTTGGTTACAATTATTGTCCGCAAATGCATGGAAGAATTATTTTCTACTACCAGTTATAGCTGCACAAGTCTCATCTTCAGTTTGGAAAAATGGGACACTCTAGTGTCACTAAGTGTTTCTCTTTGAAGCTTAATAGACATCTCGAGCTTCAGAGTTATATTTACAAGTTAACTGATGAAAAGATATTGAGGTAAGAGACAGGCAAGTTATATGAAATTTTATTCAGAGGGAGGACTAACATGATGTGAACTTGGAATTGATGCTGGAGCTTTTTCTTATTGTATTTATATTACATCTCATGGGTGAAATAGGCATCCTGAGGATAATAAAAAGGTAAATGTCCTCCTCACATAGGACTCACACTGGTGAAAGGAGATCAACTGTAGAAGTCAGTCTAGAAAGAGGGAGACCTTTAAAGGTCTCTTGCCCCAGGAAGAAAACTTCACATACCAGAAATTGAGCATTATGGCTTCTACATGTGGGTTAATATGCAAGATTTGCAAGAGGCTAACCTTAGTTTATTCTCACTCAGTTTGCAAAGGATTGTTCCTTGCAGTGTGGTAGGGCGGCTCCTGCAGATGATTTGAGAGTGTACTTATCAAAGATCCAGTAGTGGCTAAAGTTGCCGGAGACAGCAATATAACGCTTCCTTGGGCCTTACTGCATAGAGTCTTGTTCACCAGACAGCCATAGTCTGAACTTCCTTTTCAAGAAGGTTGCTTCTGAACTTCCAGCAAATTTGTTTCTTATCACTTGTTCCATGTATCATTAACATTTGCCTGTTGGGATGATTTTCAAATTGTGATGGCACATGTAAAATCACAGAAAATGTGTTTGTGATCACAAACATCTGCAGGCACACTTTAACATTTTGTGTTAATTTAAATTTTATCCACTTGGTTCATCCCTGTCATAAAATGTGTACCTTTTGCTCAGCACATAAGAACATGAAGATCTTGAAATGCTGTGAACAAGTCCACTAATTCCATTTATAACTGTGCAAATTTGTATTTCAGCTTGTGAAAATTTGTGTTTTATCTATTTCATTTAATTTTCAGCACTTTCATGGTCCCAATTTTTTTTTCCCTTTATGTCCTAAAGAATTAATGATACCTGGAATGTGATGATTTTGGAATAAAATTAATTTTACCTTAATTAATTTTACTCCTTAACAGTGTCACTTTTTTCCAGATCTATGTCTTGATTCTGGGATTCTTTATCTCCTAAATTAATTTTTATATATATTAATTTAGTATTTCTGTATTGGTATTATTTTTTCATCATCATAGTGACATTTTGAGTGCATGTTACAGCAGCCATTAACATGTCATTAATCACAAAGGCACCTGTAGTTGGTCAAGTGGTCACCAGGATGTCACAATCATCGCAATAGAGAGGTGTCCAGACCCAAAGGTCAGATTCATTGGATCTCCAAAATGCAAGCCATGAAATAATTTGTTTTATTTTTGAAAATAGAAATAAACATTTTGTGAATTTTTAGGCTATAAAAAAAGTGAAAGGCTGGTGTTTTGCATTACATGGTATCAGACTAGGGATATGATAATACTTAAAATTTGCAAGTTTGCTGGTATACAATGAAAAGTTCTATCATGATAAGCAAAAGAAAATATCCAAGCACTGATCAAAAATACTCTAGTAAGCAATTTGAACAACAAACCATTGCAAAATTACCAAAAGATAACATCTGTGTTTAAATCTTCATAGGAGGAGGATACTGGTGAAATGCTACAAATGTAATCAGTGGAACAGACTAGGTCCGGTTAATGAAGAATCATGGAAAGCTCAACAGAGTATACTACTTCTCCTCGTCTTCCCTGCCAACCTGTTTTCATTACAGATGACCACAAGCCTATTAATAAAGATGTGCTGAGTAACCTGCCACACCCAGACTCAGGTAGGAATAACAATATGGAGAATTTAAAAAGAAATAAGATAATATGGAGTCTCAAAATATTTCACTATTAATATGTTAATGCTACAGTAATTTTTCAATGCATTGTAAAAAATTGCTCATGCCCTGCGTGGAATTCATTCTATTTTGTCTCCTAAAACATTTATTTCAATAGTTTCTACCTCAAAGAGGCAGGCGGGAGTGAAATAAATACATTTTTTTGATGTGGACATCTAACCTCCACTATTTCATGGGAAGTCCGTGAATTTTATGCTATACCTGTGATCATGGCATGTGACATCATAAGATGATTGGTACAGTGTCTCTAAAAAAATATTCAACCCCTTGCAAATTTTCATGTTTCATTGTTACGCAACATTGAATCATAATGGGTTTCATTTTGTTTTTTTTGACACTGATCAACATGTCAACGTGAAAACAGAACTCTTTAAAGTGATCTAAATTAATTACAAATAAAAAACACAAAATAATTGATTGCATAAATATTTGTCCCTTCAAATCAGTATTTAGTAGGTTTAGCTTTGGCAGCCTTGACACCCTTGAGTCTGTGTGGACAAGTCTGTGTCAGCTTGGATACTGCAATTTTCCCCATTCTTGTTTGCAAAACTGCTCAAGCTCTGTCATGTTGCATAGAGATTGGGAGTGAACAGCCTTTTTCAAGTCTAATCATAAATTCTCAATTGGATTGAAATCTGTGTTCATATTTATCAAGCATCTCAAAGAGGGAAAACAATCCAACTAGCTCAAAAATTTCAGAGAGACGTAAATTTGTTCCTACTCTTAGGAGTTGGAGTAAAAGCATTTTTACCAGTTTTCATAATTTAGAAAACTACTTTAAACTTCACCAGGGTTTAGGAGAGCTTACAAGCTGTCTTAACTCACTAGGAGCTGCTTACGTGATATCATTCAGGCAGAGCTCAGCTTGCAGATTCTGGGAAAGGCAGAATGTTTTGGAAAGACTGGACAACAATGAACAAGTAAAAAGATAGCAATTTGACAGAGATATAATGAAATTTGTAACAAATCTTGCACATCATTTGATGGCTCCGTCTATACAAAGAATCTATGTGCTGTTTTCCAAAATGAAAGTGTTGGTACTGTAATGTTTTGTGACCATGGGCAAGAGGTAGATGGCATCTTAACCCACTTCTATTAGCAGACAAGAACTGTACAGAATTTATATCCAAACAAATCAGTTTCTTCCTAGAGACAAATACATCCTCAGAGGTCTCTGCAGGAATACTCTGGGAAACTCTAAAGGCCTTCTTAAGAGGACAGATTATTTCATATCTTTCCCACATAAATAAACTAGAAACCAATAAGGTATCAGAGCTAACCAGCGAAATTACTAGAATAGATGAAGAACATGCCAGGTGTCCAAGTGAGGCACTTCATAGGAAAATGCAGGCTCTGCATTCAGAGCTCAACCTTTTAACAACCAAATAAACTGAACGACTCATTTTTAAATCAAGACATCATTACTATGAACAAGGAGAGAAAGCTAATAAGCTCTTAGCTCAACAAATCCACAAGCAAGAAGTTCGCAATGCAATCCCAACAATCACCAACACGAAGGTAGATAAAATCATTGACCATAAAAATATAATGCACACATTCAGAGACTACTATAAATCCTTATATTCTACTGAGTTTAAAGAAGCAAATACACAATCTAATGCATTTCTAGATACATTACAGATACCACAAATAGATACTTTTAGTGCAGAGGAACTGGATAAACCTTTGGCACTGTCAGAATTACTAGATGCTACAAAGTCACTTCAAAGCGGGAAAGCAGCAAGCCCTGATGGCTACCCTGTAGAATTTCTCCACTCAGCTAGCTCCCCTCTAATTAGCAACATTTACAGAAGCTACAGACAATCAAATTCTACCTCAAACATTTCGCCAACCATTTTTTCACCATCTTTCCTAAACAAAATAAGGACTTATCACAATATGCATCATACAGACCAATTTCACTTCTGAATAATGATGTTAAGATACTCTCCAAAGTTCTAACTAGAAGGATGGAGAAAGTGCTGCCTTCGGTAATATCACAAGATCAAACTGGATTTATTAACACTAGAATTACCAGAGCCTACGCAAAAACTTGTAGATCCGGCCCACCTTAAATCCGTTCATACCTCTCCGCCATGGTCTTTTGTCCTGTAAATGTGCCGATAAAGACAAGCTGCAAGCAGCCTACTATTCCATCCCACCGCTTTAGAACGTGCAGAAAGTTTTCCCAGCTCATGCCTTGATTGATTATCTGGGAGTTAAGTGCTGGAGTTTTAGAGTGGAAATAACAGATCGTTATTTGGAACACATGGATTTCATGTGTGTTCCATTTCTACAATAATCTGTGTAAACACATTTTTAAAACAGAAACATTTTTCATATTTTAGTAGTAAATGACAAAATGTAGGCATTAACTATATAATGTATGAAGCCTGAAGTCCAAAGATCAAATAAACACTTTCACAAAAGGTTCAAGGACGATATGACAACTTCCGTGGCGTAGCGGTAATATTTGCTGACTTGTAATCAAGAGTCCCTGGTTTGATCCCGACTGCCTCCTATATTTGCCATTATACAGTACACACATACATTTGGTTTGCATCTGTAACAGACGGTGTACATTTATAGGATTTGTAAAAGTTACTTTTTTTTTTCACTTTTATTCTCTCAGTCACGATCACGATACATACTACCGCCATAGGGATCTGACGCTGTTAGTTTTTATTTGAAACTAGGAATAACTGTAGATGTGAGTGGTGTTTTGAGGCAATGGAACTGGACATTCTTTCATCTAGAGGGATAAAAGCTGACACACAAACGCTGGCAAATATGCCTTCTTCGTATCTCACCGTCACTTGATTTTTTTTATTCACTTTTATTGAGTGTTCCTGCTAACGCTGAATTAGTATGTGCCTTATGGTCTTTGATGTAAAAAAAAAACCAAAAACAGACATAGTATTTCGTTTTATGACCTGTATAGTAAATTTTGGAAAACATTGTGGCACAGATGCAACATTATTCATATTCATTCGCATAACATTTTGCTCTTGAGATCAGTGACCATGTGTTTTTTTTTTCCCCCGATCTTGCCAGTCCCCACAAGTTACTGTATGCTGTTTCTTTTGTACTCCAGGACATGCAGAGGAAAGAATAGTACAGAGAGGTCAGTTCAGTGCTATATGCAATCATCAAATTCAAATGCTCACAGTTCACACACACGCAAGGACCGTCCTTCCTACATTTACGACGTGTGTACTTGTTGCAATGTACACACTTCTCTCTATGCTTTGGTTCCTGTTACATTGAAAGGGCACCTGATGCTGACTCAGTTAACTTTCCTGGGGAATGCGGCTGTCTTGGAACAGAAGTGGCAAAAGAAACTGGTAACTGCACAGCTGCAATAACATTCGATGTGTCTAAGAAACTGGTGCGAGATTGGAGGAAGTTCGGGGTCTGATTTTATGATCGATTTTTCTGGTTTTATGATCAATTTTTTGGGTTTCAAGACCCCGACTTATACGGTATATCAAGTTTTCCTCCAGAATTTTTCTGCATTTTGCTAAATTCATTCTACCCTTTTCCCTCACAAGCCCTCCAAGGCCTACTGCAGAAAAGCATCGTCAAAGCATGATGCCACCATCACATGCTGTGGTGATGGTGTACTTACACAAGTCATGGCTCTTAGTCTGATGGCCCATGTGACTTCTAGTTGAGATGTCTTGTTTGTGTGTGTTTTTAATTTTCTCTTTGCCACACTCTCATAATAATACAATCATTGAAGCATCAAGTCAACAACAACAACAACAACATTTATTTATATAGCACATTTTCATACAAACATAGCTCAAAATGCTTTACATAATAAAGAATAGAAAAATAAAAGACACAATAAGAAAACAAAATAAATCAACATTAATTAACATCGAATAAGAGTAAGGTCCAATGGCCAAGGGGGACAGAAAAAACAAAAAAAAAACTCCAGACGGCTGGAGAAAAAAAATAAAATCTGGAATCCAAATTCCAGACCATGAGACCGCCCAGTCCCCTCTGGGCATTCTACCTAACATAGATGAAACAGTCCTCTTTGGATTTAGGGTTCTCACGGAAGGGCTTGATGATGATGGTCACGTAGAATTCTGCCTTTTAATCCATCCATCATTGTTGGAGTATCATGAAGCTTTGAGTAGGTGGAGGTGGCGCAGGCCACCACCACAAAGAAACCGGAAAAAGAAACAGAAAAGAGAGTAGGGGTCAGTACGGATTTTAGAGCCACCCTGAATAGTTATTATGAGGAAATTGAACATATAGAGTATCAGGATTAAGTTAAATTAAGTTAAATTGAAGTTATAGAAAGGCCATGTTAAAGTAATGTGTTTTCAGCAGTGTTTTAAAGTGCTCTACTGTATCAGCCTGGCGAATTCCTATTGGCAGGCTATTCCAGATTTTAGGTGCATAGCAGCAGAAGGCCGCCTCACCACTTCTTTTAAGTTTTGTTCTTGGAATTCTAAGGAGACACTCATTTGAGGATCTAAGGTTACGATTTGGAATATAGGGTGTCAGACATTCCGATATATAAGATGGGGCGAGATTATTTAAGGCTTTATAAACCATAAGCAGAATTTTAAAGTCAATCCTGAATGACACAGGTAACCAGTGTAGTGACATCAAAACTGGAGAAATGTGTTCGGATTTTCTTTTCCTAGTTTGGATTCTAGCAACTGCATTGTGCACTAGTTGCAAACGATTTATGTCTTTCTTGGGTAGTCCTGAGAGGAGTGCGTTACAGTAATCTAGTTGACTGAAAACAAACGCGTGAACTAATTTCTCAGCATCTTTCAGTGATATAAGAGGTCTAACTTTACTTATGTTTCTTAAGTGAAAAAATGCTGTCCTAGTGATCTGATTAATATGCGATTTAAAATTCAGATTACAGTCAACAATTACCCCTAAGTTTTTTTACCTCCGTCTTGACTTTTAATCGTAATGTATCCAGTTTATTTCTAATAGCCTCATTGTATCCATTATTGCTAATCACTAAGATTTCAGTTTTCTCTTTATTTAACTTGAGAAAGTTACTTTTCATCCATTCTGAGATACAAGTCAGACATTGTGTTAGTGAATCAATAGAATCAGGGTCATCAGGTGCTATTGATAAGTACAGCTGTGTGTCATCAGCATAGCTGTGGTAGCTCACGTTGTGCCCTGAGATAATCTGACCTAACGGAAGCATGTAGATTGAGAATAACAGCGGACCCAGGATAGAGCCTTGTAGAACACCATATCGGATATCATGTGTCTTCGAGTTGTAATTACCACAACTAACAAAAAATTTTCTCCCTGTCAGGTAGGATTCAAACCAATTTAAGACACTGCCAGAGAGGCCCACCCATTGACTAAGGCGATTTCTAAGAATATTATGATCAATAGTGTCAAATGCAGCACTCAGATCTAAGAGGATGAGAACAGATATATGGCCTCTGTCTGCGTTCACTCACAAATCATTTACTACTTTAACGAGTGCAGTTTCTGTGCTGTGATTTGTTCTAAAACCCGACTGAAATTTATCAAGAATAGCATGTTTATTTAGGTGGTCATTTAACTGCATAATGACTGCTTTCTCCAGAACTTTGCTTAAGAAAGGCAGGTTAGAGATGGGTCTAAAATTTTCAAGAGCCGAGGGGTCAAGATTATGTTTCTTAAGAAGGGGTTTAACTACAGCAGTCTTAAGACAGTCTGGGAAGACCCCCGTATCTAATGACGAATTTACTATGTCAAGAATATTGTCAATTAGCACGCCCGATACTTCTTTGAAAAGCCTTGTTGGTATTGGGTCAAGGACGCAGGTGGAGGATTTTAATTGAGATATTATTTTTTGTAAATCAGGTAAATCTATCCAAGTGAAAGAGTTTAATTTGTTTATAACAGAATGCTGGGGTTTAGGAGGATCCTTAGTGTTGGAGGGATATACTATGTTATTTCTAATATCATTAATTTTTTGATTGAAAAATACAGCAATAGCCTCACAGGTTTTACTGGAAGTACTTAGGAGGCATTCCTTTGAGTTACCTGGGTTTAGTAGGTGATCAATTGTAGAAAATAAGACTCTGGGATTACTAACATTGTTATTTATAATCTTGGAGAAATAACAGCGTCTCTCAAGACGGACAGTGTTATTGTATTCTGTCAACAGTTGTTGTATGCAAAGTCTGTTCAATACGATCTACTGCAGTTTGTAACTTCTTCAGAATTAACACTGGTTTCTTGGTGGCTTCACTCATTAGTTTTCTACTTGCAGTTATTTTGGACAGCCTGCTGTAGGCCAATTTCCAGCTGTACCATACTGTTTCCATTTCTAAATAATTTATTTAACTGGGCTCAGTGACTTGCATATTTTCTAGTCTCCATCACCGACTTGTGCATTTCAATAACCATTTTATGGAGTTGCTTGGCATGTTCTTTTGTCTTCATTGTGTTGGTTAGGGCATGGTAATGACTCACACAAGTCAGACCATCCAGCTAAGCTGCAGTTATTCAACAATCAATTGAAACCACTTGACTAAAGACGGGTGGTTTCCACTGAAATAATTATCTGACTTCTAAAGCTAATTGGCTGCCCCAGTGATGATTTAGGTGTGCCATCTTAAGGGAGGTGAATACTTATGAGATCAATTAGATTGTGAGAGAGATCTATTGCAGAGATCTATTTTCACTTTAACATTAAATAGTCTTTTTCTGTTGGTAAGTTTCAAAGTGTCAAAAAGCCAAATGAATTCCACTGTAATTTAATATTGTAAAACACTAAAATTTGAAAACTACCAAAAGGGTAAACAAATTTTATTGGCATTGCATTTAAGATGGTGGTTATGGTTTTTAGTGTAATTTCACTTAAGTAATATCTTTTTTCTGGTTTAAAAACCTCTAGCTTTGCCTTTTGATAACATTTTTGACATGTTAGTATGTTTTGTTCTTTCTTGTACCTTGTTTACTGATTTCAGCTTTTCCCATCTCCTTTCAGTATTTTTCACCTCCTGGTCATATTTTTCCATTTACGAACCTCTGTGCATGTTAACAAAATGTAATACAATCTACATACTGTAAACAAGAAAATATATTACTGAACAATTCTCCATATTTCTGTTCTGTAAGACACAATCATTAGGTTTTTGTTCTTCATACACATTTTAAAGAGTTACTGATATCAACTTGCAATTTTGCTTTTTCACCATATATGGCAATATATGCAGATAAGGATTATTAAAAGTTCACAAAGATAGTCCCCTGTCTGGTTCCTTTCTGCTCCCCAACATGGTATAAGGTGGGCATGTCGATGAAGTGATGGATATGGCCGTTTGAATGCATTAGCATTTGACATGCTGAATGCCATTCACTGTCAGATTTTTGACATGTGTAGGGGGAAACTGTCACTCTTTCTTTTGTTTTGTTTTGTTATTGCAATAAAAAAAAACTTTTTTTCTGAAGACATGCAACATGGGGAAGAACTTGAAGAATAGAAATTACCTTTTTTTTATTGTGGGGGACCTTGTGCCTTTCATTAAGTCCTGTAGGAATATCAGGTCGAACGAGTATGGGTCTTTTGTTTATTTGTTGCTGTTTTGTGCATTTGTTTGCCTCAGTATTCCTTGGGGCATAGTGATCATTTCTTCTCAATGAGATTATTTTTAGCTATGGATCCCCCCTGGGATCTTTGGTGGATTCAACCATGTAAAGTCCAAACCTGGAATATTTAAACTTGTTAGTACTCTCTTACTATTTGCAGAATTTTTACACAATTTTTCTTTTTTCTGAATTTAAAGACACATACCTTTAATTTGTGCACATTTTATCTCATTGGAACGCTTACATTTTTGATGTAACAGAAATATTGTTAATTTCAGTACTTCCCACCCCATAAAATTACAAATATAAATCATCAATGTGACATAGTGAAACAACATATTTAATTGAACTTTAATATGTAGTTAACTCAGGTGATCTATAAAAAAAGAGTACAATTGCTGCTGTTTGCCTGTCCCTCCTTTCCCAGGAGCACCAGTACCTTCTCCAGCTACAGAGCATAGCCCCAGGATCAGATCCCCAGCCTTTACTGACAATTCTTATCCCAAATTTATAGATTTGACTTGACATGACTTCTCTTACCTACATTGCTCTAAAATGCCAGAGGCTCTTCACTTTGCATGGCTTGCTGTAAATGTGCGTAAAGCATAAACTTGTTAACAGTAGCTGCCAGAGCCCTGGTACACTTGTGCTAAAGGATTACATGTTAAAGGCTCCCCATTGCGTAATATTTTTCAGTGTGACACCAATAAGTCAAAAGACTGTTAATCTTATTTTATACCATAAGCATGTGACATTATTATTAGCCTACTTAACGTCACTTAGCTTTCTTGAAGCTGCATATAATTAAAAGAATCCAACTACAGACAGATGTCCTCAAGCTGCTGCTTAGCTGCTTCTTCAGGTTGGGCACTTGGGATGTTCTTCTGCTTGACAGGGCTAAGTTGATGTGTTTCAGACATTCCATGGCAAAGATAAACAGCTGGGATATTTGCAGGCTGTACCTTTTAAAATCTCATTCTTAGGGAAGCAGGTATGGTTTCATTTCACTTTTTTGCTGCTGCACATCTTTAAAGGATTAATGATATACTGGTACTGGATGTAATTTTACTTGTTACCTGTGCCCGTCCTTTGTCATCCTACTATTCATCCAAGAAAAAAAAAGAGAAAGTACAGTATTAAGTCCAAATATTGACACCAGGGGCATCTCATGAATAAAACCTTGCTCATATTTCATACTAAAAGTCTGGTTATGGTTGAATGGCAAAAATGGCATACAGCCAAAAAAATTTCATTTATAAAACTGTACGTTCCCACTTGCTTCCTTACAAAAGTTGGGCAGTTTTCATTTCGAAATTCTACGTGTAATGGTCATAACTGCAAACTGTTTTTCTCCATATAATGTAATGGAGTTGAGCTCGAAAGCCGTGGGGGGCGGAGTTTCGTGTGACATAATCGCGCCTCCCACGTAATCACGTGAACTGACTATCAACGCAGTACGTAGAATACCAGGAACAGCTCCAAAAAGCGCTGAAGAAAACATGCATTATATAATTGAGAAGGCAGCGAAACAATAAGAAGCGAGCGAGTGACATATACAACCATATTCATGAGTTCTGCTACTTCGGAAACAAAGCACGGTGTAAACCTAAAGTTTAAATTAAGTTCATAGACAGGCTGCCGCTGGCGTTTGTAATTTAGTGCCTGCCCATATAAGGCCGTCCGTCAGCGGCAATCCAATAGAAACACTGCCACTAAATATTCACGGGTGAAGGACTGTGCTTATGCAGAGGAAGATGAGATGGTCAGGGTGGTGTTTGGCACAAACTCAGCGAAACTGCGAGAGAAACTTTTAAGTGCCGGTTCTTCGCTAACATTAAAAAAAGCCGTGGAAATCACACGAGATGGCACCAGCACAGCTGGGAAACTTCATTGCATGTACACCGAGCAGCTCACATGAACTGACGCAGTGCACAGACAAAAAGCAACAGTTCCAAAGAGTGCTGAACAAAAACCGAATTACACAATTGAGAAGGCAGCAAAAAAATATGAAGCGTTTGATACATACAAGCATATTCATAAGTGCAGCTACTGCGGAAACAAAGCACACGGTGGAAAAAGTCAATGTCCCGCTAAAGGAAGACAGTGTAAAAAAAAACCCATGCTTGCAGTGTGTCACATCTCAGATAAAGAGGAAGACGAGCTGTTTATTGATGCAGTAAGAAACGAATCGATGAATGAAACCTCTTATCTTTACAACGATTGACAAGCAGGGAATGTAACTTGAACACAACACATCGTACAAATACGAACCTGATTGAAAAAAATAATGATAATCAAATCCTTGATGACAGCAACACTCACAAAACAATTACTGTATATTGACAATCATGTTATTATTAAAATGTTTCCTTTTATTTTTACTTCTCCGCTGCCAAGCGCGGGTATTTTGATTGAGATATATATATATACCCCGATCTACATACTGTATTCTCAAATAGACAAGCCACACGCCGTGGCGCAATGGTAGAGGCTTCGCTTCTAGCTTCGACATCCGAGGTTCGATTCCCAAGAGGGGATGCACTGAGTATATATGCGCGCTTCCCAATTCATTTTACCCTCGCATATATATATATGACAGCAACACTTATGACAATGTCAATCATGTTACGTTATTATTAAAATGTTTCCTTTTCTTTTTCATTACCTCTTTAACACACTACTTCTCCGCTGCGAGGCGCGGGTATTTTCATATACAGTATATATATAATGACCTCCAAAGAGCGCGGAGACTTTTGATCATTTGAACGTGTCTGCAAAAACTGGCGTCTCCTGCCCAGCAAAAGTCGAGCAGCCGGTGCGCGCGCATAGCTGTGCCGGCCTTTTGGACGCTGACTGCGCTTCTGCCTTAAGTCAAAGTGAGCACTTTTAATTTTTTTCATCCTCCCCCTGAGCTATAGCCCAGAAAAGTGCACACACGGGACCCCTGTTCTACACCGCGGCAAAATAATATTAAGGCGCTTCACACTTTCTTTTCCACGTATACGATTATGAGGTCATCAGCTCGGATTATGAAGACACGCACAGGAGTGGAGGACTGACAGTGCCATCACAGCCGATTAATAGCTGGGACGTCTCACCAGTCTACACAAGACCCACCGCGACTGTCCCCAAAAGGCGCTCATATCGTCAGCGAAAACATCTCTCTACACTATATAAAAGAAAAAGGCAACTTTCCTTTCTTTACACCTTTTTTCCTTTTATCCCAAACCAAAGCCTTTCTCTCTTAACACTGCAGAGGACACAAAACTAATTTTCTTTAATTGCTGGTAATGCTGGTAAGGCACATTACCAGAGGCAGAAATTTGGACGTTCACATAGAAAATGTAATTTCTATACCACAGCCGTCGTGTAGCGCCATATACATTTTAGCTGCTGTTAGGACTACTTACCTGTTCTGTTTCACCGTCTTTAAAATGTAGTTTACCCGCAACCACTCCAGTAGTGCTCAATATACCTTTACTTCTTAAAACGTTAATGTTTTACTGTTTAATAACTTATACACTACATTTTATTATTTTTCCCTTGCACTCAGTGACCAAAGCTATACACACACATATAGACACATACATATATATACACATATATATACCTGTGTGTATGTTTGTATGTATGTATATATATATATACACACACACACACACCTATCTACATTGTATATATATATATACACACTCACATACATAAATACATAAACACACACACACACACATATATATAATTTGTGTGTGTGTACGTATGTATCTGTGTGTATATATGATGTAGATAGGTATGTATATATATATATGTATATGTAGATATGTATATAGATATGTATATATGTATATAGTGTCACGCATGCGCGAGTAGGAGGCCGCGGACGGACCTGAAACCGATTCGAAGAACGTTCGCCGGTAGGGAATGGCGGGGTACTAACCTTTCTGCTCTCTCTTTTAGGAAAAAAGACGCTCCGCCATCATAACCTGACCGCACTACGTCCACTTCCGCCCTTCCTCCGCCATCTTCCCTGACGTCAGCAATCCCGTCATCCCTCATGCCTCCTTCCCAGCATTCCTCCACTTCCGGCTCCTGCGCATATGAACAATTTTGTTTGTATATTTTGACCTGTTGAAAATTATTTTTTTGTTTACAGTATACGGGGCCGGAAACCCCAACCCTTTATGCTGTGTCTTTTCATTCTTTTTACAGTGGCGTAGTCGGCAGGATACTGCACCGAAGAAAGAAAATGACTGAAAGGCAGGACCTCAATACCGTGCTGCAGGGCATGAATGCACAGATACAGTCCCTGCAGCAAGCACAGGCCGCTACAACCCGGGAACTGGTGGCCGCGAAGGCGAAACTTGCGGAAGCCGAGAGGGTAAGGGCCGACCCGCCTCGTCCAAAACCTCCGTCCCTTGTCCCAATTACGGAGGCGGACGACATCGAGTCCTACTTAGGGATCTTTGAAAGGACAGCCACCCGGAACGAGTGGCAGCGGTCCGAGTGGGCGTCCATTCTGGCGCCCTACCTGAACGGGCCCGCGCAGCGAGCCTATTATGACCTCCCCGAGGAGGAAGCCGCGGACTATAAGCTCCTAAAACAGGAGATCCTGGCACGCTACGGCATCACGCTGAGCCAGCAGGCGAGTGAATGGCGGAGCTGGCAGTTTGACCCTGAGAAGCCGGCCCGAGCGCAGGCCTTCGATTTCTGGGGAAAGATGGGGCGGTGGCTGCGGCCCGAGGGTCCCCAAGCCCGGAAGGTCGTGGAGCAGGTGGCCTGTGAGGGCCTGGTCAATGCACTGCCCAGCTCCCTCGCCCAGCAGGTTCGGCGCCACCCCTATACGGACATGCCAGGACTCCTGGAAGTCCTGGAGCGTCAGCTCGCAGTTTTCCGAGCCGGGGGGACAGAAAGGCAAGCTCGCGGGAACCGGCAGGGACATGCAGCCACCCCAGAGCCCTCTCGACGCGCTGCAGAAGCGCCTCCTAGACCCCGAGAAAAGCCGGCCTCCCCGCGCTGTTACAAGTGCGGAGAGACCGGCCACCTGCTACCGACCTGCCCTCTGAACACCCCTATGGAGCCGATGGACTGCACCTGGGCCTCTGCGGAAAGGTACTGTACTCCGCCGCATCCCTTGGCGAGTCCGAACACGGGAGTGGTGTTGGTAAACGGGCACTCAGTGGTGGCTCTCTTTGACTCCGGCAGCAACATAACTATTGTCGCTCACCGTTATGTCTTACCGCGACAGAGGCTAAACAAAAATCTATGGGTCACTTGTGTACACGGAGAGACCAGGACTTACCGTTCCGCAGAATGTTATCTTTCCTGGAGGGGGGAGTTGTCCAAATTGTTGGTCGCGGTGTTGCCGGAACCCCCCTATCCAGTGATCCTGGGACAAGACTGGTCACAAAGAAAATGCAGTAAGACACGCACCGCTCCTGGGGCCTCAACGGGGCGGGTTATGGAGGGGCAAGGCACCCTTCCCGCGGTCTCCACGCCATGCACTGAGGCAAGCCACAATGGCGCAGGCACAATGGAGGAGGTTTCTCAGGCAACGGACTCTGAACCGGAACCTCCCACCGGCGAAGGGACGAGCCAGGGAACACTACCGCCCAACCTCTCACAAGATCCCCTGAGCAACCTGGATCACCAATTTCGCTCCACGCCCGCCTCATTTAAAAGAGAGCAGTGGAATGACGATTCCCTGCGGTTTGCCAGGAATGCGATTGTTCTTCCAGGCAGCTCACAAGCTGACGGTTCCATGCCACGCGAGCCCTTTTTTGTACTGGAGAATAATCTGTTGTATCGGGTGGCAACTCACGAGGGCGAGGTGCGGAAGTTGCTGCTAGTGCCGCGTACCTTCCAGCGGGAGGTATGCGAACTAGCTCACGCACACCTCCTAGGCGCCCACCTTGGGGCCGAAAAAACATTGGAGAGAATCAAGCTCCGCTTTTACTGGCCCGGGATCAACGAGGAGGTCCGGCGCTTCTGTCAATCCTGTCCGGACTGCCAGATTCCTAGGAGGGACCGTGCTCCTCTCGTCCCAATACCCCTGATAGACATACCCTTTGACCGGATAGGGGTCAACTTAGTAGGGCCCCTGGAACCCTCGAACCGTGGCCACAAGTATATATTGGTCATGGTTGATTATGCAACCCGGTACCCAGAGGCGGTTCCCCTGCGCTCCGCTACCACCAAAAACATCGCACGGGAACTGGTCAACCTCTTTTCGAGAGTGGGTATCCCTAAAGAAGTCCTCACGGACCAGGGTACTCCCTTCACTTCAGATACGTTCAGGGAGGTTGCCAAATTACTGAGAATAAAGCACCTGAAGACGTCTGTCTACCACCCCCAAACGGACGGTCTGGTAGAACGCTTTAACCAGACGCTTAAACAGATGCTTCGCAAGGTAGTCAGCGCTGATGGCAGGAATTGGGACCAGCTCCTGCCGCTTGTGCTTTTTGCCTACCGGGAGGTGCCCCAGGCCTCTACGGGCTTCTCCCCTTTTGAATTATTATATGGGCGACAGCCCCGGGGACTTTTGGACATTCTAAAAGAAGGCTGGGAGGCTGAGGCCCTTCCCTCCTCCAATATATTGGAGTATGTAGCGCAACTGCGCGACAGGCTCACCAAAATCAGGCCGCTCCTCAAAGACTACGTGACTCGTGCGCAGGCAGCGCAGGCCCGGTGTTACAACCGCAACTCTGTCCTCCGGGAGTTCCACCCGGGGGATCGAGTGATGGTACTCGTTCCCACCTCCCACTCCAAGCTGCTAGCTCACTGGCAGGGGCCATACGAGGTTAAGGAAAGAAAGGGGCTCGTCGACTATTTAGTTAAGCAACCTAATTGTCGACTGAGCGAGAGGGTCTATCATATTAATTTGTTAAAACCTTGGAAGGACAGGGAGGAGACTCCCGATACACATAGATCACTCTCCCTATTCGCTAGCACGGCTGCCCTTAACCTCGGCGACGAGCTAACACTCGTACAGCGGCGAGAGATAACCCAAGCTATCTATGCCATCCCCGAAGTGGTGAGCGAGTCACCAGGCCGGACCTCGCTGATTGCCCACGATATAGTCACGGAACCCGGAGTAGTCGTCCGGGAGAGGCCGAAGTGGAACTGGAGGTACAACGAATGCTGGACTTGGACATTATTGAGGAAAGTCACAGTCCTTGGTCCAGCCCGATTGTCCTCGTTCCCAAGCCGGACGGCTCCTGGAGATTCTGCAATGACTTTAGACGTCTAAACCAGGTCTCCAAGTTCGATGCCTACCCGATACCCCGCATTGACGACCTGCTCGAGCGGCTGGGTGCGGCTCGGTATCTGACTACTCTTGATATGACAAAAGGGTATTGGCAAATTCCCTTAACGGCATCTGCAAAAGAAAAAACCGCCTTTAGCACCCCTAGTGGACATTGGCAATACAAGGTCCTCCCATTTGGGCTGCACGGGGCCCCTGCGACCTTTCAACGTCTGGTGGATAGAGTGCTGAAGCCCCACCAGTCCTATAGTGCCGCCTACCTGGATGACGTCGTCATCTATTCCGGCACTTGGGAGGAGCATCTATTGCAGCTCTCTGCTGTCCTCGCGACACTGGCTAAAGCCGGCCTCCGCATTAACCCCCGTAAGTGTTTTTTTGGCTTAAAGGAGGCCAAGTATTTAGGCTACCTTGTGGGATGAGGACAGGTGAGACCCCAATGTTCCAAAGTCAAAGACATCCTGGAATGGCCCCGTCCGAATACCAAGAGACAGGTGCAGGCTTTCTTGGGGCTGGCAGGGTACTACCGCCGGTTCGTACCCTGTTTCTCCGATAGGGCAGCACCCTTGACTTGCTTAACAAAGAAGGGGGCTCCCCTGCATGTGGTATGGAACGATAAGGCGGAACACGCATTCAGTGACCTGAAACAGGCCCTTACATCGGCACCTGTATTACGGACCCCTGATTTTGGGCTACCCTTTATCCTCCAGACCGACGCTTCGGACACAGGCCTGGGCGCCGTGTTGAGCCAAAGCGTTGATGGTGTCGAACACCCCGTGATGTACCTAAGCCGGAAACTGCTGGACCGAGAGGCCAGGTACGCGGCGGTGGAGAGGGAAGCCCTGGCCATTAAGTGGGCCGTGACTTATCTCCGGTACTACCTGTTGGGTCGCAAATTCACTCTGGTGACTGATCATGCTGCGCTTCAGTGGATGTCCCTCCACAAAGAGTCGAATCCGCGGGTCACCAGGTGGTTCCTGGACTTGCAGCCCTATAAGTTCACAGTTACTTATCGCCGCGGCGGCCTTCAGGCCAACGCCGATGCCCTCTCTCGCGTCCACGACCTCTCGGTTAGGTCCGCCCGACCAGACGGTCTTGGGCTGTGGGGGGGTCATGTCACGCATGCGCGAGTAGGAGGCCGCGGACGGACCTGAAACCGATTCGAAGGACGTTTGCCGGTAGGGAATGGCGGGGTACTAATCTTTCTGCTCTCTCTTTTAGGAAAAAAGACGCTCCGCCATCATAACCTGACCGCACTACGTTCACTTCCGCCCTTCCTCCGCCATCTTCCCTGACGTCAGCAATCCCGTCATCCCTCACGCCTCCTTCCCAGCATTCCTCCACTTCCGGCTCCTCCTATATAAAATGGCCGCCGACGCCTGTGAAGGCATCGCGCATATGAACAATTTTGTTTGTATATTTTGACCTGTTGAAAATTATTTTTTTGTTTACAGTATACGGGGCCGGAAACCCCAACCCTTTATGCTGTGTCTTTTCATTCTTTTTACAATAGATATGAAGATATGTATGTGTATATGTATATATGTATATATATATATATAGACTCAAACCCATTATGACAGCAGCAATCCAAGCTGTGAGAAAACAGTAAAAAGGAGGCGTGTCAGACGTCATGGTACATTTTCTGATGAAGCTAGACGAAAACAACTTCGTAACGCTGCCGCCAAATACACAAAACAATTACTTTGACAATCAGGTTATGTTATTTTTAAAATGTTTCCTTTTCTTTTTCATAACTTCTTTAACACACGACATCGCTGTGAACCGCGAGTATTTTGCTATATATATAAATATATATATAGATATGAGAACAACACTCATATCAATGACAAAACAATTACATTAACAATCATGTTACGTTATTTTTAAAATTTTTCCTTTTCTTTTTCATACCTTCTTTAACACACTACTTCTCCGCTGCGAAGCGCGGGTATTCTGCTATATATATATATACTAGCAAAATACCTGCGCTTCGCAGCGGCAAAGTACTGCATTAAATTTTTATTAAAAAGAAAATTAAACCTTTTTAAACTCAGGGAAAATATACAAATAATTATTTGTTAAGGATCTCTTTGTATACCACATTGTCATTTCGGACCTCCAGTTGTAATATAACCAAGCTGTCCGCTGAGCTTACTCTTGAGCATGCAACGTACAGTTGGCCATGTGAAAAGTAATCTTGTTTCAAATCTCACAGCTTGGATTGCTGCTATCATAATCGGTTTGAGTTTCATGATTTGTTTCAATTACGACAGTATTTGCAGGACTTGTGTTGAAGTGACATTCGGCATCTGTCAAGCGTTGTAAGCATACAACCGGTTTCATCAATAACTTCACATCCAGCTTTTGAGAGTTTAAACATTCATAAACATCAAAGTGTCCACTGCTGAAATCGTCACCTGTGAATCTAAGATGTTTAAGAGGCATTGGCAGTTGTCGAAAGGTGTAAAATATTTGGCCATTTCGGTACACTTGAAAGTGACAACCGAACAATTCAGCGGCAGCCATCAACTCACATGCAGATCCATAGGTGAAGGGCTTAAGCATTTCACTCTTATAGTGCTCCTGTGTAGTATAATTATCTTCTGTACCGTCATCAGTCCACACCTTGAACCTGTCCCAGTCATTCAATACATAAGACACAATGTTCCTCCGGATATCAAGAGTGAGCCTGCAATATGTAACAAATATGTTTTTCATAGCTTCTTTAACACACTACGTCTCCGCTGCGATACGTGGGTATATATATATGTATATATATACCCCGATCTACATACTCGAATAATGAATACTTTATTCGCAATCAATGATTGTTTTGGTAAAGCCATACTCAGTGTATTCATTAGATGAACGGTAAAAAAGTAAGAGCGAGGGGAGGGTGACTTATTGAGGCATGCAGGCAAAACCACAATAGCACGCGGGCTCGATGTACGAAAAAATATATCTTTTCAAGTTCTATTTAGTCTATATGTGTCAAACTCAAGGGCCACGGGCCACATCCGGCCCGGCGTGTAATTATATCCGGCCCGCAAGATCATTTTATATACTGTATTATTGTTATTAATGGCGCGGGTATATGAAGCGCTGGTAACACAATAAACTACAGATCCCATAATGCAGCGCTTCAGCTGCCTTGCCGAACACTTACCGCGTTAATCAAGTCTAGCTTGCAAGTTATTGCGAAGCTAGCCCACACGATGCTTAAGAGAAAAGTTGATTCTGAAAATAGAGCCTTTAAAAACTGATGGGAGGCTGAGTATATGTTTACTGACATTGCCGTTAAACCCGTGTGTCTCATTTGTGGAGCTAATGTGGCTGTAATTACAGAATTTAATCTAAGACGGCACTATGAGACAAAACATCAGGGTAACCTGAAAGACCTGAATGCAATGCAGAAGATACAGAAAGCAGAAGAATTAAATAAGAATCTGACACTTCAGCGGACGTTTTTACCCGTGCACAATCACAAAGTGATTTCAAGTGAAGCTGCTTTTATGGGAGACACAAATGCACCAGTGCAACTTGCCCCACTTTCCCTGTTGCCAAGTAATGTTGAACCAAGTCGTCACTACGGTGTTCCCAAATACGCACTTTGCTGATAAACTGAGCGCACTGAGTTTGCACGGCGCTTTGGTGACTTTGAAGAACAAAAAAAGTCCGTCTACATGCGGCTCGAACCTTGTGCATGTTTGGTAGCACGTATCTGTGTGAGAAGCTCTTCTCAGTGATAAAGACTAACAAAACAGCACACAGGAGTCGCCTCACTGATGAGCACCTGCAGTCCATCCTGAGAATCTCCACAACACAGAACCTCACACCAAACATAAACGAACTTGTGGCCAAAAAAAGATGCCAGGCGTCCAGCTCTAAAATGACATATGAGCAAAGACAACTGAATGATTTGATTTGTTATTGCTGAAAGGAACACATTTTATTTATATTTCCAGGTTTTGTTATGCAGCATGTTCATATTTGAATTTGTATAATTTTGACAGGATATATTTTTATGGAGAGCAAAATCTTTTGGGATATTTAAAATCTAAGTTTATTTTTTATATAAAATTACATAAGAGTAAAGAAATTTGAATGTTTGTTCTTTTAACATTTACTTTATTTCTAACTTGTATAATTTAGACAGGATATATTTTTATGGAGAGCAAAATATTATAAGTTGTTTAAGGTTTGAGTTGATTTATTCAGGAATAATATTCCTGTCTGTTTTTACCATTCCTACCAAAGATATTTCTGTCGACTAAATAAAAATTCCTTCTATTTAAAATTTAAATAGAACTTGAACAAATACGATAGTTCATAATATCCACGCAGACTTGCACGTAAGAGCGGGAGTTATCCGTTTTAACAAGCAGCGTATTGCACTGATACGAAATAGCTGTGTGTATATATATGTAGATATGTATGTATATGTATATATATGTTTATATATGTGTGTGTGTATGTGTATATATATATGTATTTCTGTATATATATGTGTATGTATGTATGTGTGTATGTATATGTATGTGTATATATGTAGATATATATATATGTATGTATATATGTGTGTGTGTATATATATATGTATATGTATAGATATGTATATATATATGTTTATGTGTGTGTGTGTAAATATATATATATATATATATATATATATATATATGACAGCAACACTCATCACTCACAACAGTGACAAAACAATTACATTGACAATCATGTTACGTTATTTTCAAAATGTTTCCTTTTCTTTTTCATTGCTTCTTTAACACACTACTTCTCCGCTGCGAAGCGCGGGTATTTTGCTAGTGTATATATATATATATATATATATACTCAGCAAAAAAAGAAACGTCCTCTGACTTTCAACTGTTTTTACTTTCAGTAGACTTAATGTGTAAATATTTGTATGAACACTAAAAGAGTCAACACCATAAGACATAAACTAAAAATGTTTCACAATGTGTCCCTGAATGAAGGGAGGCTCAAAATCAAAAGTACCAGTCAGTATCTGGTGTGGCCACCAGCTGCTTGAAGTACTGCAGTGCATCTCCTCCTCATGGACTGGACCAGATTTGTCAGTTCTTGCTGTGAGATGTTACCCCACTCTTCTACCAATGCACCTGCAAGTTCCTGGACATTTCTGGGTGGAATGGCCCTAGCCCTCACCCTGCGATCCAACAGGTCCCAGACGTGCTCAATGGGATTGAGATCTGGGCTCTTCGCTGGCCATGGCAGAACACTGACATTGCTGTCATGCAGAAACTCACGCACTTTTTGCCACTCCTGTCTGGTCCAGCGAAGGTGGGTTTGTGCCCATAGGCGGCGTTGTTGCTGGTGATGTCTGGTAAGGACCTGCCTTACAACAGGCCTGCAAGCCCTCAGTCCAGCCTCTCTCAGCCTATTGCGGACAGTCTGAGCACTGATGGAGGGATTGTGTGTTTCTGGTGTGACTCGGGCAGTTGTTGTGGCCATCCTGTACCTGTCACGCAGGTGTGATATTCTGATGTACCGATCCTGTGCAGGTGTTGTTACACGTGGTCTTCCACTGCGAGGATGATCAGCTGTCCTTCCTGTCTCCCTGTAGCGCTGTCTTAGGCGTCTCACAGTGTGGACTTGGCAATTTATTGCCCTAGCCACATCAGCAGTCCTCATGCCTCCCTGCAGCATGCCAAATGCACGTTCACGCAGATGAGCAGGGACCCTGGGCATCTTTCTTTGGGTGTTTTTCACAGTCGGTAGACAAGTCTCTTTAGTGTCCTGTGTTTTTAGAACTGTGACCTTAAATGCGTACTTTCTGTAAGCTGTTAAGGTCTTAACGACCATTCCACAGGTGCATGTTAATTAATTGATTATGGTTAATTGAACATGCATGGAAAACATTATTTAAACAATTTACAATGAACATCTGTAAAGTTATTTGGATTTTTAAAACATTATTGTTGAAATGCACAGTCCTGAAAAAGGGACGTTTCTTTTTTTGCTGAGTATATATTTCTCTATTTAAAAAAAATCTTACAACGAGATGTGATCTTCTGAAGAGAGACAGAGAAACACTTTAGAGAGGCAGAGACACTTTCACTTCACGCGACACGGTCAAGTCACGTCATACTGACATCCATTTGTAGCATGTTCCCATGAGACGGTGACCTATGCAAGGAAAGTAATAATCAGCCCGGAACAAGTGGAATTGAAAACCCTGCAAGTCCAAATGGGGTTAGAAATAAAATAAAGAGTAAAAGATTCAGTAGAACTTCATAAAGAAATTCAAAAATGGCGCCATAATATGCAGAGCAGGTTACAGATTATGAAAGCAGTGGAATTCAAAAGACTCAAAAAAAACCTTGGCGCGATACACACTCAAAGCAAAGTTCAAAAATATGACAGTACTAAAATTCGAAAGTGTCACACAAAAGAGACTACAGATCGCATTCGCGCAAACAAATGGAAATTATTACTAGGTGGAATAACGGAACAGCAAAAAGAGATCTAATATATGGACACAGTTGATATGGTGGAAGTATGTACATATTCTAAGGCTTTAATTAACATTTTTAGAAGGTTTATAGAACCCTGAATACAATGAGGACTGACTGAGGTCATTTATGTTAGGTAGCATGCCTAGAGGGCGGTCTCATGGTCTTGGAACCCCTGCAGATTTTATTTTTTTCTCCAGCCATCTGGAGTTTTTTTTTTTTGTTGTTTTTTCTGTCCTCCCTGGCCATCGGACCTTACTTTTATTCTGTTAATTAGTGTACCCTAATCAAACTTTAAAGCAGATGCTACGAAAAGTAGTTAATGAAGATGGAAGAAACTGGGATCAGTTACTCCCCCTCATATTGTTTGCCTATTGGGAAGTCCCACAACCCTCTACAAGTTTTTCTCCATTTGAATTATTGGAAGGCAACCCTGCGGGCTATTGGTTATGTTAAAAGAAGGTTGGGAAGAGGAGGTCCTTCCCTACATCAAATATACTTGAATATATTGCACAATTACGTGATAGATTGGAAAAAATTAGACCAATACTAAAAGAAAATTTGGAAAAAGCTCAAGCAGTGCAGTCTTGTTATTATAACAGAACCACCACCATTCCGGAATTTGTCCCAGGTGATCGTGTAATGGTGCTTGTTCCTAGTTCACACTCCAAATTATTGGCGCCATTGGCAAGGCTCTTACGAAATTAAGTAAAGAAAAGGACTTGTAGATTATTTGGTAAAACAACCAAATTGTCAACCGAGTGAGCGAGTATATCATATTAATTTGCTGAAGCAGTGGAATGACAGGGAAATTGATCCCTCCTCCGGCCAGCCTTGTTCCCTTTTCATATCAACGTCTCGCCTTAATTTCGGACCTGATTTAACCCTGGAACAAAAACAGGACCTAGAGATGGCTATCCTGTCAGAACCTGAAGTAGTGAACGAGCTGTCAGGACATACTGCACTGATTGAACATGACATCATCACTGACCCAGGGGTAATTGTCAGAGAAAGACCCTTGTAAAAGATGAATAAGGAGACAGCATAAAGGTTTGGGGTTTCCGTCCCCATATACTGTAAAATTATCCACAATCGAAAACAAACACAGGTCAAAATACAAACTCAAAACAGTTCATATGCACGACGCCTAAAATGGCGTCGGCGGCCATTTTATTTAGGAGGAGCCGGAAGTGGAGGAATGCTGGGCAGGAACCGTGAGGGAGGATGGGATCGATGACGTCAGGAACAATGGAGGAGGAAGGGCGGAAGTAACGTGCTGCGGGAAAATGAGGCTTATGGTGGTGGAGCGTCTTTTTTTCTGCAAGAAAGCAAAGGAGAAAGGTTAGTACCCTGCCGCTTCCTGCCGGCGAATGTCTTCCGAAGCGTGTTAAGGTTCGTCCGCGATCTCCTACTCATGCGTGTGTGACACGACCCACCCCTCAGCTCAAGACCGTCCGGTCAGGCAGACCTAACCGAGAGGTCGTGGATACGAGAGAGGGCATCGGCATTGGCCTGAAGGTTGCCGCGATGATAAGTGACAGTGAACTTATACGGTTGCAAGTCCAGAAACCACCTGGTGACCCGCGGATTCGACTCCTTGTGTAGGGACATCCACTGAAGCGCAGCGTGATCAGTCACCAGAGTGAATTCGCGACCCAACAGGTAGTAACGGAGATGGGTTACTGCCCACTTAATGGCCAAGGCTTCCCTCTCCACTGCCGCATACCTGGTCTCTCGGTCCAGCAGTTTCCAGCTTAAGTACATCATGGGGTGTTCGACACCATCGACGCTTTGGCTCAACACGGCACCCAGGCCTGTGTCCGAAGCGTCGGTCTGGAGAATAAAAGGGAGCCCAAAATCAGGTGTCCTTAATACAGGTGCCAACGTTAGGGCCTTTTTCAGGTCACTGAATGCGTGTTCCGCCTTGTTGTTCCATACCACGTATAAGGGAGCGCCCTTCTTTGTTAAACTGGTCAAGGGTGCTGCCCTTTCGGAGAAACGGGGTATGAACCGGCGGTAGTACCCCGCCAACCCCAAGAAAGCCTGCACCTGTCTCTTGGTATTCGGACGGGGCCATTCCACGATGTCCTTGATTTTTGAACAATGTGGTCTCACCTGTCCTCGTCCCACCAGGTAGCCCAAATACTTGGCCTCCTTGAAGCCAAAAAAACACTTACGAGGGTTAATGCGGAGGCCGGCTTTAGCTAGTGTCGCGAGGACAGCAGAGACCTGCAATAGATGCTCCTTCCAGGTGCCGGAATAGATGACTATGTCATCCAGGTAGGCGGCACTATAGGACTGGTGGGGCTTCAGCACTCTATCCACCAGACGTTGAAAGGTCGCTGGGGCCCCGTGCAGCCCAAATGGGAGGACCTTGTATTGCCAATGCCCGCTAGGGGTGCTAAAGGCCATTTTCTCTTTTGCAGATGCCGTTAAGGGAATTTGGCAATACCCTTTCGTCATATCAAGAGTAGTCAAGTATCGAGCTGTACCCAGCCGTTCAAGTAGGTCATCAATGCGGGGCATCAGGTAGGCATCGAATTTGGAGACCTGATTCAGACGTCTGAAGTCATTACAGAACCTCCAGGAGCCATCTGGCTTGGAAACGAGGACGATAGGACTGGACCAGGGACTATGGCTCTCCTCAATAATGTCCATATCCAACATCCGTTGCACCTCTAGTTCCACTTCAGCGCGTTTTGCCTCTGGGAGTCTATAGGGTCTTTCCCGGACGATTACTCTGGGGTCTGTGACTATATCGTGCGCAATCAGCGAGGTCCGGCCTGGTGACTCGCTCACTACTTCGGGGACGGCCCGGATTGCGTGGGTTATCTCCTGCCGCTGTAGGGGTGTCAGCTCCTCACTGAGGTTAAGGGCAGATGTGCTTGTGAATAGGGAGAGGGATCTACGTGTTTTGGGAGACTCCTCCCTGTCCTTCCAGGGTTTTAATAAATTAACGTGGTAGATCCTCTCACTTGGCCGACGATTAGGCTGTTTAACCAAATAGTCGACGAGCCCCTTTCTTTCCTTAACCTCATATGGCCCTTGCCAGTGAGCTAGTAACTTGGAATGGGAGGTAGGAACGAGCACCATCACTCGATCCCCCGGGCGGAACTCCCGGAGGACGGAGTTGCAATTGTAACACCGGGCCTGCGCTGCCTGCGCATGAGTCACGTGGTCCTTTAGGAGTGGCCTGATTTTAGCGAGCCTATCGCGCAGTTGCGCCACATACTCCAATATATTGGAGGAGGGAAGGGCCTCAGCCTCCCGGCCCTCTTTTAGTATGTCCAAAATTCCTCGGGGTTGTCGCCCATACAACAACTCAAAAGGGGAGAAGCCCGTAGAGGCCTGGGGCACTTCCCGGTAGGCAAAAAGCACGAGCGGTAGGAGCTGGTCCCAGTTCCTGCCATCGGCGTTGACTACTTTGCGGAGCGTCTGTTTAAGCGTCTGATTAAAACGCTCTACCAGCCCGTCTGTTTGCGGGTGATAGACAGACATCTTCAGGTGCTTTATCCGGAGTAATTTGGCGACCTCCCTGAACGTATCCGAGGTGAAGGGTGTACCCTGGTCTGTGAGGACTTCTTTGGGTATACCCACTCTAGAAAATAAGTTGACTAATTCCCGTGCGATATTTTTTGTGTTAGCGGAGCGCAGGGGAACCGCCTCTGGGTATCGGGTAGCATAATCCACCATGACCAATTTGTACTTATGGCCACGGTTTGAGGGTTCCAGGGGTCCTACTAAGTCTACCCCTATTCTGTCGAAGGGAATATCGATCAGGGGTATAGGGACAAGAGGAGCGCGGTCCCTCCTAGGAATCTGGCGAATCTGACATTCCGGACAGGATTGGCAGAAACGCCGGACCTCCTCGTTGATCCCGGGCCAGTAAAAGCGGAGTTTTATCCTCTCTAAAGTTTTTTCGGCCCCGAGGTGGGCGCCTAGGAGGTGAGCATGAGCTAGTTCACATACCTCCGCCGGAAGGTACGCGGGACTAGTAGCAGCTTCCGCACCTCGACCTTGTGGGTCACCACCCGATACAACAGATCATTCTCAAGCACAAAAAAGGGCTCGCGTGGTATGGATCCGTCAGCTTGAGAGCTTCCTGGAAGAACAACCGCATTCCGGGCAAACCGCAGGGAATCATCATTCCACTGCTCCCTCTTAAATGAGGCAGGCGTGGACCGAAAGTGATGGTCCAAGTTACTTAGGGGGTCTTGTGAGCTGGTCAGCGGAAGAGTTCCACGGCTCGTCCCTTCTCCGGCGGATACTTCCGGGTCAGGGTCCGTCGCCGGGGTAGCGTCCCCCGATGTGCCTGCGCCACTAGGGCCTGCCCCAGAGCACGGCGTGGAGACCGCGGGAAGGGCGCCTCGCCCCCTCATAGCCAGACCCAGTGACGCCCCGGGAGCAGTGTGTGTCTTACCGCATTTTTTGTGTGACCAGTCTTGTCCCAAAATCACTGGATAGGGGGGTTCGGGCAACACCGCGACCACCAACTTAGACAATTCCCCCTTCCAGGTGATGTAGCATTGTGCGGAACGGTACGACTTGGTCTCCCCATGCACGCAAGTGACTTGCAAATGTTGCTTTAGCCACTGTCGCGGTAATAAATAACGGCGAGCGACAATAGTTATGTTGCTGCCGGAGTCAAACAGAGCCACCAACGAATGCCCATTCAATAACACCACTCCCATCTTCGGACTTGCCAAGGGATGCGACGGGGTACAGTACCTCTCTGCGGTGGCCCAGGTGCAGTCCATTGGCTCCGTGGGTGTGTTCAAGGGACAGGTTGGCAGTAGGTGGCTGGTCTCACCGCACCTGTAACA
The DNA here is from genome assembly GCA_026402145.1 of Polypterus bichir lapradei. Lineage (NCBI taxonomy): Eukaryota > Metazoa > Chordata > Cladistia > Polypteriformes > Polypteridae > Polypterus > Polypterus bichir. Next base: position 5,208,705 of record JANRMT010062836.1, read on the forward strand.
GCGCGGGGAGGCCGGCTTTTCTTTGGGTTTCTGCGGCGCTTCCGCAGCGCGTCGAGAGGGCTCGGGGGTGGCCGCCCGTCCCTGTCGGTTCCCACGAGCTTGCCTTTCCGACCCCCCGGCTCGGAAGAACGCGAGCTGACCTTCGAGGACTTCCAGGAGTCCTGGCATGTCCTTATAAGGGTGGCGCCGGACCTGCTGGGCGAGGGAGCTAGGCATGGCATTAACCAGGCCCTCACAGGCCACCTGCTCCACCACCTTCCGGGCTTGGGGTCCCTCAGGCTGTAGCCAACGCCCCATTTTTCCCCAGAAGTCGAAGGCCTGTGCTCAGGCTGGCTTCTCTGGGTCAAATTGCCAGCTCCGCCATTCACTCGCCTGCTGGGCCGGCGTGATGCCATAGTGTGCCAGGATCTCCTGTTTTAGGAGGTCGTAGCTCGCGGCCTCCTCCTCAGGGAGATCGTAGTAAGCCCGCTGCGCGGGTCCCTTCAGGTAGGGCGCCAGAATGGACGCCCACTCGGACCGCTGCCACTCGTTCCGGGTGACCGTCCTTTCAAATATGCCCAAGTACGACTGCTTTCGTCATCGGTGCTAGAGGCGGAGGCTTTAGTCGAGGCAGATTGGCCCTTACCCTCTGGGCTTCTGCCAACCTGGCCTTCGTTGCCTCCAACTCCTGAGTGGTAGCGGCTTACAGTTGCTGCAGGGCTTGGATCTGGGCATTCATCCCCTGCAGCACTGTGTTGAGGTCCTGTCCTTCTGTCATTTGTTCGGAGCAGTTATCCTGCCGACTACGCCACTGTAAAAGATGAATAAGGAGACAGCATAAAGGTTTGGGGTTTCCGGCCCCGTATACTGTAAAATTATCCACAATCGAAAACAAACACAGGTCAAAATACAAACTCAAAACAGTTCATATGCACGATGCCGAAAATGGCGTCGGCGGCCATTTTATGAAGTGGAGGAATGCTGGGAAGGAACCGTGAGGGAAGATGGGATCGATGACGTCAGGAACAATGGAGGAGGAAGGGCGGAAGTAACGTGCTGCGGGAAAATGAGGCTTATGGTGGCGGAGCGTCTTTTTTTCTGCAAGAAAGCAAAGGAGAAAGGTTAGTACCCCGCCACTCCCTGTCGGCGAATGTCTTCCGAAGCGTGTTAAGGTCCGTCCGCGATCTCCTACTCGCGCGTGCGCGACACCCTATAGGCTCCCAGAGGCAAAGAAGGTGGAAGTAGAGTTGGAAATTAGATGAATGCTGGAATTAGGGGTTATTGAAGAAAGTTATAGCCCCTGGTCTAGTCCAATTGTCTTAGTTCCTAAGCCTGATGGGTCGTGGAGGTTTTGCAATGACTTCCGACAATTTAATTAGGTCTCTAAATTTGATGTGTATGCTGTGTCGCGAGTGGATAATCTACTTCATAGGCTTGGTAACGCTCACTTCCTAACTACGCTTAATATGACTAAAGGGTATTGGCAAATTCCTTCAATGGCCTCTGCTAAAGAAAAAAACTGCTTTTAGCACTCCAAGTGGACATTGGCAGTACACTGTTCTCCCTTTTGGCTTGCACGGGGCACCAGCAACCTTCCAACGTCTGGTAGATGCACTGCTATGGCCCCACAATTCATTTAGTGCCGCCTATATAGATGATGTAGTCATTTATTTCGGCACATGGGAGGAACATGTATTGCAGGTCAAAACTGTGCTCTCCACACTAGCACGAGCCAGATTTGACATTAATCGTAAGAAATGTTTCTTTGGATTAAAAGAAGCCAAATATTTGGGCTATCTCGTGGGTAGGGGCACTGTGAAACCACAATGCTCCAAAATTGATGCCATCATAAATTGGCCCCGTCCGGTGACTAAGAAGCAAGTTCAAGCATTTCTGGGCTTAGCAGGCTACTATCACCGTTTTGTACCTCGTTTCTCTGAAATTGCTTCACCCTTATCTAATTTGATAAAGAAACGAGCACCCTTAAAAGTGGTATGGGATGATAAGGCTGATACTGCATTCAGTGACTTAAAACTGGCCTTTATGTCAGCACCTGTTTTAAAATCTTTTGATTTTTCTTTTCCTTTCATACTCCAGATGAATGCTTCAGACACAGGATTAGGTGCAGTGTTGAGCTAATGCATCGAGGGTGCTGAACACCCCAGTAAGTACCTCAGCCGGAAACTGCTGGACTGAGAGACCAGGTATGCTGCAGTGGAGCAAGAAGCCTTGGCGATCAAATGGGCTATCACGCAGTTAAGGTGCTACCTATTGGGGCAGGAATTTACACTGGTGATGGATCATGCTGCCCTACAGTGGATGTCCCTTCACCGGGAGTCTAATCCCTGCATCACTAGGTGGTTTTTGGAATTTCAACTTTATCATTTTAGTGTTATTTATCGTAAAGGTTCTTAGCAGACCAACGCAGATGCTCTCTCCCGTGCACACGACCTCTCGGTGCAGGTCGTCCGACCCGATGGTTCTGGGCTGAGGGGGTGGTCATGTCGCACACGTGCGTTTAGGAAGCAGTCAAAAAGCCTAAAGGTGAGTGAAACATTGCAAGACAAGGGGTTGTCATGTGGTACTTACCCAAATCTCTTAATCTCCTACCAGGAAAACAGAAAAAAAAAAGACCCTCCAATTCTGGATTCCAAAATGGCCCCCAAGACATCACTTCCAGCGCTACCCATGATGTCACTTCCGGCCACATCTGATGATGTCACCTCCGGCTCCTGTTTTCGACATCAGTTCCTGCCAACCACTTCCTGTCCTCATTTTCAGTACTGTATATAAATGCCATTTTGTTTCATGTCATTTGTCAAATGTTACCATTACAAGTACTTTTGATCACTTCAAACGTTTTCTTGCTTTATTTTGTCTGTTGCACAATATATGGGGATGGTCCCCAAAACTTCTTTCTGTGGAGCTTCTTTTTTTCCTTTTATTTACAAAGTATTTCCACAGCGTCTACAATAATTTTTTTCACGTTAGCATCATTCAAAGCACAAAACGTTGATTTACACAATAATGGACCATACGCTATGAGAATCTGTGTTCCCGCAACAATTACAGATACGACAAACTTAATTTAGAAAAAAACACAATTTGGTCAGGTGTATCTTTATGATCACGGAGAAGCGATGCCACATAGAATCAAAAGAGTTAAAGGATCCAACGTCATAGAAATTATACAGCCAATAATGGATACAAAGCCATACGTCCAAAATTATCGCACTTTACACAAAATTTATCAGCAGAACATGGACAAAGAAATTTTCTTTGATTTCCGTATGAATGCAAAAAATCACAGTCGCATCTATAATAAACCCAGATGTGACAAATTGTCAGCGATAATAATTTACAAAGACGGAGATATCAAAGACAGAATAGATATTCGTGTATATCCAAAGGCAAAGCATGATTTGTCATTTATGTCAAATACATTGCCACATGCTGACCCTTTATTCTTTCCTTTGCTTTTCCCAGATGGCGAAACAGGATGGTCATACAATATGAAACAAACACATTCAGAAAAACGAATAACACCCACACAATATTTCGGGTCAAAATTAGCGATATGTTCCCATGTATTTAATCCACTTCTATCATCTCAACATCTATCGCAACATTACATTATTAATGCGTATGTAAAAGTCGCAGCTAATCGTCTCTTCTTTTTAAATCGAATCAAGCCAAACTTAGAACGGAACATATGCAAGGTCTCATTGATCACGTTCAAAATTAAAATATCAATAGTTCAGACAAATTCAAAATAGGTAAAGCAGTAATATTACCATCATCAAATCAACACAGTCCAAGAGCATTACAACAGTTATATCATGATGCACTGGCAATATCCAGAACTATCGCTCAGCTTGATTACAATGACATGCAATCCACAATGGCCAGAAATCTGCAGCTTCTTGAGAACAATGCCACCAGCTACATCGGCTCCGGATATTACCACTTTCGTAAGTAGATTGTTTTATCAGAAAGTCTTATTTTTATTGAATGAACTCGAAACCGTGTTCAGGCAAAAAGGAGATCTTGATATGCCATTCGTATGAACCCGTTTACAGTTTCCCTTGAAAATAGATTTTGCAATGACAATTAACAAATCACAAGGACAAACATTTGAAAAGGTTGGTTTATTTATAAGAGACAAAGAAACAATATTCACTAATGGCCAATTATACTTTGCATTATAACGCTGTAAGACCAAACAAGGAATCCAAATTCAATGCGACCGTGAAAAAAAGTTCATTCCAAATATTATTTTTACTGAAGCTTTAAAATAAAAAGTGATGATAATGCATATGTAACAATTCCCATGAAAAAAACACTTTAAATTGTATTTCCACAGGACCAAACCTGGGGGCTTGGCAAGCGAAGCGAGCAGGGAGCAGAGCCCCCTAGTATATATATGTATACTTCAGTCACAGTAAGGCATTACACTATACAGGCATATGCTGATGATATAAAGGGGCACCCGTAGCGTTTCTTGACACTTCTGCTGAATAATTTGTTGGGTGAAAGTCCTTAGTGCTAGTGTGTCAGAGAAAGGATGTGAAGCATTGTTCAGAATGGCATTCAATTTTGTTTTAATTTCCTCCTCCACTACTACCTCCAGGGGATGCAGAGTGTGCCCTATAACTGTGCTTACCCATTTAATTAGCCTGTTGATTCAGTTGGCCTTCCTCGAAGTGATGTTACCAGCCCAGCGCACCACAGTGTAGAAAATTGCACTGGCCATCACAGTGTTGCAGAAGATGTGAAGATGTCACTACCCTCATTAAAGGAACACAGTCTTCTAAGAACAAAAGTCTGTTCTGCCCTTTCTTAAATATTTCCTTTGTGTTCCAAGACCAGTCTAAGCTGTCATTAACGTGAAACCTCAAGTACTTGTAGCAGCTGTAAAAAGGAAACACAACAAAGTGAAAGAGTTTGAGCACCATCTTCTTCTTCTTCTTTCAGTTGCTCCTGTTAGGGGTTGCCACAGTGGATCATCTTTTTCCATATCTTCCTGTCCTCTGCATCTTGCTCCGTTACACTCATCACCTGCATGTCCTCTCTCACCACATCCATAAACTTTCTCTTAGGCCTTCGTCTTTTCCTCTTTCATGGCAGCTCTATCCTTAACATCTTTCTTCCAATATACTCAGTCCAAACCAATGCAATCTCGCCTCTCTGACTTTGTCTCCCAATCGTCCAACTTGAACTGACCTTCAAATGCAGGGGTTCTCAAACTCGGTCCTGGGGGACCCCTGTGGCTGCAGGTTTTTGTTCCAACCAGATTCCTAATCAGTGACAACACCTGATAGCACTGATCTCATTTAATTAGCTGGTATTATGGATCTTTTATTCTACATTCAGAAAAGCACAGCAGCATGATTTTTACATTTATAAGAAACTTAGAAATATTTCAGTTTTTTCTATGGATTTAAATGCTTAACTCTCTTTTTATTATATTATCGCCCTTTCTCTGTGCAGTTTGCTCCCTTCATTGAATCTTAATAATGACAATTAAAAAAAAGGAGAGCAGAAATCCAAGCAAACAACACTTAATCGTGAAAGGCTGCAACTACTTTAGCGTCAGTAAATAACGGATTAAACAATTAGAACACCTAGAAAAGTAGAATGACAATCAAGATGTTAAAAAGAAAAAAATACATATAACTGCTTAGTACATTTTAATACTTTTTTTTTTTTTTACCAAACTTAGTTTTCTAATTTGTATATTGTTCCCAAAACAGTGAATCTGGGAAACAACAGTTCACTTAATTAGCCCAGAAGTCCAATTAAAAACAGAGGCTGGTTGGAACAAAAACCTGCAGCCACAGGGGTCCCCCAGGACCGAGTTTGAGAACCCCTGTTCTAATGTACTTGTTTCTAATTCCATCCATCCTTTTCACACTCAATGCTGGTGAACCCAAATAAATTGAAGAAATGCCAAATAATGCAGCATGCAATGATTTCCGAATGCATGTTCAGAATAGAAGTGAGGACATGATTGCTGGTTTCTGGGTTATATAGTCCTTCCATGGGAAGGGGTGGGTCCAGGCGGGTAGACAATGGAAGTGAGTGGCTGTCAGTCTTCTGTACTGAAGAGAGAGGAAGAGAGAAAGCATTAGACCACAACCCTTGGTTCAGCAAGTAATTACAATGACAAGAGCCGTTGAGGTGTCTCCCATATGCATGTGCATGACACAGTGCACCACCTCAACATCCACTCCCTGAATAGTGACTAGGCATAGAAGCTGTTTGATGTGGTGAAAGTCAATAATTATCAACATTGAAGACTGCTGTACTGAGAGAACATGTCAGTTAACTGTGATATAATTAGCTCAAGCACATGGAAATGTGGCTAATGCAGAACTGAAATGCGCAATGAAACAAGATTTTCTGTTGACTTCACTGCCCTGCTGCCTATAGTTGCTAAAATGACAATACCAACAACATCTGAATTGGACTTATGGAGGAATAAAATATACCATAATGTTAAGAGAATTTTCACACCAAGTTTGTATTTTAAAAATCACAATTTTTGAAATGGCTTGTGCACATTTCTGTTTGTAAACATATTACTATATATACATAAGGCCCCTGGAGTTTTATTTAGAGATGAAGGTAAAGATACTGTATTTTTAAAAACTAAATATTTAGCTTTTAAGTCTCAGTTAATACTGAACAGGATTTGGCATAAAAATTGAAAGGTAAAGGCCAAATGTGTTTTCCACTATTAAAATAAGCACATTAAATCCTGCATACTTTTTTTTTCATAGTAACAATGTTTTATTTACAATATCAAGCTTAAAATGAAGTAGAGTGAAATAACATGAATCAAGACAATACATAATGCTGGGAACATTGTTGTGGATAAAAGAAAAATGAGGAATGTAATACATCCATGAAACAAAAATAGCCTTCGTGATTAAATGAGGCTGAGAAATATACATAAATGGTACCTTCTGAAGTCCTCAAATAATATATTGCTTCTTATCTTAATTAAACATTGCAAAGAAAACTACATTCAGGTAGGTCATCATTTAATTAGTCTCAAAGGAGTCTTACCTTCAGTAAATTTATTACTTAGCCAATATTGGTCTAGTGATTTCTACCCTGTTCAATAACTATATTTAGAGAGGCTTTTTTGCCTTGTCAAGCCGCTGCTAAATGAAATAAAGTAAGTACTAGGTGTATCAATAAGTTACATTATGTTAATTAAAACAAACAAAGGAGCTCAATGTAAAAGAATTAGGAAAAGATAAATTGAAGGATATGCTCGGTCACAGAGTGCTCTCTTAAAGACTGAAGTAAAAAACATTGGCAAACATGTCATGAAGAACAGGCAAACTGCCTTTTGCAAGAAACTGTGCTTCATTCTAGCTGAAATCTTAGAAAACATCAGTAAAACTGTTGAGTGGGTTAACTCTGCCATAATCAACAGTAATATTTATGGGAAGCAGAATTGGCCAGTATTGTTTCTTGGTTATAATGAATTAGCGCATGCCACAATCACTGAAATATTCAATCTCATTTATTCTCTTGTTTAAATGTCTTAAAGAATGTTTCACAACCATCTGTGGGACATTTAGAAAGGGCCAATCCTCTGTCACAAGATAGATTTTAAAATGGGTTGGTGTTGATATTACCTTTTAAACATATAATTCAAGTTTCTACTAAAACGTTGGCCATTTTTATTTTTAAGCATGAAAGTTTATCAGTGCAATTTGATAACAAAATTATCTTATTTATCAGAAAGTGAATATCTTAGGCTGAGTTATTGATCCTTCAGTATATGTAATTGTTAGCGCCTGTAAAAGATTAGCTTTTATTTTGGCAGTTGCAGTTGTTCATGTTTGTTTCTAGTAGAAGGTGAACATGTTTCAGCATGAACATTTGAGCACTGAACTTCAAGCTAAGCTGAATTACATGAAAACATGCTTCATATTATTACATGTTTTTTCTTACTTCCATTTATGGAGTAGTGTTTTCCCTTCTTAACCCTTTGAGCCATGTCCTGCTCACCCTTTCCCATCCATAACCCTGGACTCCCCAACAATTTTCAATGAATTTTGAAACGTGATATTTTGAACTTGAAAAGTAAAACTTTACTACAAAGTGACATTTTACACTGTTATAACATCATATTTTAAGTCTCAGTACACTCTCTCTCTGTAAGATAAAGGTGCACACTTTTTATCACAAGTACCATCAATGCAACTACATTTTGATGACCTATCACCAGAACTGAACCTTTGAATGATATGCCAGAACCAATGCACAGAAACACCTCACACGATTTGCACCAGTACAAAGTTTTACTATGCTTTGGCTACATTCTGCAGCCATACTTTGTCTGCACCACCCTTGCGATGTGACATCACTGATTTCACTTTCAAAATCATTGGCAGTGTAGTCTCTAGCTAAAATATCCTCGTGGTCAGATTCTAACAGTAACCATTTGGCTTGATCAGCTGTAAATAGCTGCCTTTTTGGCCGTGTTTTGTCTCCAATACCTGCTTTACTACAACTAGGTTTTGGAGCAGCCAACTGCTCAGTTTGCTGCTTCTTGCCACCCACTACAGTACTACCTACTGCTTTTTATTGCTTTGCTAGACTGATTTTTACATTTCGGCATAATAAAGCAATCAAAACCACTCTGAATTTACTGATAAAATTTCACTGTTTTGCCTTATACAACACAATACAATACAGTTTATTTTTTTATAGCCCAAAATCACACAGGAAGTGCCGCAATGGGCTTTAACAGGCCCTGCCTCTTGACAGCCCCCCAGCCTTGACTCTCTAAGAAGACAAGGAAAAACTCCCAAAATAAAACGTTGTAGGGAAAAATGGAAGAAACCTTGGGAAAGGCAATTCAAAGAGAGACCCCTTTCCAGGTAGGTTGGGCATGCAGTGGGTGTCAAAAGAAGGGGGTCAATACAATACAATACAATACACAGAACAGAACAAATCCTCAATACAGCATAAAAATAAAAATTTTAGAAGTACGGAGCAGAATTTAACAGTAGATGATATCACATAATAAGGTTTGGATATTTTTAGAGTCCTGAAAACCTCAGTCGTCAAGCTGCCTCCCCCATTTGGCCATTCCACGGCTGAAACAGTGCTGGGCCAGCCAATCCGATGAAAGGACCCCTCTTTCTCATGATTCCTGCGATCCTCCATCAGGGATGACTTTACCATAGGCAGGCAAACAACTTGGCAGGTGGGCCGTGGCACCAATTGCCACATTTGAGAACCGAGAACAGAAACAGAATTGGTGAGGGTTAGTATACAATTATAACTATCACGTTACTTATGTTTTAGTGCTAATGACTAACAACAGGTATGCAGTATGTACAGTTAATCAGCAGCTCTAGTCAGGATATGCTAAACTGAAGTAGTGAGTCTTCAGCAGGGATTTAAAGACTGAGACCGAAGGGGCATCTCTTATAGAAGCAGACAGACCATTCCACAGGTTAGGGGCCCTGTAACTAAAAGCTCGACATCCCACTGTTATTTTATTAATCCTTGGAATCATAAGCAGACCAGCATCTTGAGATCTTAATGTTCGCTCAGGTTTGTAAGTCATGATAAGTTCAGACTTAAATTTGCTTGTTCAGAATGTAATGCAATAAAAGTTCATGTGCTAATATGGTTACTATCTAAAAACATGGCACCAATTAGTCTTCAAAGTTACAGGACTAGATTGATTGTCGTATAACACCATTCAGAAACTCTGGATTACAAAAAATCATTCTTTAATTAAATAGTCACCAGGGGTTGTTATTTTATGCAGTGCCGGCAGTGAGATCAGCACCATGATGTTTTATTTGCTTTGTATGTTTGATTAATATTTTATTATTTTTCCCTGAAAAGGTCTATGCTTTTAGAAACAGACTTTATTTAAAGAATATAATGTTACATATTGAATACTCAGTTATTGGATATAATGAATCCATGGACTAAACAAGCCTAAATTCATTACAACTGTCTAATTGTACAGTACAATTGCAACGTACATCATCACTGTGAAAAAGCAATACCTCCAGCTTTACACCATAGCTTTCATTTGAAGAGAAGCAGAAGGATATTGATATAACTTTAATGTTTCAAATAAGGGCAAATGCATTTCTATTTAACAAATCCAATTAAAAACTTTAATGTGAGATATTTGATATACAGCTGTACCTTAAACTTGTCACAACTGGATGACACATACTTTTAAAATCTTTCATTTTTTTGGTGGATTTGTTATGGAATTAGTTAATACTTAAATAATTTAAATGTTGCCTTATCTATAGGAAATTCATTGATTGGTGGATAAGACTTAAAATGTGCTAATAGAGGCTGAGGATTCCTACTTCGAAATGCATGAGACCAAATATACCTTGGATTTCTGATATTTACAGATTTTGGAATATTTGCATATTTGCATCGTCCTAAACCCCACCCTAGGCTATATGCACACTCAGTTGCACATTTTGTGTAGGCCAGCTTCTTTACTTCCAGCGCCCAGTACCCAATTCTGTCAGGATAGACTTTGGTTTCCTGCAACCCTTAACTGGATTAAGCTGCTTTGAAAATGTTAGTGTTTTTTTGTATTAAATCATGGCTGAAATTAACTCTAAAAATAACTGGAATTTAAAAAAATGTTATAACCATCATTGAGAGAAGAACAAATGCATGAAAGGGAAATCCCAGAGGGTCTATGACTTCCTGAAAGTTTTCAAACTGGAAAATCTGACATTTTCATCAATGTTTCTATGTTCCTGCAAATAACATTATTTTAAAATATATGAGTAGATAATATACAAAACTCAGAAGATGAATCCTCCCATTTTTCCAGAGATAATACAGAGATGGTTTTGATTATTGGCAGTTTGTGTATGACTTTGCCAGGGTGGGTGCATGCTTACTACTTGCTTGTGGCTCCTGAGTCACCACAACCATGGGCTGGTAAAAAAAAAAAGTTCAAAAAATGAAATGGATGGATGAGTGAATATTCTAGTGGCAGATACTGTTATTCTTCATGAGCATCTTCGTTTTTCAGTGAAAATACATCAATATGTGGTATCTGTATAAAACTTAAATATTATCTATACATTGTCTTTTTCATCTTCTCTCAAGCTAATTACCTATGCATAGGTAAGAGTATGAGGATAACAAATGGCTTTGTCAGAATGCAAAAGCCTTTCTTTGAAATAAAGTGAGCAATGAAAATCAAAGTTTAACTATAACAGAAATCAAAACCTTCACATATACTAAACTGAGTATCTCTATTAGCCCAAATAAAAAATGATGCCCAAGAAATATGTAATTATTGAGGACAGAAGCCTGCTGATGCCACTTTGTAAGCCACTTTGCATTTATATACTTTGCCAAATGAATAGCTTATAACTCCAAGAAAGTCTAAGACATAAATTAATCCCTGGAATCTGAGGGGGCGACTTAAAGATTCCTCATATGAATGCCATCAGGGAACCAGAATTGGGAGAATGCCAGACATAAATGGAATGAAATGCATATTGCCAGTGATTAAAATTAAAACAGAAAATCTTAATCCATGTGCCATCTCATGAACAGCTGTAACAGTTGATACAGGGTATTTTGGTTATTGATCTTTAAGCAATTTATTAAAACTCAAAATCCACAGAAATCCCAGTTTATGAATAAACTTAATCAGTCTGGACATAACACCAGATTGCATAAACAAAACTGCTATGAAATTATACATATATTTACAAATTTTTAGGGAAGATTAACATAAGAGGATAGAAGAAAAGTTTTGTTGTGGAATGTCATACAGCACAATATCTCCAATTGTTATCAAGCTTTACAAAAAAAACAATATTAAAACAAAATGCAACTGAAAATCTTTTATCGAGCACATCTATTTTGTTTAAAATTGCCCAAAATGTTTCCAGGGCAAGATGTAAATGTTCCAATCGATATCCAGCTTCACTGGGCCACATTTTAGGCATGCACCAAATTACCATCATTCTGGAGAAAATTTTTAAATGCCTATCAGACCGCCTGGGTGTCACAATCCCTCCTAATCCATTAACAGCTGTATTTGGTGTACTCCCAGATGGGCTTAAAATGGAGAAAGACAAACAAATTGTAATTGCCTTTACTTCGCTATTAGCATGTTGACTTGCTTTTGCTCAACTAGAAGAATCCTAACTTACCTCTTTTAAGTCAGTGAGTAACTGATGTTACATACTATTTGAAATTGGAATAAATTAAATTCTCACTTAGGGGATCTGTTCAAAACTTTTTTTAAAACCTGGCAGGATCTAATCAATAACATTTTAGAATAAGCATTTACAGTATATTGGGGAGAAGGACTCCTTTTCCGTTTTACTCTGGTTGTTGGCCTTCCTCTTTTTCATGGGTGGGGGTTGAATTTAATTTAGTTTTGTTAAGTTTGACTTGAATGTATGAAATGTTACATGCTTTTAATAAATTCAATAAAAGATAAAAAAAAAAAAAAAAAATAGAACAGAATGTAAGGTACATATATTTATGATAGTGGTATATGTAAAAACACCCATATTTTTTATCAAACTTTTATAGGAAGAAAAGATAAAATAAAACAAACCTGATATAAGAAAATCTTCTCAGACTTACCTTCCAATTTTTTTCTTTCAGTCCTCAATGACAAAACATATTTTACAGATACAGCTTTGAGCAGTTTTATTTACTCCCTTCATAGCAACAAATTGCTGTGTTTGCGTCAAGTGTGATCAAACTTAGCATCGTTCCAATAAGATACTAGCACCACTGACAGTGACCCTCGTGAACTGGCTCTGGTAAACCATGCAGCTTGAAGTAAAGCAAATATAAGGAGGCCAAAAATGAAATAATTGTGGGACAATGACATGCTGCAGAAGAGGATAAGAGATGCACACATCAAACAAACAACTAGAAAAAAATGCCGTAGCATATCTGCTCAAAGGCTTCTTAAGAAGTAAAATTAATATAAATAACATGAAAAGGATCCCTTGGGAAACTATGGATGTCACCATTGACTGTGGGGGAAGAGATATATTCAAGGTCACCTTCCAATAAATTTCTCAAAGAAATTTTTCTTAATTAGGACCTGAAATTTGAGAACAAGGGAATCCAGTCTAGTGTGAAGAAAATAATGATGGATGCTGTGCGTGAAATGAAAAGGTATATATAACAGAGATTGTTATATTTAGAAAGGAGAAGGAAAAAAGGCAGAGGACACTCACATTGTCTAGGATGAGGAAACTATTGAGGATACACCACAGAGAAAATAAATGACAGTTGACTGAAAACTAAAGACAGTTTATGTGATCATGCTGACATCAGCATGGAGAATGGAATCATTGAGGTTTATTTCAGGAAGTAACATAACATTCTCAGACCCCCTTATCCAATTCAGGGTTTAGGGGATGGGGTGTGTGTATCCCTGCAAGAGTGAATGCAAAGCAAGAAACAGCCCTGGACAGAAAGCCTATGCATTCATACCCCCACTCACACACACGCGTGGGGTCAATTTGACAAAACAATGAAATGAAAAGCTGCATTTTTGATTAGCTGGGTATTAAATCTGTCTTCTGTTCATTGTTTTGTGCTGGTGTTTAACTGTAATCTATAAATTAAATACAGTATGTAAGAAAATATATACTTTTTTTTTAAGAAAAACTATTTTATTTACTTTAGTTATAAATGCATTAAAAAGCAAAAAATAAATTGTTCTTTAACCACATGGTTATATGTGAATAAATAAAGTCATGGGGCACACATAAATTAAATTATTCAAACAATTTTTGAAACTTGTTTGGCATGGTGGTGAAATACGAAGTTGTTTTTTTATATTTTATGATGAAAGTAGCTATTCTATTAATTAATTGAATAAATTAATTTATGTGCACCCCCACAATTTTATTTAGCAAATAAAATCATTTATATATATTTATATATTTTATTTTTTACTTTTTAGTTTTTGAGCATTTTGCAAGTGATTTTTCTTTAATCACTTTTCATGAATGAGAAACTTCTTTAAAAGTATTACATAAGATATTTTCTTTGCAGAATTATTTGAATACTAAAAAGAATTATATTTTGGCCTCTGTTTTTCTCTTCAGGCTCTTATGGGATTAGCGGTCGGTTGACGACAGAACGGCAAGCTAATGACAATACTTTCTAATTATGGTCATCAAAGCTAATCCTTCACAAGAGTAAACAAGTAAAATCGGCCACTCCAGTCACTGGAAGAGGCAAGTGGGGGCAATACGACGTCTCTCACTTGTATGTTCCTATATCTCACTATATTCTCTCTCCATCATTGTTGTGTGTGCGTTGATTGGAATTGCATAACCATTGATCACAGTGAAATTTGTTACGTAATTGCATTGGTTTTGATGGATTATTGTATTATCATCAATACTGAACACTTATGCAAAATTTGAACAACAACCTTTATTTATATAGCACATTTTCATACAAATAATGTAGCTCAAAGTGTTTTACATGATGAAGAAAGAGAAAAAAAGACAAAGTAAGAATTAAAATAAGAGAACACTAATTAACATAGAATAAAAGTAAGGTCCGATGGCCAGGGAGGACAGGTAGGCATTCTACCTAACATAAATGTTCAGTCCTCTTTGATTCAGGGTTCTCATGGAAGGACTTGATGATGATGGTCACGTGGACTTCTGGCCTTTAATCCATGAATGTTGGAGCATCATGATGCTTTGAGTAAGTAGGTGGTGGTGGCGCAGGCCGCCCCCACAGAAAACTGGAAAAAGAACAGAAGAGAGAGTAGGGGTTAGTACGGATTTTGGAGCCACCTTGAATAGTAATGATAATTAATTGTATATGCAAAGCATCAGGATTAAACTAAAATGAAGTTATTGGAAAGCTAATGTGTTTTCAGCAGTTTTTTAAAGTGCTCCACTGTATTAGCCTGGCGAATTCCTATTGGCAGGCTATTCCAGATTTTAGGTGCATAACAGCAGAAGGCCACCTCACCACTTCTTTTAAGTTTAGCTCTTGGAATTCTAAGCAGACATTCATTTGAAGATCTAAGGTTACGATTTGGAAAGTAAGATGTCAGAAATTCCGAAATATAAGATGGAGCGAGGTTATTTAAGGCTTTATAACCATAAACAGTATTTTAAAGTAAATTCTGAATGACACAGGTAACCAGTTTAGTGACATCAAAACTGGAGAAATGTGCTCGGATTTACTTTTCCTAGTTAGTGTCACAAACTTGATACAGAGAAATAGAAAGGTTTGGGGCAGCCACCCATGTAATTTGGTATCCTGGCTGCAAAGTCGAAAAAAGGTATACAGCACTGATATGCACAAAACCGAGACCAAAACAGAACTGAGGGTTATAGGGAAAAGGTGGAGGCTTTTAAAGGGGAAGACAGGAAGTGAGATCAAAGGGGTTTGGCTAATGAAGGTCTTCAGCCATTGGTTCGATCCCGGATGTGACATCACAGGGGCCAGAGCCGGCAAGGTTTCCTTCCATAAGCTCGGTCCCGGAAGTGACGTCAAGAGGGCCAGGTGGAATCTCCCATGAATGGTCTACAGGAAAGGGAGAAAAAGAGTCAGTGCACTCTGCCACATCCCGGTATGACTCGGAACTGCCCTTACTCAAGCCCTTCAGCTGCCTCCCATGTGCACGTGTGTGACATTAGAATTCTAGCAGCTGCATTCTGCACTAGTTGCAATCGATTGATGTCTTTTTTGGGTAGTCCTGAGAGAAGTGCGTTATAGTAATTTGGCCGACTGAAAACAAAAGTGTGAACTAATTTCTCAGCATCTTTCAATGTTATTAGAGGCCTAACTTTTGTTTAGCCAAAAGTGGGTTTAAAATCAGTTGCAAGATTTGACCTAGACAAACAAACAGAGAAGTCAAGTTAAATAAAATCATTTCATAAGAAAATGAAATTGATAAATTTTAGCACTTGAAAGAAGAACGTGATGAATGATGACAAAAACAAGTCTTGAAAACATAGTAAATAGTGAAATTAATGGGGACAATTAATTGGAGGGAACCAAGATGTATGCTGGAATTAGCCATCAAGTGACTCAGATATAAGAAAGCAAGGGAAGAGAAATTAAGTAATAAGATTTAAAAAGTTTGGGTTTTTTTCAGCTACATCAAAAACAAATGGAAATCTTTATTAGTATATTTCCCAATAAAAAAAATATCAGTAAATATAACTACTTTAATATGAAACAAAAGATGAAAATAGGATCTAGGACTGAATTTACACCTTTGTATTTTCTTAATTTTGGAGTAAAAGCAATGCAGCCAACATATGTAAATATAGCATATAAGAAATTCTAATAATAAAAAACACTATCTTAGGAGTAGTTTAAGAATGCAGGATTTCTATTTGATTTTAATTTTATACAAAAGGAAAAGAAGGACATCAAATATTTTGATTAAGTGTGCCATCTTCTATAATTGTAGAAAGAGAGAGAGAGAGGCTGGGAGCATGCACATAGAAAATTATTTGGAAGCCATGGACAATTAGTAAAATATATAACAGGTATCCACTACAGTTTTCAAAAATGGCCATTCAAGGATTAGATATGAATGAAGCCTAACATCTGTCTTTGAATACTGCAAAGTGTGATCAATGGCCATTAAACCATTGTGGGGTTTTGTACAAGAAAACTAAGGGCTTATCAAAGAATTCAGGGAGCTGTCAGTAGAGGTGAGTTGGAGAGAAGCCCATGATAAGACGCATATGCTGAACATTAGAAGTGATGCCTTGCTACATCACCTCTGCTGCTCCTAAAAATCAACTTGAATAGACTGCAAAATTTTTTATGTTTATGTTAGATTCCAAAGGGGTAACCTATTTATTTATTTTTTCCTTTTAGAACACAAACATTCAAATAATGTACAAATGAACGGCTCTTTCACTCTGTGGGTTTAATACATTTTTCATTTTATCCTTTCATTCCAGGTCTGAATTTTGTATTTATAATTTAGTTCATGCAATGTAACTGGCAACAATGGACTCTGTACACTCCTGGCACTTAGCTCTCAGTTTTCACTTCCACCTACAGCCTTTTCCTTTTATCTACAAGAGTGCTCTATTATTACTGTTAGTGGGATATTTCTGCTTCAGGAAAAAGACTCATCCCTCCTTGAAAGATCACTAAAGCTGAGATATTGTTGTTAAGAATATAGTCCTTAGTTATCTTTTTTGACAGTAATTCATATGCTTTATCTAACTACTCATAAACACTATTGTATGTGACTCTCCTCAGGTCTCCTATGCCAACAGAGCCAACAGTGCTGTCAGCTTATGTAGTGAGAGCCTCTTCATGTAACAGCATAACTACATAAAGAAATACATACTTAAAAATCCAGGTGGCTTTATGATGGAAAAAACATTAAATGTAGTTTTGGGCTTCACATACTTAAACTAAAACACTCTAATCCATTTATAAAATGCTCAGAGTATCTTATTCAGCTGTATTTTATGTTTTACTATAACAGGCATATTTTGTTTCTCTTATTATGTGCCTTTGTTTTTCTTTATTTTGCTAGTGTAATTACTTCATTTATGTTTTGTAAGTTATGTTTATGATGGATTTCCTATGTCAAGTTAAAGCATACTTTTATTATTATTAACTGCACTCTAAACAGACAAGTCCAACAAAGTTAACAAATGTTAACTCTTCTACCAATTATCCCATCCACTTTCTTCTGGCTGTTACCACACTGCTGGTCATATCTACTAACTGGCACCTGGAAGTGTTTCCTGCCTATTTAAGTGGAAAGTTTAAGGATTTCTGTATTGAACTTTGAGAACTAAAAATGCAACTGGAACAATTAAGACCCACTCCAGTTTTATAGGACAAGAATTAAAGGATTCATTTCTTCCTGTTAAACAGTTTGATTTGGTGGTGTACCTGCCTATTATAGGCACAAACTGCAATTGTGTTTTGAAAGGAGGAAGACGTGCATGCAAGAAGTATCTTTTCATACAAGACCTATATACTGTACAATTTATTCGGAAAGTATTTAGATCCCTTCACTTTCTACACACTTTATTACATTGGAGATTTAATTTTAAATGAATACATTTGACATTTGTGCCCATCAATCTACAGTCAGTTACCCATAATGGCAATGTGAAAACATGTTGTTTGACAAAGGTTTGCTAATTTTTTTAAAAATGAAAAACTTAAATCTTTCATCTTTATCACTATTCAGGCCATGTGCTGTTACAGTTATTATGGTTAGGTATTTCCTGTTTGCTTTAATTCTCCTTGAGATGTGCCTAGAAATTGATTGGAGTCCTCCCGTGGCAAACTGAATAAACTGGACATAGTTTAGAAAGGCACACACTTGTGTATATAAAGTCCTATAATTCACACTGCATGTCAGGACAAATATCAAGCAATGAAGTCCAAGGAATTCTCTGTAGACTTCCACAATCACATTGTAGTGTGGCATAGATCAGGGCAATAGTATAAAACCACTTCTAAAGCTTTGAGTGTTCCCATGAGCATAGTTAACACAACAATTGTAAAAATGACAGAAGTTTGGAATCACCTTCGTGGCTCTGATGAAGTATGTCATACCACCCCAGGACTAGAGGAAGGCACTGTCACTAACAATGTCTACTCTTTTACTCCAGTCCAATTCCAAAGTGTGGTATAGAAGGTCCACAGCTCAGAAAAAGGTGACTGATTTTTAAATTAATAATTAATTGGCTGACTTGATCTCTGTGGGTGTGCTACAGGAGGTTGGTGAGATAATTGGGGCAAAACGCACCTGCATGTGAGGGTACAGTCTGTTTCGATTGCTTCATCAGCTTACTGCGGTGTGCAAATGACACACGGTGCCCATGGAGGCATTTAAGGAAGAGCTGGCGCAAGAAAAGGAGAGAATCGGAAAGGGAAAAAAGAATAGTGATGACAAAAAGGTCCCACAGAACATCTGTGGAGAGACCTGAGACAGTAGTTTACAGACACTTCCCTTCCAGTGTAAAGGAGCTTGATAGGATCTGCCTGAAACAATGGGATAAACTGGCCAAATCCAGATGTACTATGCATGTAGAGATTTACCCAAGAAAAATGAAGTTGTAATTGCTGCCAAAGGGGTTTTTACACAGTAATTAATTAAGAGTCTGAATACCTATGTAAATGAGAAATTTCAGTTTTTTGATGTTTAATAAATTCATGCACATTTCTAAAAGCATGTTTTTACATTGTCATTATGGGTGATGGAGTGTAGACTGATGGGCAAAAATTTCAAATGTATCCATTTTCTGAATTTCCACATGTGATTAATAAAGTTTATCTACTCTAATGTAATTTAAATTTAAATCTAAAATACAATAAAATGCAGGAAGTGAAGGGGTCTGAATATTCTTTGAATTTACTGTATATACATATTTCAGCCATTGCACAAGTTGACAATGTAATCATTAACCCCCCTCATCTGATTAACCGTGTTCTTTATTTATTAACATAAAATAACACTCTTAAACTCATTTAATCAAAAAGGATGTTTATTTACAACCAATGCAAACATGTTGCAGGTCATGCAAAATAAGAACATCTGGTCAGTTAAAGGGGAACAGTAATGTGTTTCTGTCTCTTAATCTTAAATGAGATGTGGGCTCTTTAAAAAATAGTAGTGAAAAAAACAAGACAGACATTTTTGTATAAATTGCCAGAGAACAGCAGACCAGTGATGTAATTGGTATAGTATTGAGCTGGTGAAAAATCTCAAAATACCAAGAATCAAGGCAGGAAATAAAAATTAAAGATTCTAAATGGTCAAATAAGATGTATGCAAAAATAAATAACACAATTTGTAATCATAAAAGGAAACATTTCTAACTCTTCATTCAAATAACTCAGCTAAAGGCAACAATGTTTAAATGCTACCACCTTTAGAGCAGCTGTTTACAAGAGCTACAAATCTTGTAAGAGACAAGAAAAATGGGAAAATTCAGAATAGAATTTATGCAAGAGGTGAAAACGTTGAAAGCATTCTCTAGTGTTTCATCTGCTAGGAGAAGAATGATCCAAAAAAGTGTAAGATTATTTGATAGATGGAAAAATAATGAATAGCTTTACCTCAAGGTAAATGACATTCATAAAAAATCTGTTTTTATCAGTTAATTCTAATTTTAAAGTAAAACTATACTATAGATACAGTACAGGCCAAAAGTTTGGACACACCTCCTCATTCAATGTGTTTTCTTTATTTTCATGACTGAAGGCATCAAAACTATGAATGAACACATGTGGAGTTATGTACTTAACAAAAAAAGGTGAAATAACTGAAAACATGTTTTATATTCTAGTTTCTTCAAAATAGCCACCCTTTGCTCTGATTACTGCTTTGCACACTCTTGGCATTCTCTCGATGAGTTTCAACAGGTAGTCACCTGAAATGGTTTTCACTTCACAGGTGTGCCTTATCAGGGTTATTTAGTGGAATTTCTTGCTTTATCAATGGGGTTGGGACCAGCAGTTGTGTTGTGCAGAAGTCAGGTTAGTTGGACGATCATTTATTTTTCAACAGGACAATGACCCCAAACACACCTCCAGGCTGTGTAAGGGCTATTTGACCAAGAAGGAGAGTGATGGAGTGCTGTAAATGGTCATGAAAATAAAGAAAACACATTGAATGAGGAGGTGTGTCCAAACTTTTGGCCTGTACTGTATATTCTCATACCCCCTTGATTCAATTTCAGAGTGTGTTTGATCAGACACTGTGCCAACAGCACTAGACACAAGTCAAGCAGCAACCCTGGACAGGTCAATTCATGCAATTATTTTTAGTAGGATAGACTACTGCAATGAAATTTTCACAGGTTGTTCAACTCATTCTTTAATAACCTTTCAGTTACAGTAATTCAAAATGTTGCTACAAGAATTATTACAAAAACCAAAAAGTATGAACAAATACTGTAACTATAGTTCTTAAGTCCTTAAACTGACTCCCAGTTAGGTTTAGAGCAGATTTAAAAATTCTAAAGCCTCAAATGGCCAACGAACCTGCTTACTTATTTGAACTTATCATTACTTACAAAGCACACATTAAGAAGTCAGTCTGCTTATGATTACAAGGATTAACAAAATGGTCTGCTTGTTACTATTAGAGGTGTCCCTTCAGTCTCAGCCTTTAAATCCAGACTGAAGACTTACTACTTCAGTTTAGCATACCTTGACTAGAGCTGCTGATTAGCTATGCATACTGGATTTCTGCTGTTAGTCATTAGTCCTAAAATATAAATAATTCTATATGTATAAACTGTTGCTATCCCTTCCCTATTCTGTTTCTCTTTTCAGTATCCTCATATGGCACTTGGTGCCACTGCTCTATTTCAATGGTTGTTTGCCTGCCCATGGAAACGTTGTCTCAGATAAAGAAGCACCTTTCGTTAGTCTGGCCAGCCCAGCACTGACTCAGCTGAGTTGTGAATTAGCTTGTCTTTGTGGATGTGGGAGAAAAAAATTAGTATCTGGAGGAAAACCCACAGGGACACAGGGAAAGTGCAATGGGAAAGGTGCTATATAAATAAAATGTATCATTATTATTATTATTATTATTAACTCCTCACAGACAAGGATCAGGAATAGGAATTTAACTTAGGACGATGAATATGTCAGGCAGTATTGCTAGCCACACTTCCACCTCAAAAGAACCCTCCCCAAAAAATACCTGTAATGATAAAAGAATTGTGGTGTTCAACAGATGTCAACTCCTCCAACATCTAAAGATCATAGTTTTTACATATAAGAAAGGAAATAACTGGAGTGCGCTTCAGTAGAAAACTGAAGAAACGTAACTTAATATTCTTTAGGGAGACTATCTAAAATATGGTAACGTTGAGGAGGAGGCTATAGACAAAAGGGTCCTGCAAGTATTTGTTAAACCAAAGCATGGGATAAAAGGTCCACATTTTCACAGCCATCAAGAACAGAGTACAAAATCTTCTTGGAAATCAGGACAGAAACTCAGAGTCATTATCACACTGAAACAAATAATGTTAGTATTGGTATATATTGCTAATTTTGCTAGACAAAATTTAAAGCTAACTAAAATATTTAAGGGCTGAACTGAAAAATTGGTTGCTTGGAAATGATCTGTGGCACTCCTAACTTCACACAATTGCAAATTCAAAGAATGAAATATGTTTCTTATATTTTGCTCCTATCAGCACAAACAAGACCTTGACTGTTGAAATGGAATTAATTTTTACTGGATGAACACTGATACACTAGGAAATCTTGTACAAGTAAAAATCAAGCATAGAATTTGTAATATAGTGAAATTCGGATATACCACAACTCAGTATAATCACAGGCAATAGAAGATAGAGGAAGGAATTTATAAGGTGATTCTCAACGTGCAGTATGCGTGGTGCTGCAATACTCAATTTTCATTTAATGTGGAAGAATAATTCACAGCTAGACAGTGTCCACACTTCTTTGTCACCAGCAGAAACTCTGGCTGCGATTGACTTTTGGTGTTTAAAGGACAGGGTAATGATGAAAATAGTTCACTTTGTCACAAAGTCTCAAAAAATCAGTAGTTACTTTAAATCCTGGGTCATTTCACTGAGAAAAGGTCAAGGGGGCACAGGGCCCCACTGAAATGCTGTAATCGCAACCTAATAGAGTACATTTCAACAAATACACAGCCAATGTGCCATCAAACAATTGAGAAGAAGCACAACACAACAGAAGAAGAAGAACAACCCTACAATACAATGTGTAAGTTTGGGGTTTAAGTAATAAAATACCCTGATCACAACAAAAACAAATGCAAGGTTTCATGTTTGTAATTTCTTTTTAGAATTTTTAAAAAGGTAGGCAATATACTAATATTTTAGATAGATAGATAGATAGATAGATACTTTATTAATCCCAAGGGGAATTCACATACTCCAGCAGCAGCATACTGATAAAAAACAATATTAAATTAAAGAGTGATAAAAATGCAGGTATAACAGACAATAACATTGTATAATGTTAACGTTTACCTCCCCCCCGGGTGGAATTGAAGAGTCGCATAGTGTGGGGAAGGAACGATCTCCTCATTCTGTCAGTGGAGCAGGACGGTGACAGCAGTCTGTTGCTGAAGCTGCTCCTCTGTCTGGATATGATCCTGTTCGGTGGATGCAGTGGATTCTCCATGATTGACAGGAGCCTGCTCAGCGCCCGTTGCTCTGCCATGGATGTCAAACTGTCCAACTCCATGCCTACAATAGAGCCTGCCTTCCTCATCAGTTTGTCCAGGCGTGAGGTGTCCCTCTTCTTTATGCTGCCTCCCCAGCACATCACCGCGTAGAAGAGGGCACTCGCCACAACCGTCTGATAGAACATCTGCAGCATTTTATTGCAGATATTGAAGGACACCAGCCTTCTAAGGAAGTATGGTCGGCTCTGTCCTCTCTTGTACAGAGCATCAGTATTGGCAGTCCAGTCCAAGTTATCATCCAGCTACACTCCCAGATATTTATAGGTCTGCACCTATAAATTTTATTCCACATGTATGATACAATATAAATATTGCCATTCATTTCTGTTACTTGATATTTCCAATCATTGTATTCCTACCAGTCCTCATAATAAAATATTAGGAATCTAAGTGCACAAGAAAAAGAACTAAGATTTAAGATTGCTTTGGAGATTCATAAAGAAAAGCTTTACCCATAAAAGTTGGCCATATCTAATATCACAGCAAGGCTGGTCCTTATATCTTTTCCTTTTTCTATAGCCTGTGATTATGAATGCCAAATGGTCCTCCATGCTGTGAAATATTAGATGGCAGGCATATAATATAAGAGCAGCATCATCAGAGTTATAGTTTGCAGTGGCTGATCCATCCTGGATGATTTCAAAGAGGCAATAAGAGGAAAGGTGCCTATTGAAATTCCAGAAGCCTCTGACAGTATAGTAAAAATGGATATCCAGTAGATTCTGAGTCAAGGGCAGATACAATATACTGTATGTGACCAGTTAAGGCTTTAAATCTTGGCTAGATCTTCTTGACTCATTGACTTGAAATTACCTGTCTCATACAATGTGAATTACACCAGATGATGAAACATTTCAACAAAAACTGTAGAAATATGATGTGATTTAGTATTTCATTTGTTGTTTTTTAGTAAACTACTGATGAAGTAAAAAAAAACTGGAACAACTCACCAACACACGTTTTTGTGGCATAGAGACAGTTAATCTGTATTTTAGTCTTGATAAAATATGATAGTTGTTAGAGAAAAAGATGACAATGGTAAAGAGCCTAGTCTCCACATAAAATTGGTTTGCAAAAAAACTAAACAAAATACATGCAATGATTGTAGAGACGCTTTTGCAGACGCAAGTTCAGAACAAAACTATCAAAGATGGTGGAGCTCCCTTCCAGCTGGAAGAGCCGGGTCCAGGTGGATGGACACCAGTAGTGAAGCCATCCGGTAGGCAGAGGGAGGAAGAGAAAAAGGCATTATGATACAGTGCCAACTACTGGAGTGCCTGTAGAATTACAGCCACTAGAGCCCTTCAGCACATGTGTGACAATGTCTGTCATACCATAGTATTTGCCAAGACTTCCACTTTCCACATTATGATATACTGTCGGTGTAATTCAAAAATTGCTTACAGCATTTTAGTGATATACATGTTAAATGTTGAGCTGTGTATGCAGTAGAGTACCCTAACATGTTTTAACTTGGAGGTAGATGTTAAAGTTATGCTTGTTTGGCCGATGTCTTTATACAAGAGAACTTACAACATTCGAGATATAATTGGTTATGTTCCTTTTGTTTTCCCAGTTGGAGCACAGATCAGTGATGCAGGAATTGAAGTCCTAATCCTTAACCACTGTACCACAACTGCCTAATTATAAAGTCCCACTGTAACATGCAGTGACACTGGAACTTGTGACACCCTGTACTGGCTAAGAAAGTGGACAATGAATATCTTCTCGACATACTGTATTTTAATTTTAATAAAAAACCTTTAGAGGACATTTTGATGTATACTGTACCATGTATCCATCCATTATCCAACCCATCCATCCATTTTCCAACCCATTGAATCCGAACACAGGGTCACGGGGGTCTGCTGGAGCCAATCCCAGCCAACACAGGGCACAAGGCAGGAAACAAACCCCGGGCAGGGCGCCAGCCCACTGCACATACTGTACCAGACACTGCTCATTAAGTGTATAGCTGTCTGCTTCTGCTTTCTATCTAGGAAAACTTTTAGAACAGCAGAAACCTTTAAATTGAGGCCAGTCAAATCAAGGGGCCGCTGTAATTGAAATGTCAGTTATAATCAAAATTAATAAATTGTGTCATTAATCAAACGATCTGCTTGCTTTCACTAGAATTTTCAGAAAAATACTCTCATGCAAGAAATGATTTTGCAATCTTCAGCAATATGCTTCAATCCAAGTACAGAAACTGTGTACTTTACTATATGTTATTAACTTTGAACACAATTACTCTACACCATATGTTACAGTAATAAATGTTATTAACTTTGAATACAATTACTGTACACCATATATTTCAGAAATATATTTGGAAAAGTAAAACTAATGTACAAATCCATTTTTTTCTCTTTACTGAGTTTTTCTGTTTTTGACCTTGGAAATTTTAAAAAGTGAGAAAATTAGAAGTGTATTTCTATGGTAGTTGACACAACTTTCACTAGATGTGATAATTCCCAGTGCAATACTTTATTTAAAGACATCAAAGTGTGTTTTATATAAATCGGACCCTATTGCTCTTCCCTTGTTCCTATGGCAATAAAAAAATATGAAGAGCTCCAAGGACAAGTAGGCTTTTGGCTCGGAACACAATGGTAAGGCATGCGTCAGCAACTCCTGTTCTGTTGCCTAACACTTTTTTCTTTTTAATCATATCTAAGCCATTGGAAACAATATTACGTCAGTGATAAATATTTTCAATAGGCATTGAAGAATAATTTTGCTTCTGCTGTGTATTTTGAGAGTCATTAAGGCCCAATTATTCTTTGTAAATAAAACTATTATTTCATAGATTAAAAAAACATAAGAAGTATAACACAGCTTACTGAGGAGGAGCTTTTAAACATATGGGCAAGTTTAGATGAGGAGGTGAAACCATTAAGTCCTTGGATGACATTAAAAGTGTTTGGAGAAAGGAATACAAGCTTCAATTCAGATTGCACATCATATAATAGTAATTGTGTGGAGGTAACTAGAGGTATTCTACCAGAAACACTTCAGGCCCAGTAACTCAAAAAATATACTAAAAGCTGTAATAAAGGCCTCTATTTATTTTTATCTCTGCCAACATGACAGAAATAGACAGTGAATGAACAGCCCTGAAACATACGTCATCTATGCTTATTGTTATTCTGAAAAGACCTGTTATGCTGGCATACCAGTAGTGATTCAACAGCAAGCTACACAGTTTTCCTTCTAAATGAGGGCAAAATGTGAATAAAGTTAGGTTTGGAGAAAATGTGGACTTAAAGAAAACACATTTAAAAACATGATGAAATAAAGAAAAGTTTCAACTTTCATGCATCAGTCAAGCATTCGGTCACATTTTGTGTATTAAAATAGGTACAGGTAAATATTAAGTAGAACAATAAAAGAACAAAATTTAATTTTGAATGCGCACAAAGGGTTGACATTTTAAAATGTAAGAAATAGACTATGACATCGTGACTGAGAAAAAAAAATTACGACCACCTTCCAGGAAAAAACAAAATTTTAGGTTATTGTATTTTGGATGTTTTTTAGGGACATGTGAACTTTTTGTTTATAAACCCTGAGTGTTTTGTGAAGGAGATTTTGTTTAAGTTGCACATACTTTAGAAAACACCTTGATAATTGTATAAGATATGCCCTCATAATATTAGAACATCTACAAGAGAGTGGTGAGACCAGCTGTGTTATATGGGTTGGAGACGGTGGCACAGACCAAAAAACAGGAGACAAAGCTGGAGGTGACAAATGTTAAAGGTGTTAAGATTTGCATTGGGCGTGACGAGGATGGACATGATTAGAAATTAGTACATTAGAGGGTCAGCTCAGGTTGGACAGTTTGGAGACAAAGTTATAGAGGGGACATTGCGCTGGTTTGGACATGTGCAGAGGAGAGATGCTGGGTATATTTGGAGAAGGATGTTAAGGATAGAGGTGCCAGGTAAAATGAAAAGGGGAAGGGCTAAGAGATGGTTTATGGAGGTAGTGAGAGAAGACATGAAGGTGATGGGTGTGACAGAGCAAGATGCAGAAGAATATGGAACAAGATGATCCGCAGTGGCATCCCCTAACAGGAGCAGCCAAAAGAAGAAGAAGAAGAAGAGAACACTAGAACAGTCATGACGGGAAAAGGCCATTCAGCACAAGAAAGCTCACCAATCCTATCCACTTAATTCCTTCAAAATAACATCGGGTGGAGTTTTGAATGTTTTTAAGCTTTTACTGTCTACCACACTACTTATTCCACGTGTCTATGGTTTTCTCTGTGAAGAAAAACTTTCTAATGTTTGTGTGAATATCTATTGGAAAATAGTAGACAAAAACAGATAAAGTTTTCAGATACCAGGGGTAACCTTATTTAATGTCTGGTGATGAAAAGGATTGAGGTAAATAGAAAGAAAAAGGCAAACAGTTATCACTAGTGATGGTTCTTCAAACCCATTTAGAATGGACTTAATTTTTGACAGGAGATCCTTACTAGTTAGAGGTTTGGTCCAGTGTGACATTGAATTTTCTGTGGCAGTAAGACTTGTAGCAGACAAAGCAGAAATGGCAGAGTTTATGAGTCGAGAGAAAAAGTGACTACCATAGTCCTCCAGAGAGTTCTCCTCCACTCTACACTCTTAAAAATGAAGGTTCCAGAGTGGTTTTCCAGAGCAATGCTACGGGGGAACCATTTTTTTCTCAAAAGAACAATCTAAATGAATGTTTCAGAAAGAATTTTTATTAGTTTACAATTGTAACAGGGTCAATTAAAATCCATGAATAGATGAAAAGACATTTGTGAAATACTAATGGGATCCTGATTTTAAATGGACTCTTGCTGCATATGATAACAGGCTAAGTTTAGGTGTTCTTGATCTGTTGTACCCTTTTATATTGATTGCTATGCATTAAAGATTTTGGTTTTCTCTTCAAATTAGGAACCTTTTCAAAGCCCAAAGAACCATTCTCAAAGGCAAAGAATCCTTTACAGAATGAAATTGTTCTTTGTCAAGCAAGTACAATTAGGGAACCAATATTTTTAATAGTGTTGGACAAATGGAAATTGTCTTAGGGACTGAGTCACACCCTAATCCTTCCCTACTCAGTTGGAAACAATACTTTGCAACACACTCGATGCTCACCTGCTTGACATTATGTTTAATTTTAATATTTAATTTTCAGGAAACATCAAACGATTTGATTTACATTGTATTGCCAGCATTGGTAGAGTGACAATAAAACCATGAGCAGACAAATATGTGTGCGTAGTCTATGTGCAAACTCTGTGCCCTTAAATAACGTTTCATTAGAGAAAATGGCAGCCAGTACAAGAAACTTGTGATACAAATCACTGTACTGTTGTCAGCCCACACTAACAAAAAAAAAGACTTATAATGTGACTAAACAATAGGACAAGGTTTCTCCACATACCAAAAGAAGATCTTTTTAATTCAGGTGTACCAAGATTAATTACTTCATTTAAGTGGGCAAATATAGTTGTAGCAAAGTGTATTCTGTCCATTCTAACCTTTGTGGCTTTCATTTATGAACTCCTCCAAAATGATTCTTTCCTGTATATAGTTAGTAGCATACCTGTTGCACATTGTAAAACAGGCACTAATTACTGTTACACACCACAGACCACATCTGCAGGGCTTACCTGTTAAGCTGCCAAACACATTCTGGACGTTGCTTGGGTAAGACCATATTATTAGCTCTCCCCAAGTCCTTGCTAATTTTACTTGACTTGAAATGTTTATTTTGTGAAAATGTTCAAGGGTATGACAAGTTACATTTTACTGAGTTCTAACATGCAGCTTTTATATGATTTACACTTGAAGTTTTATTAAAAATTTAAAAACACTCAAAACACTGTGCCATCACATTTTGTTGTAATTCAGCGTGGTACAAATGCATGGTCTAGTGTATATTTTAGGTTTTAATTTTAGTGTATTAATATTTAAAGTGTCTTGTAATAATTAATAATTAATTTGCTAAGTGTTGGTAAGTTGTTTTATGATGCCCTTTTCTTTTTATTTCTGAAAAGGTACACTATTTTATTTCTTGTTAAGAATATATAAATTTATAAAGCTACATTAAGTCTATTATGTGAGGTTATGAATAGTAAAGTAAATGTGCTGAAAAATCCCTGCATTACAAACCTGCCCAGAAACGACAAGAAGAGTTCTCAATTTTTGCAACATCATTACGTTACAAACTCCTGACAGAGGAAGACATCCTAAAGGATTAAAGAGCACAGAAATTTCCAGGAGGTTGAAGGAAATTGCAGGAGTTGCCAATATCATTGTATAAAAACATAGATTGGGATCAGATAACCATGGGAGCCAACACAGAGCCAAAACACAAATCAAATCCAAAACAAACTTAGCACAAAATTCTACTTGGAAAGACCTTTTTGTTTCAACTATACCTAAAAGAAGTAAATTGATGTGATTTTTTTTTTTTTCTGAATACTGCTCATCACCCGCTTAATGTTTTAGGTCAAAGGCCTTAAAAGGCCATGCCAAAGAGGGAGGAAAGAAAAGCCTTAAAACCTTGGCTCAAAAATGTATTAAATTCAATATTAGACCAAAATTTCTACAGAAGCAAATCCAAAGAATACAGAACTCAAACACCTTACTAATTATTACCAGATTCCAAAACATACTACCATTCAGAAAAGAGAGTCAAGAAGATCACAGTCCAAGATTTAGAAAATTCTACTAAACCTTCAGGCATATAAAAAAGGGAGCAGAACACATAAACAGTGTCATGTCTCAGTGGTTCATATTCATGTTTTACGTCTCTTTTATTCATGTCTGATTATTTTATTTATGTTTATGTGCATCTTTCTTCATTTTATTTTGTCTATGTATACTCGCTACCTTTCGTATGTTCCATGTGTTTTGTGGTTGGTCTCCCAAGAGGCAGAGCCATCTACCATTCTCTGTCAGAAACTGTACTCCACCCTATAAATCTGGAGGGTCTTCCACAGTTCCTGGAAGTTCAATGTGAATGCACTCTGGCGTTGATGAGTTTGTATGCCCTTTTCAATGCTTTTAGTACATTTTTGATTTTTCGCCCCATGTGCTTTGTTTTTGACCTTGTCTTGTATTTTTGTTCTGAGAAGTATTCACCTGGATTGCCCTTGCTGGAAACTCCGTTTCACCTATTGTGCTCTATAGTGCTTCATGTATTAGGCCCTAAGCATCTTACATTCGTCAAGTCAAGTATGAATTTATGATCACACCAAAGTGTGCTTGAGGAGAATCTGAGGCCATCTGCCCAAAAAGTTGAAGTTGAACTAGAAATTGACCTTTTAAAATGATAATGACCCAAATTAATTCCTCCAAGAAATGGCCGAAAATAAATAAATAAATCAAAGGTTATGGACAGACCTAGTCAAAGTCCTAATTTGAATCCCATTGAAATGTTGTGGGTGAATTTGACATGGGTAGTATATTAAATAAATGCCAAAATATCTTGCAACTGAAGGAGTCATGGTCACAAATTTCAATAAGTCAATGTCAGAGACTGGTGAGCACTTATGCAAAATACCTACAAGAAGTTGTTTCTGTTAAAGGGGACAATATCAGCTTCTGAGACCATTACATTTATTGATATTTGTGTTAAATAAATTATTAAAATATGTCCTTGTGTTTCTATTCAAGTATATCACCTCTATCTGTAGGCACTTTTTGCATGAAGATCTACTATTTGACTTTTCACATATGTTGAAAAAGTCAACAGTTTCCATGGTGTGTACTTACTTTTTCACATAATTATATATACCATAATTATTAGCAGCTAATTAAGGAAATATAGGGAAAAAGAATTAAACTAGTGGATGAGCTTAAGTACGAGTAATTCACAAAACAATTTAGCTATGGTCATGAATTAAAAAGCACATAAATTCCAAAAGCACTTCCAAGATTGGCCAGTAGAGGGGGAATCCCGTCAAAAACCCTGGTTGAATAGAAAAAGGGTTATTTAGAATCTTTATTAAAAAAGGTTTATTTCCACAAACTGCCTGTAGGCACAAGTGAAGGCTCAGTGGCGCTCAAATGCACAATGGAACTGTCTGTAACACAAAGGCAATCCAAAACAAACAAGTCCCAAAACAGATTAAATCCTGGATTTGGCTCTGGCATGTTTAAGATATTGATTATTCTTTTTAAGATACTCAGGTGAATGAAACAATTTTCAGCCTTAGTGAACACTACAGTTTTTACCTCCTCTGACTAGTTGGTCCTCTTGTGGTAACATTTGTTTTTTTTTGATAATTTTACTAGTTACAAAATAATGCTTTGTTCTTGAGCACAGTTTTATCTAAATCTGGGGTCTTGACTGCTGAATCTCTAATATAACATCAGTGATCCAGTGGGCAACAGAGGGAAAAAAGAAAGTTGTACCTTATTTTGTTTATTCATCCATCTGGATTGTGAAATGTTTTATCTGACCTTGAATTAACTCATTTCTGAAATTCAGAAATCACCATTAAACATCCGTGTTACATTAATAATTTAAAATCTGCCTTACAGAGAATTATTGGGTTTCTTGACAGGTAGTCTACTTTCAGCGATATTTTCTCTCACTTTGTTACACTTAGACCATTCATTTTAGGAGGCATTTGTTTGCCCATTGTGTCTTATCTAGTCTATCCCACTATTAACATGGCTATTTTTAAAACACACCAAGGGGCATATATTACAGCAGTCACAGTCCCTTATCTTTCATGACTACAAATGATAATAATGATTCTGGAACATCATTTGCATGCTATAATTTAAAAATAAATCCCCCCCCCCCTATTGATAAGCTGCTAATAATGTATGCTACCTTAATGCTTTCACTTGATACTTAAAAAATATGTCACCTGTATTACAATTATTTTTGGTGAATAAATTAAGGCCAAAACTGACATACTCATATTACTTTATATGCTACTTCTATGCTAACATAGTCTTTTGTCTTTCATCGTTGTTCACTTCTGGGTCAAATATGTCATTGTTGCTGGGCCAATCAGATTTCTACACCCATATACTGTATATATATATAGATATATATATATATATACATATATCATCATCTAGATATATATAACATCTTCTTGTGTAATTATGTACTTACAAGTGAATTCACAAAATATTAAGCCTGTTAAGGACTTGTAAATGTGTCAGAGGATTATTATGAATATGGAAATACCTGGAGATGATAAATGAAAACAAAACACATGGTCAGGGGACAACTAGGAGTCAAAACTGGGAATTTGTTTAAGAATAAGCAACAAAAGCAAGAAGGACAAAACAAACTCAAATGTCATAGTCACAGTGAAGTCAGAACCAAAGCACGCAAGCCTATCAGTAGAGCTGACTTGAGAATAAAGCTATCACTACAAGGTTTTTGTTGTATCCGCGAAGGGATAATACACAGTACAATTGCCGCCATATTTACAGTATATCATGATTTCCATCATGTAGCAGCATAGTGTTGTGTAAACAAAAAAATAAAATGGTAAAAAATTTTACTGAATCAATTAGATTTCAAATTTAAAATAAACATCAGAACTAGAATACTCAAAAATGTCTGGTATTACAGTGCTCAGAGTAGTTAGTCGATCTAGTTAGTCGAGTAACTTAATATTACCTTTGTTAGGAACTTGTGTGTTCATACAAAGTCACCAATTTAGATTGTTGATAATTATAGAGCACATTGCATAAATTATGAAAACTTGCAGTATCCACCTCAGAAAATGGTTGAAAATTAACTGCCTTAATTATAGACAAGATTAGAAAAGACACTGACTCGCTATCTGATGATGCACAGGAAGGTCCCTACACTGGAAACAGAATTAAACTAAATGAGTGCTAGGATACGGCATTGGCCACGAAGAAGGTAGAGAGCAGAGTTGATCTGAATCCCATTTGCCAAATTCATTGTGTGTGACATGAGCATGGACAATCCTATATAAGTTATAATAATCAAATACCGAGTCAGCTCCATATTATTTTTCTGCATGCGTGAGAAATGAACGTTCATGTGGTGTTTATATTGCTTATATGGCACAAATATGTGTTGTCTATTTTGGTAGTGTGCATTTCTGGTTTTGACTATGTGAGTAAGATAGCCTGTAGCATCTGATAAATATAATATGTGATTGAAATTTAAATCATTTTTTGGCCAGTTGTATTTTTGTTTTTTTTGGCTTGGGCTTAATGCTGTTCATTGGTTAGCTTTAGTTTTCCATTAGTGATGGGTGATACACAAACGATTCATTCTTTTTGAATGGCTCCTTTCAGTTAATCATATGAACCAATTTGTGCCCACACATGAATCAATTGAGAGGCGCTCAATAAGAGTGCTAAAGCACATGTGTGTCCTTCTTGCTTGATGTCATCATTACCTTTAGTTTCACAGATAGATTTTTGAAGTATGCGCTGTCACACACATGCGCATGGGAGGCAGCTAAAAGGCTCAAAAGACGGCAATTCCTCGCCAAACCAGGGGATGGCAGAGTGCACTAATCCTTGCTCTTTTTCATTGAAAGACTGATTACGGGAAATTCCGCTTGGGTCTGATGATATCACTTCCAGTTCGGGGCCAAAGATGTCACTTTTGATCCCAGCCCCAAGGACACCACTTCCGATTCCTATCTGATGACATCATTTCTTGTTTTCCACTATAAAACCTCCATGTTTGCCTGTTTGTTTTGTTCTTGTTCTGGACTGAAACCTGTATCATTGAACCACAACTTTTTCCTTCATTTGGCAGCCAAATTCAAGTATACGAGCGGCTTCCCCCAAACCTCTTTCCGTGTTTTGTGGAACTTATTACAGCCCGGATTAACCACCTGAATCATAAGTTTTAATTCACGAACGAGTCACTATCCTAGAACCAGTCTAATGACTCTCATCCATTTGATTCATGAATAAATCACAGCCCAAGAATCAGTCTAATGATTCTTATTTATTTGATTTATGAATGAGTCACTACCCGAGAATCAGTCCGATGACTCTTGTTCATTTGATGTGTGAATAACTCAGTACACAAAAATCAGTCTAATGATTCTCGTTCATGTAATTTGCGAATAAGATGCTACCCTAGAACCAGTCTAATCACTCTTGTTTATTTGATTCATGAAAGAATCAGTTGCATAATTATCATCATTTTATGCATCTTAAGTTTGTTATTATGCTTTGTATGGAAACTGGAGTCACTTATCTAGGTTTCCATCCACATGAATCCACATAAGAAACCTGGCCACCCGGAAGGAGGCGTCTTTTGAGCAGCAGAGCTGACTGCTGGACAGAACATCTCCAAAAATGACCTGACTACAAGCGACAAAGTGCCTGATTAATTGTGTGGTTTAATTTTTCCCAAAAGGACTGTTTATTGACTCCAAGATGGCTCTGTTTTTGTTGGACTTGTGATGACCTGGTTGGTGTCCCAAATATTCTTCACATCTTAGACCTGTCATTTCTATACTCGGTCACAATGTGTATCTTTAGTTTGTTGTTTTGCAGAAAACTCCCTGTGTGCTACTGAAACCATAGGCAAAAGAAAGCCTGAACAAGAAAAATTGCATTCAGATGAGATATTTTCAGTGTTCTTATGTTTTGTTGTTTTGAGCATTGGAGCAAGAACTGACTATTCAGCCCAACAAGCAAAGCAATCCTATTCACCTAATTTGTCCAGTCTGACATAAACTTGAGTTTGGAAGGCTCCTGAAGGCCTACTGTTTACCAGACTACTTGATATATATGTTTTCCATGTGTCTACGGTTCTGTGTGAAGAAGATCCTTTCAACTGGTGATGAGCAAAACAGGCAAGTTTAGATTCCTATGCAATTTCACAAAACTGACACTTAAATTTAATTTTGCGGCAGTTTCACAATTGTGAAATAAGAAACTCTCTGAAGAGTTGTTAGGATTTTAAAGATTTTTTTTGAGTAGAAGATAAGGAATAAGGCTTCCCAAAGCCTATTTTACACTTTCAAGTTCAAAAATATTCTTTTCTACAGCTGCTTAATGTGTGTAATCCATCCCACTTTATTAAAATTGATATTTAAGCCTCTTGTTTATATCACCACAGAGAAGCGCATCATGTTTTTGAAAAATGTGACATGCTGTATATTTTCCATGTGAAGAAGCAGTGAAAAACACCTTTGTGCACATTACTGTGTTTTCTCCACAGCAAAATGCCACTCAATTGAAAGCTGCCTGTGTCTGTCCCCCACTATTACCTAGCAATTGCCTAATCCTAGTTAAGGATATGCACACTAATTTGTTTTTTTTTTCATTTTTTTTTACATACTTAATGACAGGCAGATATATGTGGAATTAACACATGAAAATGCTTCAAGACAGGAGCTAAATGCTTTTCTACTTTCAGAGAAGAAAACAAATTTCACCTAAAGCAAAACGTATTATTATTAATTTACTTTAATAATTTTTTTGCACAAATAGTTTTGCTCATCACTATTTCTAACATTTCTGTGAAATTTATCCTTAACATCTTTCCATCTATTTCACCATGTTCTTGTTACAGAACTTATTTTAAAATAACAGTTTGCATCCAAATTACTAATTTCCTTTATAATTTTAAGTATTTTAGTCATGTCAGCTTTTAACGTTCTTTTGCTTATTCTGATTTGACATTCATGAAGCATGAATCGGAACAATTTGTTAGCATATATTTGACTAGCTGAATACTTGTGCTTCGCTATGGGATAGCAACAGGAAAAAATATACAGATTGACAGTATATGTCCTGTAAAGGTCATAAGACAAGATTTAGTACATAAACGAAACAAAATAGGTTACTAATTATTTCTTGAAATAGTTTACTCATATATAAGCTGTTTTAAGTATAGAAGACTTAAACAGTCATAAGTTGCGGGTCTGGACATTTTGGAGAGGTGCTGAAGCTTAGTGCGGTAAGGGGTCGCTGGTCAGTGTCATGGTGTACGGCTTGAACCTCTGCCAGTTATTAGAGACGTGGCTAACAAAGTCAACCCACATCTTAGCGGCCAGAGAGGCGGTGCCATGAACAAGGTAGGCCATTGAGGAGAACAGGCACGCACTGTCACCACTCATCCGCACCACGTGGTGAGGGACCATTACTTTGTCAATATAAATCCTTTCTTCCTTGGTCATGGTTTTACGGGTTTATTTAAAGAGGTATAAACATAATAGAAAATTTGTGAAGAAAGTATGAAAAAGGATAAAATAAAAAAAAAGTATAAAAATCCAAATCCTCAAAAAAAAAAAAAAGCGCTTTAATATACCTTGGAGTAACCTAGCTAAGTTATTTTAAAAAGATAAATAAATGGCAAATTGTAAACATTTTGTGAAAACTCGAAAATATCAAAACAAAACTTGTACTCCAGAAAAATGAAAGTATTTTTAATTTACTTTAAAGAAATTTATTTTAGAAAGACATGGAGTGAATGGGTCTAAAAAACTATAATAAATTTCGTGCTTAAACCACGAAATTTTTAAAACCGTTTCTTAGCGAGCGCCTATGGGCCAAGGGTAACCTACATTCCAAATTTCAAGTCCCAATTCCTCATGGTTCGGGAGATTTCGTGATGAGTGAGTCAGAGGTATTTGGCTTTTATATATATATATAGACTAGCAGAATACCCGCGCTTCGCAGCGGAGAAGTACTGTGTTAAAGAAGTTATGT
>JANRMT010062836.1:5253399-5286408 GCA_026402145.1 Polypterus bichir lapradei
AGATAGATAGATAGATAGATAGATAGATAGATAGATAGATAGATAGATAGATAGAACTTTATTTTATAGGGAAATTTGGCTTGTTACAGAAGCTCATTAAATAATAAATATATACACACACTGTGCCAGCCTGACTAAAAAAAGGGAAAGTTCTGACTTGGTTGTCGCAGTCACACTAAGGCATTTTTCAGATGTACTGCTGTTGGTATAAAAGAGCCCCAGTAGTGTTTCTTGACACACTTCTGCTAAATAATTTGTTGACTGAAAGTCCTCGGTGTTAGTGTGTCAGAGAGAGGATGCGCAACATTGTTCATAACGACACTCAGTTTTATTTTAATCCTCATCTTTGCTACTACTTCCAGGGGGTCCAGAGTGCATCCTATAACTGAGATTGCCCTTTTAATTAGCTTGTTGATTCAGTGGGCCTCTTTTAAAGTGATGTTACCAGCCCAGCACACCACTGTTTATAAAATCACTCTGGCCATCACAGAGTTGTAAAAGATGTAAAGAATGTCACTATTAACCTTAAAAGAATTTCAAAGAAAATAAAGCCTGCTCTGCCCTTTCTTATATAGTTCCTCTGTTATGAGACCAGTCCAGTCTGTCATAAATGTGGACCCCCTAGTACTTGTAACCAATGCACAATCTACATCCATAGTGAATAGTGGCCAGGTCATTGGTTTTGTTGATGTCAAGCTGCAGACCATTCTTTCTGCACAAAGAAACAAAGTTCTCCACTTGACTCTTATACTCATTCTCATTTGTCTCATCCCCCTTATCAGTACATCCCATAAGTGCTGAATCATCAGACAATTTCTGCAAATCACATAACCTGCTATTATAGTCTGAGGTGTACAGAGTGAAGAGAAAAGGAGACAGGACTGTTCCATGTGGTGCTCCAGCGTTGCTATCAGAAACACAGTTCTTGCGACTCACAAAATGGTATCTGTCATTATCTAGGACACCATAGGCTCATCCACCTAGATATGTCTGAGCTTACCCATTAACGTAGATAGCTTGACTCTCTTCTCCATTGATTTCTGATTTTTGCCCAATACTAGTTAAATAGGCTCCAGCACCCTATGACCTTCAATTGGATTAAATAGATATGAATATTTTATGTGTTTCTCTGTATTAAACATTACACTAGTGAGCAGTGTCCCAGCTGCATTACAGTGTTAGTTTAAATATACATTGCTAACGCATATGGACATATGGAAGATTCCAACAGTAAGAAAATAAATCAGACCAAAGGGCCTAGCTATGTTGGCTGTCAGTCTGTCATGTACAGTGGTTAATTCATTGGTTTCTCAATGCCACCATGTTATTTCTGTGTTCCTTATGTTCATACATTCAGCTTTACCCCATTGTTCATCATGAGTAGTGATAAGTGAAACGATTCACGCAAACTTGAATTTACAGCAAAGTTCATGTGATTGACACTGCATAAAAGGTGTTTAGTCCCTATCTGAAAGGGACTAAATACTGTGTTTATTCTGTAAGTATCTGCTTGTCATTTATTGCTCAAATAAATCTGTAAAGTGAAAAAAGAAATACTGACTCATTTCATGTCATGCATAGACATTTTAATGAGCTGTGAGATTTATATTGTGGTTGTTCTGGTAATATAATGCTCACTATGCCAATTATGATGGCATTCCTGGCAATCACAGTCCTCAAGATACCACAGAACTGCTATTTGGTGCACTCCTTCAAGATGATTAGAGTATGGATTTCCTCAGCTTTATTTGTTGAAGTTAAAAAAAAAACCAAAAGAACAGATAGTAAGAAACTCGAGGGATGGGTTCCAGTGTTGTGTGTCATCCTATGGAGAAGAAGTAGGAATATTCACAGTGGTTCAATTTAAAAACTCTAAACCCTTTTTCAAATGTGAAATTACATGCAAAATTTATGTTAGTGTCAATTTCATGAAACTATATGTGAAATCTCTGTATCACTCATCACTGCTCATTAGATATCCCAAAATTTCTCTTCTATTTATTCTTGGCCCTACTACATTACATGATTAGGATCTGGGTGACAAATATAAAAAAAAAACTCTTGGGTTAATTGTATATTTACTTTAAAGGAGCATATTTCATGCTCAACAAGTCAGTCTAATTAAAATACCTGAAGTCTATTGCTTCCTTGTAGTTTTTGAACATTCACTGAATCTCACTGCTATGTTATCTTATTATTAAGTACCGGTATTACCAAAATGAAAAAAAATGTTGACAAGTAATTATTTAAACAGTGCAATGTGGCAATCAAATTAATAATTCTGTATAGTATTTTAAAAAGGCTTAGAAATTTATTAGTGTAAATGTGGAGCTTTATCTCAGCATGTTCTATTTTTGGTAGCATAAACTAATTAGGAAAAGGTCTCATCACTGAGATATGTTTTTCTAAATGTTGACTGCTGATTTGATTTTATACTAAGAGTAGAAGACACAATTCAAAACATTGTAAAACCAACAACATGAAACGAGTCGGGGACTTCTGGCCAAAATGTGTTCTCAATATGTGCTACACATAATAAGGAAGATAAATTGGTGCTGGTTAGTTTAAAAGGAAAACATATCAATGTGCCAGTGATCAATCAGTCAATCTTAAAGTACATTTATGCAATTCAAGAGCACATCTTGTCAGCAGTATATATATATATGAGCCACTTAAGGCATTAAGAGTAAATTAAACCTCTTAAAAACATTACCTTAAAATTGGGAAGGAAACACAAGTGGAACTTGGGGGCTTGAAAACATCTAGTCTCATCATATTTTCTGCCTGTACCAGCGAGCACTGTGCATTTTACTTAGAAGATTAGGCTAAAATGGCACACTAGCCAAGAGCGAGCCCCTTGTACTGATGCTGAATCATTTGTGGCATTTCCATTAGAACAGACAGCCCTATTTTGATCTATTGAAAGCAAACACCGAGCATAGTGGGAATAATTAGGAAATGCATTATTTAACGTGGGTGGAAAAAATCCATTTTTAACTTAATAATAAAAGCACTGGACCCAGAATGATTAACTCTCATAAAAATGTAGTAAAGTGAAAGGGGGCTGCACAGAGGTGCTTCATTTAGAGAGGGGATGGAGCATTCTTTTGAACTTCTGTGCAATTACTCCAAAATATGGACTGCTGCTGCCACTTGCAGGGTGACACCACCTAAGTATTTAAAGAGGCAAAAACTAGCTAGATCAAAATGGAAACACTGCATCAATGTCACAGCAGGATAAATGTCCCCAGTGCAACTGAATGACTAGGAGATTAATTAAAACCAGTGCCTTATCTGAAAACAAAAAAGGTACCAAGCACTTATAATGTAATATTCTGCATCTGCTAAGCCTGGGTTGCGTGGAACGAATTCTGTTTGTTTCTGTTTAGACAAATTGACATCCAACATTTTGCTTTACATAAGGTAATCAAAGTCACTAGCAGAAAATTAGAATTATGATTTCTATGTCTTTAAAAAATGTATTCAATTTAGAAGTCTGATTGCGTAAAAAATATTCTGTATATTACAATATTATGGAATGGTACAATGACATTGAAAGCATTAATTATCAAGATAGAACACCATTTTATTAAGGAAATGGGGTTTCAGTGTTGTTTAATCTATGGTGCTGTGCTACACTGCTGTTCTGTCCTATTCTATTTCTCGGGAACCAGAATAAATTTCTGTAAGTAGTCCAGAGATTAATCCTTTCCCAACAGAATCTGACTATTATAACTCTGAGTCCACAAAATAGTACAGAAAATTGATAGATGAATGGAGAAATAATGCTAAAAAACTGCAACAACAGTTGTGGATCAAGCAAAAAAGTTATGTTATGAGGCACAATTACAAAATGTATGAAAACAAACAGGTGTGTAAATATGATGTGTAATATAGAAGTAGATTATTGTACTAAACAGACATAATGATTAGGCAGGCTAAAATGGCAAACTACTTATATGTCAAAGATTACTGTAGTTGCTGATTATATTACTGGAATCAGAGGTTTATCATTATGAAAGATGAGATGCATGGATTCTTACGTTTCTGATTTTACACTCTTTAACTAGATCGACCAGATCCTATAAGGCATTCACCAATATTGGATGTGGGGCACTTATGATGTTCCAAACAGATATATTTTTCTGATTTATAACAGTAGAATTAAAACACACACACACACCCATATACTACACAAACATTACCCCTGCTTTTACTTACAGTACAACTTGTTGAACATACCACATTTCCGTTCTTAGAACCATAAAAATGATTTCCAAGGAATGAAAAGTACATTCAGCAATCATCATTGATCAATGTTGACATTCTGTTGGAATTATTGTAAATAAATAAAGTAAGATATCTAAGTAGGAAAAATGTTAACAGTTCACAGTCATAGGACATCTGATTCATCAGATCTTGTCTGTTTTAAGTAGAACTTATTCACTTGGTGCACAAGCATAGTGCATTTGATGTATTTATGGTTTCTCTTCCCAGTCCAATGCTAATAATATTCGTCTGTATCTGTCGTTCCCTCCAGAGGACCACATGGCATCTCTGCATATCTCACTGGTATTGCAAACTGGATGAAGGAGCACCATCACCAGCTCAACCTAGCAACGACAGACCTTCTTCTTATCCCAGGTCATATGTCTATTCAGCACCCTAACTCTGCTCAGCTTGGCTCATTATCACTAACACCTGGTAAATCTGTCCGCAACCTTGGAGTAGTGACTGATGACCAACTGTCTTTCACTGACCATATGCAGTGGTCTCTCAGTCTTGCAGATTCACTCTATACATCATCTGCAAAATAAAACCATATCTGATGATGTATGCAGCTCAACTCCTGGTTCAGGGTTTAGTCTTATCACATTTGGACTAAAGCAACTCATCTCAATGAAATACTGGAATATGTCACCAAGCTACTACAGATGATTCAAAATGCAGTGGCACGTCTGGTATTCAAGCAGCTGAACTGGTCACATGTCGCTCCTCCTTTCAGATCAATTCATTAGCTCCCTATAGCAGCATATATTAAGTTCAAATCCTTGTTGCTTGCCAATAGATTAGTCAGTGGGTCAGGACCGAAATATATATGAAGACACTTGGCCCTATTGTCTTTCTCACCCACTCAGGTCTGCTGATGAATGGCATCTAGTGATGCCACCTCTGTGTGGCATTAAACCTCAATCCAGATTCTTTTCATGTGTAACTCCTAGCTAGTAGAATGAGCTGCCCACCTCCATTTAAAATTCTAACTTCCTCAATGTGTTTAAGAAGCATTTGGTGAATTTGTGTCTAACTAACACTAGCTATTACAATGTGTAACCTAGGAATTGTAAGTCTGTGTCTGGCTTGTCTGCCTTCTCTTCTACAATCTGGCAGTGGTTCTACAATTAGTTGATGGTCAGATATTGTTGTTTTTCATTTATGTTAATTAGTTTCTGCATTGTTTTTGATGTATTTGAACAAATTTGTATTCTTGCATGTGATTATTCTGTATTTAGTGAGTGGTAGAATCTATTCTTGCATTTTGCCTTGAGAGTTGTTGAGGTGCACTGCGCCTGCACTTGGTGAGGAGTGCGGCTCAAGAACAAAGTATTTTGTACAATTGTATTTCATTTCTGAGGAGGCAATGATACAATGACAATCAAGCTCTGTGAAGAGGATTATTTGTGTTCTGTTTTTTCTATTATACTTACCCAATTTTTGACATCCATTGCACGCCCAACCTACCTGGAAGGGGATCTCTCTCTCTGTATTGCCTTTCCTGAGATTTCTTACATTTTTTCTATCACAATTTTTTTGGGAGTGTTTTTCTTGTCTTCTTTGAGAGTCAAGGCTGGGGGACTGTGAAAAACAGGGTCTGTTAAAGCCCATTGAGGCATTCCTTGTGTGATTTTGGGCTATATAAGAAATAAATTGTTGTTGTTGTAAGTAGCTTGTATTTTATGTTTTGCAGGCAGTATGGTGTAGTGGTAAAGACTTTGGGTTTCAAATCCTTAGGTTGTGGGGCACTGACACTGTAGAACCATGTGCAAGTCACTTGTGATTATTCTGTATTTAGTGAGTGGTAGAATCTATTCTTGCATTTTACCTTGAGAGTTGTTATGGTGCACTGCGCCTGCCTGTGCTTCAACTGGAAAACTAAAAAAAAATCACCTTGGGTAAAGGATTCAGCCAAATAAGAAAATGTAAATTCCAAGCTCTTCTCTTATGATAATCAATTTTGTAATCTTGTTCTATAATACTTGTTTCCAAACAGGCCCCCAAACTGATGTGCTATATTGACCTCTTTTGTAAGTCGCTTTGGATAAAAGGGTCTTCTAAACAAATAAATGTAAATGTAATATAAATGTATCAAGTAAAGTGCTGTACTCAACAGCATGCACCTATGTTACTAAAAAAAATCCATGTAAGTAACTTTTTACTTTCTTGAATACGAAGTATAGGGAAAGTTTTGTAATCGTCCAAAAATTCAACCTTGAGATTTTGATGAATCTCGACGATTTAGATCTCCCTGAGTCTGCTTTACTTTCTGGTAGGGAAAGTATTGTAATCATGCAAAAATACGACTTCAAGATTTTGATGAAATGTTGATGTTTTAGAAATCCCTGAGTGCGAAAATACAATTTTTGGAATTATATTTATATGTCTGTGTGTGTGTATGTAAACGCGATAACTTGAGTACGCTTTCACTTAGATGAACCAAATTTTGCATACAAGTATTAGGTACAAAACATTGATTTTTCTCAACTTTTGAGCTTCTTCTGCTAACCAGAAGTGGTACTTTTTTTATTCATGCAGCTGCAGAGTCAGATTTATTCAACTTTACTTTTATAATAAATGTTCAATATATTATTAATTTGATTTGATTTGTTGTTGATGGTTCTTTAATGTACATAGTATAAAAATATAATCATTGTCTTGCAGTTTTCACCTCAAGTATGCATCCCAATATCTGAGTATACGAGAAAGACTAGGGGAGACCACTCCCGATTTTTTTTTTTTTAAGTGAGAACACCTAAATCTTACTTGATATACAGCAACATTATATAAAATACAGGATAACTTGTCAGCCTAACGTATCCCCAGATCTGTCGCAGGTCTTTGTTGATTTTCTGTACATATGCATAGATATTACAGT
Organism: Polypterus bichir lapradei; assembly: GCA_026402145.1. Taxonomy (NCBI): domain Eukaryota; kingdom Metazoa; phylum Chordata; class Cladistia; order Polypteriformes; family Polypteridae; genus Polypterus; species Polypterus bichir. The sequence continues at coordinate 5,260,550 of JANRMT010062836.1, forward strand.
GCTCTCTATGTTTACTTTTCTAAGACTGTAACATCATACCTGAGAAAAGCAGGATAATGTGCTGAAAAATTCTTACATGTCTCAAAACTTTCAGATTGTGTTCTTACTAAGAACACAAAATCCTAGAGTCATGTATAGAGATTGAGTCTTCTGTCTTTTCTCTCTCATTTTCCTTTGACATTTAGCTATGAAAGGAGATTCTCCTTTGCATCTGCCCGGGTAGAAAGGCGATAATATGTAACTTTATTGAGTATTAAGAAGAAGGTTACCACCAGTGCCAGTAGGATAATGTTTGTCTGCTTCCTCCACACTCCAAAATTTTCTGATCTGGATGAAGGTCAGTGATCCCAGTCTGACTTTTGCCCTGCCCCACAATCTGCATTCCCACTTGTCTATTTTAATATAATATTACTGGACCTCCAAGCCATTCCTCTTTGTTTTTGCTACCTGATGAAACCACCTCAACAGACCTCTGTAGGTTGTAGAGTCTTTGCCAGTAGCTTGCTCTTACACCAAATCCAATCTATCCAGTGCACCCAACTTCAGTTTTTATGCTGTTACTTTTATAAGTACGCTTCAGAATACAAGAACCAAAAGGCGCTAAGCAGGCCCCAACCCCACCAGTTTCCAGGAGGCAACAGGAAATTAAGTGTCTTGTTCAAGAAAGGAGACAACTTAAGAAACTTCGGAAGAAGGCCTCTGGAGTGGAAAAGGAGGGCATAAGCACTCTCCAAGCTGACATTAAAAGCTGTCTGGCATCCCTCCGTAGAGCAGAGAATCTACGGAAACGAAGAAGGAAGAAAGAACAAACAAGAAGTCAGTTCTACAAAGATCTCTTCAAATTCCTAAAGATTCTCTTCACCAAGGAAAAAAGTGGAGTTCTAAAAACAACAAAGAACAACCTGGAGGAGAACTTGAGAGCAACACACTCTGATCCAAGGCGCCATGAACACCTGGCCATCCCTTCAGACATTCCACCAATTGACCCCCCAATACATCAATTTGAGATTAGCCCTCCAACATGGAAAGAGGTTCAGAAGACAGTCCATCGGGCGAGAACAACATCAGCCCCTGGGCCAAATGGAGTCCCGTACAAAGTGTACAAGAATGCACCAGATGTTTGTAGGTTTCTTTGGAGGCTCATGAGAACAGTATGGCAGAAGAGAACCATACCCAAAGTGTGGCGTAGGGCAGGTGGGGTCTTGATCCCAAAGGAAAAGGACACAATGAACATCAGCCAATTCCATCCAATCTCCCTGCTTAATGTGGAGGGTAAAGTCTTATTCAGTATCATTGCACGGAGGATGGCCAAGTACCTGCGCAGAAATGAATATATTGACACATCTATACAGAAGGCGGGGATATCGGGCTTCTCTGGATGTCTAGCACATGCTAGCATGATCTGGCACCAGATCTACAAATGGCAAAGCAGGAGAAAAGGAACATACATGTAATCTTTTTGGACCTCGCTAATGCCTTTGGTTCTGTGCCCCACGAGCTCCTTTGGTCTGCGTTCAGCTTCTTCAACATCCCAGACATCATCACAACTTTGGTTAAAGCCTACTTTCAGGACTTGCAGTTCTGCTTTTCAACTCCAGAATTTACAACTTCATGGCAGTGCTTGGAGATAGGCATCATGGCGGGATGCACGGTCTCTCCCTTGGGGTTTACCATGGCAATGGAGATCATCATTCGAGCCTCAAAATGAGTCGTGGGGGGGCAACAAGTTGGCTCTTCTCTGCGCCTCCCTCCCCTCAGATCCTACATGGATGACATTACCACCTTAACTACCACCATCCCATGCGCCAGGAGATTGCTCAAAAAAGTGGAGGAGAATATCAGTTGGGCCCGGATGAAGGTAAAGCCATCTAAGTCACGCAGCATCTCAGTGGTAAAGGGTGTGCTTGCTGACCAGAGGTTCTTCATCAGAGATGAGCCAATCCCCACAGTATCGGAACAGCCTGTAAAGAGCCTCGGAAGGTGCTATGATGCAAGCCTGAAAGACAGAGACCAGTTGAAACAACTGCGCAAGGACATTAATGCTGGTCTATGGTCCATCGACAGCACCCAGCTACTTGGGAAATTAAAGACCTGGTGCTTCCAGTTTGGTCTCCTACCCCGGGCATTGTGGCCCCTTTCAGTTTATGAGGTCCCGATTTCAATAGTAGCGAAGCTGGAAAGAGGAGTCACAGCCTACATTAAAAAGTGGCTCGGGGTTCCGCGGAGCCTTACCACCATAGGCCTCTACGGAGACGGTGTCCTCAAGCTGCCCCTCACTAGCCTCACAGAAGAGTACAAGTGCACTAAAACATGACTGCAGATGACATTGAATGCTTCTCAGGACAATGTGTTGAGGAGCAACGCACCAACCTTGGCTACTGGACGAAAATGGAGACCAGCAGCAGCGGTGAAGGAGGCAATATCAGCTCTCAGATATGCTGACATTGTGGGGAATGTTCAGCATGGAAGAGGAGGCCTTGGCCTTACAACTAGCCTCCCAGCCTGGAATAAAGCCACTGCTCAAGCATGGAGGAGGATGGTGGTGGAGGAAGTACGTCATCAGGAGGAGGCTGCAAGGTGGGCGAAAGCAGTACCCCTTGGCAAACAGGTGCAGTGGACACGGTGGGACAGTGTCGAAAGGAGGAAGCTTAGCTGGAACGATGTGTGGGCCATGGAGACGAGGAGTCTGAGCTTTACCATCAGAGCCACTTATGACGTCCTGCCAACACCAACCAATCTCCATCAGTGGATTGGTGAAGATCCAGGGTGTGCCCTTTGCTCCAGGCCAGCCTCCCTCCGACATATACTCACAGGGTGCAAGACAAGTCTCACCCAAGGGCGATACACTTGGCGCCACAACCAGGTCCTAAAGAGCCTTGCATCCACAATGGAGGAAAAACGATCTTTCATCAATGCCCTTTCACCACCAATATCTAATCATCCATGGACAATTGCCCTTGTCCAAGAAGGGGCTACAGTTACCTGGAGCAACTCCACACCATCAGAAAGAGGCCAGCTGTGCTTAGCACGTGACTGGAAACTGCTGGTAGAGATTGGCCAACAGTTGGTGTTTCCTCCGGAGATTGCCTCTACTACCTTAAGACCTGACATGGTGCTCTGGTCCCCTTCCTTAAGGAAGGGTTACATTATCGAGCTCACCATACCCTGGGAGGATTCGGTGGATGAGGCATACGAGCGGAAATATCTACACTATGCTGAGTTAGCTGCTGAAGCGCAACATCGCGGCTAGACCATGGAGGTTAGCCCAGTGGAAGTTGGATGCAGAGGGTTTGTGGCAACATCTACCGTCAAACTGCTTAGAGACCTGGGAATTAGGGGCCAGAGCCAGTGCGCAGCCATCAAAGCTGCATCGGAGGCAGCGGAGAGAAGTAGCCAATGGCTTTGGAAGAAGAGGAATATCCCCTGTTGGGCCCCCAATTAACAAACTTAGGCTGCCATACATAGGTTCATGAGATGTCAGTCATTTGGCACCAAAGCGACTCTCATGACTAATTGGGAGTGGGACGCAAGCTTAGGGCTGATCACCCTATAGCTGGCCGCCTCTGGTGAGGGTGTATAGTGTGAAAGGCTGAAACACCCCATGAGCCAGAGGAACACTACTAATGATGTGTCCCAATATTCTGGAAAACTTCTCTAAGTCTACCATTCACCATTCACCGACAAGCGTAACTGAACCTATTGTACGTGCTTGCACAAGGATAGTAACATCTCGTTCTGTGTTTTGTAATCAAGGTTCCACCATAGTATCTAGGTGTTAAAACTTACTCTAGTCTCACTAAAACAAAATGACCAAGACTGCACTTTTTTTTTTATATTTGCCTTCAAAAATTATTATCACCAGTACTGATTTAATGGCCATTGATTGGGCTTACACAGCTAAACCAGCTGTCCATACTCAGTCTCACTCAGACGTCGGAGCTGTTTCTAGCCTTTTGGGTCCCTTTTATTTACTTTTTATACTTTTGAATGGATACAATCCTGTGTGGTGCTATCCATGAGCCAAACTACATCACAAACATTTTTACAAAAGAATAAAGTGTATCTTTAAAGAAATGAAGGAGTGAAATGAATTGCATGAAATCGTATGGCAACACTAAAGATATTATTTTTCACTAGGGAAGAGGTAATACAGTGAAAGATTTCAATGTAAAACCAAGGGGAAGATAACAGATAGATAGTTAAGTCCTGTGGCTGATTCCTCTTTAGCGAAATTCAGTGAGCGCAAAGAATTGTACATATCATTTAACAACACTGAACTTTTAGACGAGTCAAACAATTCAGTGATTGAACTTGAGTACAAATAGTCAACCAAAAGTCAGGGGAACCACAGGCAACTTCAACCTCCAATTGAAAATTAAACTAAGGCAACTTCTGCAAGGTCTTTACCTAAATGTGACACATTCATGCAGTTTGTATACACAATTACTATTTATTTTCAGAACAGAAAAGATTAAAGAAAGCAGAATAAATGGTATTTGCAAAGGTTTGGGCACATGTCACTCAGTAGTAAGTATCACTTCATTTGGCGGAAGTCATGACTTCCAAATGTTTTTTTGTAGTATCAAAGATAGACAAATAAGCAAAAAAAAGGTTTGGGACAGCCACCCGTATAATATTCCTGGCTGCAAAAGGATAAATTGGTTGTACAGATGTGTACAAGTTCAAGTCCAACACAGAACTGATTAGGTGTGGAAAAGCTGGTGGTTTTAAGGCAGACCAGAGGAAATGACTTAATTGGAGTCCGAACCGGAAGTGAGGTCACCTGTGGGGCTCGGAAACGGAAGTAAGGTCATCAGGGACAGGCAGAATTAACTGGTCTGCAGAGAAGTGAGAGAAAGGGTCAATGCACATTGACTCCCCCATGGTGTTACTTTCATTCAAGCCCTTTTGCTGCCTCCTATGCGCAAGTGTGTGACAGCAGCCAGATAAGAGTGTTTTTATTTTTGTCTTAAAACATTTTCCCCACCCTTCATTGTGATGCTCTTCTAACTCTGAAGATGCTTAGATCTTCTTGTATTTTTAGCTAGTCTGTTTTCCAGTCATGAGCCACCTCCATTGGGCTGCTGGGACATTAACCGGGGTTCTCACTCCAGAAAGAGAGCAGAAGCCACCCATCCTAGCTGATTCTGTCAGCCCAAGTGACCAAGTTTTATTGCCTTTACTCCACAGTAAACTCATTTTGTTTGAGTTCAGCTACACATACAGTGCATGTCTGCAGTCTTCCCAAAGATTTTTAAAATGCAGGAAAATGTGTGTCTTTATAGGCAGTCATGACTGATGTTATATATTTTTTCTAAATACAGTATATGACAATGAAGAGCTCTAGTATGCTTAATTCAAATTACTGAGCAGAAAAAATGATACCATTTTAATCTTTATTTTCCACATGAATAGGTACACATCTCTTTAAAGTAAATTGCCAAATTAACGCTTATCAGATTGAACCAGAAGTGAAATGTACTCAGTGCTCAATACTCCTGCAGGCTGTAGACGTGAAACTGCACTCACTCATACACACATGCCCACATGCACATACCGCATATGCAGTTTATAATTCATTCAGAAATTCTTTGGTTTCCCCTTCATTCATTAATCAAATGGCATAATGCTGAGTGACTCACATGCTGTTTATTTATAGACTCGTGCTTCCTTTAATATACTATATTCTTCTGCATTGAAGTGTTCAGGCCTGACAAATTGAGATTTGTTTGGCAGAAGTTGCAACTGGATCCTTGAGCTTTTAACAAAATTGTATACCATTTCAAAATGTTCTTTCCTTCAGACATAAAAGAGGCAAAATTAGGCAAGTGACGGCTGTAGCTGTTATGCCTAAATGTGTACATTCATTTTTCAAATTTCCAAATAACCTTTGGCCTATAGCCCCCTCTAGTGAGCTTTCTGTTACTGCACCCGTTTGAGTTTCTTTATTTTTTTCTGAGCAGACAATTTTACCAATAGTATAAAGTCCCCTGTCCTGCTATTGGAGCACTAGCGGAGTACAGTGGCCTCTCCAGAATCACAGAGAAAGTCAATATTCAGAATTTGAATGGCAGCCTTAGAATTTACATTGTGACACTTTAACCAGTTCTTTCCCAAGTATAAACTGCATTTGGGTGTGTGGTTCATAGATACACAAGCATGTTGTGTATGAAGTCTTGCTTTGAAGCTGCTTTGTTTATTTAGTTTTACATCATATGTAGAATTTTTACATCATATATATAATTTTTATTATAATTAAGCAATGAATGGCCTTTATTTTATATAATGCCTTTCTATAGTGATAATCCTCTGTAGGCACTTCACAGGTCAAGTGCTATACTAAGTTGTTCACACACAGGAAATGTTTTACAGTTGGAGCACAGAAAAGGTTAACGTCTTACTCAAGACGTTTGAGGTGGGAAGGGAATGAGCAACCTCCTAATTTAAAGAAATTTGTTTAGCTTCCAGTTTTCTAAATAGTAAGAATTAATGGATTCATTTATTTCTCATTCAGAGTTGAAGAGGACAGTGGATGCAAACCACTCTTCTCAGTACACTGGACAAAAACACGTTTAAAAAAATGAACATACTGTATAAAACTGGAATGTAGGCCAGATAAGAGATTTTCTTATGGTCACAAAGTTGGCGGTTGAACCCACAGCCTTGTGATTTTAAAATCCTTTGCCTTAGCAGATAGGAAGGACTGCACATTAAGCCAGGTTAGCACTATCAGATGTGGCATGTTAGAAAACATCAAAGACAAAATAAAAATTAAAGCTGACAAAAAATAACAATTCAAATAAAACATCTGCTCAGAAATCATGAGGAAGGAAATCAGTATATAACTATTTTTCATTTACTTTTACTGCTTTGAATATTGTCACCCAGGGTTGGTTTCTTCCATGCACCTGAATCCGTGGGAAGGAGCTGGAAACGCATCCGTCCACTGTCTTAGTTTACTTATTCCAATACTAGGCCACTGGTCTGAAGAATATCCCTGATGTATAAGGTTCATGGCATGAACCATAGCCAGACAGGATGGACCCTGCAATTGAGATTAGTAACTTCATTTATAATCTTTTTGCTATGCGAATGACAGAGAGGAGATAACGTTAAGTAGAGGTAGATGTGGAAGAACTCAAAACTCAATATGTGGTACTGGCTTATAGTTCAGAGGATTTCTTTGGATGAAGTGATTTATGTTACTTGAAGTGAAGTTTTGAGAAGGAAAAAGGCTCCATCTAGTGGTGAACAATAAAATAACATGTGGAAAAGTGGCCATTGGACATGTAAAGTTATGGTTTGTGCATTTTCAATATTATAATCCAGAATTCCTTTAATAAAGCACATACATAACCTAACTACTTTTTATGTATTTCAGGGTCTTGAATGGATGGCCAACAGTATTGGGCACAAAGAAGGAAGCCACATTGTGTGCCACATTTATATTCACCAATCAACATCCTTCTTGCACGTCTTTATAGATGTGGAAGAAAAACCCAGCAGACACAAGGAGAATATGCAGACTTCATATAAACAACTATTCCCTTAACAAAATGACGATTAGTAGTATTGTGCCCACTGGCATAATAAACATTTTATTTAATAGAAACACAAATCAGATTACCTCTTTTCACACCACATGTTCAGTTTTGCTTCCAGTTCCTAGGGAAAAGAAGGACTGAGAAAAAGCCCATTATAGTTGTTTTAAGTTTGATTCCAGCGTAAAATACAGACTAGGGACAGACCAAACCACAAGTGATCTAAGAAGAAACAACGCATTATTTTAAAGAAAATAATGCATTAAGTATAACATTTTTAATCACAAATAAATTATGACATCTATTGAACTTGTTTTATCCAATTATCTGTCCTAGTAACATTGAGTATTAACCCTGGAGAGACCACCAGTACATAAACAGTGCACACCCATACTCACTCATACTGGGCCAGTTTAGGGTGACGCAGTGGGTAGTGTCAGCTGCCTCAGTGTCCTGGCTTTGAATCTCAAGACTATGTGGTATTTTCTTCAGGTAGTTTGTTTTCCTTCTACATTATCTTGAGCTATTTGCCAGTTCCAAGCTGATTATATGTAAGTGTGGATTTGTGCATGAATGGAGTGGCACCTAGACCAGGGCTGTTTCCTGCTTTGTGCTTAGTACTGCTGGGATAAACTGTAGCCCACCGTTACCCTGAATTAGATTAATTAGTTTTGAGATTGTCATGCTAGTTATAAAAACATGAAATGTATTTGGGGTACATGAGAATAACCAAAGCACCTGAAAGAAAATCAACATGGACACAAGGAGAATGGTGCATAGTGTTCTTCCTGTGACTGGAATCCTGTCTTCTAGAAATTGTATTACTCTATGTTGTGGTACTAGGGTACATCTTGCCTGAAGAAGGGGCCTGAGTTGCCTCGAAAGCTTGCATATTGTAATCTTTTTAGTTAGCCAATAAAAGGTGTCATTTTGCTTGGCTTTTCTCTATGTTGTGGAAAATACTTAGCAAATAAAAATACAGTCTTGAGCCATCATTATATATGAACTCCAAACATGTATGTCTTTTAATTACACCAACAGGTGGAGCCCCCATGTGCCTTGTTCATTGCATCACGGCAGACTGAGGAAACTGGAATCTTTCTTTCTTCTCTCATGGGATACCGAAGCACTGCCTCTCAGAAGGAATTTAACAGAAAGCTTCCCTTAATCTGCTACGTTCATTTACATACAGTATACTGACTATAAAGCATTTCAAACACACCAATCAGCATACAGCTAAATGGTGTAATCCAGAATCACTCCTCTTCTAGTATTATGTAAAGTCCCAAACTAGTCAAAAATGTCATGGGTGGATACTTAGTTAAAAGAAATAAGACTTCATTTATGTAAACTGTTATTAGGGAACAAGATATAAAGTTAAATGTTAAATCTAATTTTTGTCCTTGTCAAACAGGCAGGCAATTTCAAGTATATTTTTCTCTTGCACTCTGCCACCATGTCAGGTGTACTCGATTGTGCAAAACAAATAATAAAATATAAAACATATTTTGTAAAAATAATATGACCAAAAATAACATTTTGTTGAATGTAGTATTTGAATGGCCATGATTAATCCCTTCACTTCAATTTCTGTTTACCTTTTCTGATTTAGGTGCCAATAATGATATCAGTTTTAGGACATTGTCATTTATCCATTTTCCAGTCATCAGCCATCCGTATAACTTACAGCATGTCATGTTTCATTTGTCACTCATCATTTCATGCTCATCATGCATCACTACCGACTTGCCGACTTGTCACACATCAATAAATGACCAGTGAAAAGTGACAAATGAAACATGATATAGAATAATACTGGCACTTGATGACAGGAGAAGTGAAAAATGATGATGTCCAAAAATGGACACAGTGGCTGTATACCAAACTGGACAGATATATCCTCTGCAACTTTTGCCAGTTCCTACTGCAGAATTCCCAGATGCTCCCAAAATCATTAGCATTATCTGGCAAGGGTCTTCTATGCCAGACCTGACGCTGGACAAATATCAGTAAAGATAACCAGAATTAAATGCACACATTAATTCTTTCACATATCCATTTGCTCTAATTTGTAATATTTTACCTCCATTAATGTACTTTTAGTACATTAATGTACTTTTAATGTACTTTTAGCACACATACTTTAATTTAAAAACTGCCATCTTCTTTTATTATTGTTTGCCTACTGTATTTGTAAATGTCACAATGCCACCAAAATTCTGTTGCCACTGCACAGTTAGACTGTTTCTAGCATGAAGTCAAATACATGACTATGACGTGTTATAATTTACCAATGTGGAACGAAAAAAACATAAAACAAAATGTGTAAAAGGACTTTAAAGTCCTTGGTAAGTCTTTTCAATATATCTCCTCTGATCATGATAGCATGACATGCTACCATCATTTCCCACTGCTTTTAATATTTCCTCCTTCAGCTGGCCATTTATGAAGTATTGTAATTTTTTTAAGGTGAAATAATAAATGTAATTTTAAAATTTCAAGTCAGTATTTTCATTTAATTTTTTTTGCTTTGCTGTTTGTGTTTCCTAAAACATTCAACGCACATTCTACTAAGCTGACCAGGCTTTCTAAATTTGAATTTTCACATATTGTTGATTTGTGCCTACTGCTATGTTGCAGGTCAGTTTTGCTACACAATGCATTATTTTGTGGCTGGGGTATTTCTCAGGCTTTGGCATACAAGGCTTTAAAAAGGTCTTGGTAGTTACTTTAACAATCATACAGTGGAAACAGTAGAGTGCGCTCTTGTGCTATCCTAGAACTCAAAAAACAGCCAGAGAAGCACAAAACTGATTTCTTTTTATATATAATACACACTGCGGTGGGCTGGCGCCCTGCGCAGGGTTTGTTTCCTGCCTTGCGCCCTGTGTTGGCTGGGATTGGCTCCAGCAGACCCCTGTGACCCTGTAGTTAGGATATAGCAGGTTGGATAATGGATGGATGGATGGATAATACACAAGCAATAACACAAAAATGTATATATACAAGGATTATAAATACCTATTGATCCCTCTTGGACTGCTTGGACAGCATTTTTCAGCCCATGGGATGCCTAATTCATTTCCCCATCTAAAAGTGCCATAATAAGCATTTCTTTTCCTTATCTCCAAAGCTCTCCTCTCTTTTCTTCCTCTGCCAGTTCAATTCTTGCCTCTGACTCCACTCCACTCCAAGCTCAAATAGAAACTAGAGCTGGGGTGGCTTTATAATTCCCATCCTGAGATCATTTCTGGAGCAACCCCTTGTGGGATTGAAATCTTGGCTCGGGCACAATGATGATCCATTCTACAGCCAGAGTTGTTGTTCTTCTACTATCAGAACCTCTTAGGATTCTGCATTTGCTCAGTAGTGCTTCACTCCAGTTTCTATACATGCTTCTACCTGTCATAACTTTACATGTCATAATTTGATATAACTTATTAATATCTGAGAGAAAATTTGTGTTTCACATGATCCTTGGGGGTCATAGCACTAGGTCAATGGAGCAATTTTTAGATTAAGGGTCTTGTTCAAGGGTCCAACAGAGTAGGATCCCTTCTGGCAGTAATGGGATTTGAACCGACAACCTTCCAGTTATACAGTACTGTATATCAAAAATTTGTATTATTTTATGTAAAACTAGCTGAGTTACTAGGCACTGCTTTGGTAAAAGTAAAAGATAAAATGGTATAAAATAATATTGCAATACAGTACCACTTTGTATTGGTCTTTCACGTGGAATTCCAATAAAATTGATTCATGTTTGTGGCTGTAATGTGACAAAATGTGGAAAAGTTCAAGGGGGCCGAATACTTTTGCAAGCCACTGTATATATTGTTAAACTTTATTACCCTTCAACTTTTTTTCAATTAGTACATAACTGCTGTTAGTTGTGAAAAGTTTTTTTGTATGCATTATTCTAGGTTCTTCCTTCTGGTGAAAAGAAAAAATCAAATTTCCCATAAATAATTGTGGAGACAATATGACCCCCATATTGAGCAATGGGCAATGACAAAATTAGTGGCAAGGACTGGCAAGCTTTGCGGAATTGATGAGTTGGTAGAATAGTGAACTTTGTTGGGTGAATAGCATGTTCTCATCAAAATTGTTCTATTGAATGAAATGCTTCATTAAAGAAAAAAGTAAGAAGTAAAAAAATAACCTGTATTTCCTGGTTACAGGACCAATTGTGCCAACTATCTCCAACAGAGTGGCACTGTTTCTTTGCCAGTAAACCCCGTGATTGTATTTCATACCACTCACTGTTTTGGAACATAAGAACATAAGAAATTTGATAGAGGAAGCCATTCAGTCCCTTAAGTAAATTTTTTTTGGCTAATAGCGAAGCTGTCCCAATGTCTCAGCAGATATTTCTTAAAGGTTGCTAAGGTTTCTGCTTTAACTAGATGTCTCAATAGGTTGTTCCAGGTTCCTATGACTATTTGCATAGACAATTGCTTGCTGGCTTCAGTCCTAAATGCACTTCCCCTTCGTTTCCACTGATGTCCTTACATATGCATTTCACCATTTAGTGGAAAGAATTTTGCTGGACCTACTTTTTCAATGCCTTTACTGAATTTGAAGACTTAGATAAGGTCTGCATATAGTCTCCTCCATTCGAGACTGAAGAGATTTAATTCTGTGAGCCTGTCAGACTACAACATGTAATTAAGAACACCTTCAAGTGCTGTTACGTCTTTCTTGTAGTGTGGTGACCAAAATTGCACACAGTTCTCTACATGTAGTCCCACTAGTGTGTTATATAGTCTGAGCATAAATCTTTTGATTTATATTCAGCACTTTTTATGATAATTCTTATCTTATTTGCCTTTTGAATATCTTCTGCACATTGCTGAGAAGATGAGAACACTGGTTTTGTGAGAATGGTGAGATCGTTACAGGTCTGGCATTGAGAGCTGTGGAAAGGTTCTCTTTTTCTTGATGGGTTTCTGTGTTGTGTTGTGGTTTCTCTCCTTTTTTCCCCTCTATCTCTCTCCTCTCATTTAAATAAAAAATAACCTGATGGACTTGATGGGTGGACAGGCAAATTACCTTGAGGGGTCACGGTCCTGCAGTGTTCTTCTTCCCCCCCTTTGTTTCCAGGGGGACTACATTTACACAGACGCAGTATGGACTACATAAACAAGACAATGCTATGAAAGACGCGACTCAGCACAATACATTTAAGATGACATTAATCATGTAGCACCTCTACAAAGTAATTCTCAATACAATATAATAGTGCAATAGAATTATAGAAAAAGTACAAAACAGAGCTGGAGAATGGGACATAAGTACTAAAAGTACTTCCAGAAATGCCCACTAGTGGGGGAGATCCCATGAAAAACCCTGGCTAGATATAAAAAGGGCAAGGTAGAATCTTTATAAAATAAATGAATTATTCTTCACAAAATGCTCTTCAATAAAAATGAAGCTCTGTGGAGCATAAAGGCAATTGCATTTGCCCAAAACAATAAGGAAATCCAATGCAACCAAAGTCCCAATACAGAAAGATACAGTAAAACAAAGTCAAAAATAGAGCATGAAGTCAAAATCTGAAAATCACAATAAATGTGGAAGATCTCAGTAACTCATGACTCACTAGCACCTTTAAGATTAACCACCAGAATCTGTTAATGATTCTGCAGATTTATAAAGCAAGAGGGCAGTTACTGGCAGAAAGTGGCAGGTGACCCCCGCCAAGGCATATAACACAGGCAGCTTATACACAAAGAAGCCATACTTGATCTTAGCCAAAAGGCCAGGAAGCACAAAGAAACCAAACAATACCCCAAAATAATAAAATACATAAGTAATATCAAATTTCTAGCATAATTTATAATAGTAACATAAACAAAGGAGTCAAACATTAACAAAGGAGACATAATATATCAACTTTACATGGAGCATTCTTCTATTTTCTGTACTGGTTGTCTCATTTTTGCTAACCAACTTGAGATCCAGATTTGTAGGTTATCTCTGAAACCAACAACTTGAAGTTTTAAAATTAATCTTCAATATGGGACTGTATTAAAGGCCTTTTAGAAAGTCTGAGCAAATATGTTTTATACTTTGCTTTTGTCAGTTATTGTGGTAGCCTGCTTGAAAAATCTAAGTTGGTTTGTCAGGATTTTCCTCTAAAATATCCATGTGGGCTTTTATTTAGTATGCTATTTTCAAACATGTACTTTTCAAGTTTATTTCTTAATATTTTAAAACTTTATCAACTATTTCAGATAGATAGATAGATAGATAGATAGATAGATAGATAGATAGATAGATACACATATTTTTGTAAAAAAAGGGAAAAAATAGTTCTGTTTAGACTAAAGGTGTTTGTGATCCCAGTTCATTATGCGACCTGAGTCAGCTGTAGAGATTTATGACCACTCAATCCAACCCCAAGCTGCCTCCAAGGGCAACAGTCAAAAATAATATGTCAAAAATCTAACAATTTCAACTTTAAATATAACAAAAATTGTGCAGGGAATGTTTCTATGGCTGTGTAATACTGAGAAATTATATTTGTAGCCCCAAGTTGCAATAACTAAGCCCAGAGATAATATGTCCGCTATTGGCAATGACACAAGTAGAAAGGGAAATGTTTGATTACAGTAATTATTAATTGTGAAGAGTAGGAACCAGACCTTTATTTCTTGGTTGAAAGCCAAGTATTCTAGCCATCTGACCACCCAGCCACCTACCATTGTGCTTTATAGATATAGAGATTTATTTTATGTAGGATGACATATTGTCTAACTCACAGCTCCATAGATTAGATGATATATGGGCAGTATCTTAAGATACTCTCAAGTCAAGACATAATCTACTTATTTTATGTGTCTGTTTTTTCAGTATGTGTGCATAAGAACTATTCTCAACAGCATGGCTAGACAAACACACACCATCCCACACACCTAACTTACCCATCTTTTCTATGTGTAAGGAGGCTAGAACATCTTGAAAAAGCCATACAGCCATGATGAAACATAGTTCTCAGGGGGCATATCTATATGTAATGACTTGCAAATGTTATAGCTTAATTCATTTCCCAGATGGAATTTATTTTTACTTTTTTGTTTCCACTGGGTACTTTTACTTTTCATACGTTTCCTCAAACAGCTCAAGCCAATAGTATTAGTCAGCTATTTATAGTTTCTATGGCATAAAATGTCTGAAGAATAGAAATGGCTGGAAGATTTTCTTAACATTTACCACACATTTGTTGTACTGACCATAACTGATGAATAGCATCATATTGGAGGGTAGTAAACAGAGGCAAAACTCATTTACACGTTTATTTTGTGACCCTTATTGTGGGTTAAAGAGTACACAGATACTTGGTATAAGGCTTGTTTTGAAGAAATTGCAGTTTCATCTATCTGAACCCACTGTAGTGTTAAACTACTAATGGGGGCTTGGAAATACAGTTAAAGTAATACATGAGTTAGGAAATGGTCCACACGTTTGTAGTACAATTTCTAGCCATATTTTTGTAATTTGAATACTGGCAGAGTAAAACTGACTTATTTAGAGACATACATTTTACTGGTGATGGGATTACCTAAAAGTCCAGTGCTTTAGCCAGTAGTTAATTTAAGGATCCGCCAGTTGGACTACTGAGACAATTCATAGCGGGCTACTCTCTCTTTAGCCATCCTTTTAGGACAAAAACTGTGAGACTGAGCGAGTGAAAGAGACACAACGAAAGAGAGAGAGAGGGATAGATGAGTGAGAGGACCACACTGTCCTCAGTGCACCTCCTTGATTGCATGATCTTACTAGCTACCAGGTCCTTCCCCACTGCTCTAATCTACAGAAAACAAAGAAGATGGAACCACAAGACACAGAGGAGAGGACAGATTGAGAAATTAAAAAAAAAAGGTTGAAACTTAAGTGAAAAATAATTTAATCCAAATAATCCAACTTGGGACAGCAACATGAAAATAGCGGTTTATGAGCAAGGGACGGTGGCAAGGTCATAGTTTATAAGCAGTCATTTCATTACCATGTTTACTGCAACTATTCATGATGCAGTATAATCCAAGTACGTTTAAGACACTGCAATTAAAAGAAACATTAACTGATTTAGTAAGCAGTGACTGCAGAGTGAAGAATACTGTAAATCAAAAATCTACGAAGGTGGAATTAACGCCAGCTCTTAAATGAGAAAATGTCATAGAAGACTTGTATTTGATTTTATATTCTCTAATATAATGTACAATGATCTAAACCATTTGAAGCTTTATATTACATGGACGCCAACCTTCAAATACACGTGGCGTGGAGTAACAGTAACATTAGTTGGGAAGCAATGAATAAAAATTTAGTTTGTCCTACTGTAGTCACAAATTATTGTGCACTGTATAGAACAGAGGTACTCAACTCCGGTTCAAGGGCTTGCAGTGGCTGCTGTTTTTGCTTTAACTATATTTGTAATTAGAACAACCAAAGAGTCTTTATTGATTGAATCATCTCCTCTCATTTTTGAAATTCTTACGGTAGGCTCTTTGTACTGCCTTCTCAGCCTGACACCCTGTTACAGTATAAAAAATAAATTGTATTTTAAGAATAATAGAGTATTTGGATGGAATCTAGAGTAGATTCCAGCTTTTAGATCAATGCTAGCTGGATAGGCGCTGGTCTCTCACCACCATGAATTGGACTAAGCTAGATTTAAGAAGGCTGTTACCTTAATTATTTTACATATGTAGTTAAAGCCTGAAAACTAGTTGAGATTTTATTTAAACTCTTTATTTATGACAAGTCTATCAAATATAATCCTAATGATCAAATTCCTTTACAGAAGTAGAAAAACTTATGGACATCTATGACAATAATAAATAGGTCCATGCTTTTGTCTTTGCAAAATGTAAAAATAATAATAAGTTGTATTTATAGAGCGCCTTTCACAAATCCAAGGTCTCTTTAGATACGGGGAGGGATCACACAGAAGACAAAAGTTCATTGAAGAGTAAAGTTTTGAGTTGAGATTTAAAGATGGAGAAAGAGTTGAGTTGAGGGGCCATAGCACTGAAGGATCTACCACTCAGGGTGGACAGTCTGGTGCGTGGGACAGAAAGGAGATTACTGCTTGAGGACCTGAGAGAGCGACAAGGAGTGTATGGAGCTAGGAGCTGACTGAGGTAGAGAGGGGCAAGGTTATGTGGGTCCTTGAAGGTGAGAAGCAGAATCTTGAATTTAATCCTTGATGGAACTGGTAAAATTCTGGAAAGAGACCTAATGTGTAGCTCAAAGTTAAGTGATGAGTCAAAAACAAAACATCAAGATTTCTGACAGGAGCAGGTTTGACAAGTGTACCATCAATAGAAACAGAGACATTGGATGCTTTACTGTAGAAAGTATTAAGTTTGGGCCTACCAGTAACACTTCAGTTTTATTGGCATTAAGTTAAAGAAAATTGTTTTCCATCCATAGCTTAAGACCAGTGATGCAGTCAGTGAGTGTGCTGGGAGGCGATTCAGTAGGGTAGAGTGTACTAAGATATAACTGTATATTGTCTGCATTGTAGTGGAAGTTACAGTAAGCCCATGTCTGTGAATAATCCGACCCAAAGGAAGGATATAAAGTAGAAAGAGTAATGGCCCAAGGACTGAACTCTAAGGGACACCATGCGACACAGGTGAGGTGAAGGATTTATATCGGCCAAGTATGACAAACTGTTGCCTATTAGAAAGATATGATGTGAACCATTGAAGGGCTAAGCCAGAGATCCCTACAGTGGAGAGACGTTAGAGGAGGATTTCATGATAAGCAAATCAAATGCCGCACTTAAGTCAAAAAGAATATTAAGTGAATCGTCATCTGCAGACCAGAGTAGACCATTAACTACACTGAGAAGAGCTGTCTCAGTGCTGTGTTGTGTACAAAAACCAGACTGAAAAGACTCATAGAGTGTATTGTCTAGAAGAAAGGCATTGAGTTGTGTAGCAACCACGTATTCCATCACCTTAGCCAAAAAAGGGAGATTAGAGACAGGCCTGTAGCTGGGGAGAAAATTTAATTTACAATTGGAATATTGAACATTTGGCTTTAAATCGATAATAAACTTATATCATATGCAATAGATTCATGTGAAACAAAAGTGTGCTGTTTATTCAGTTAATGGTGCACAATGAAAGCAAATGATTAAATAAAGATAAAAGACCAATTATATCTGCATATTGGTAAAATGAAAATGGTTTTATTGTTATTGTGGAAACATCATAATATGAATTCGGTGCTGCTGGGTTATGAAAAATGTGTTCTGAGATTTTTCAGATAAGGAGAAAGAAAGTTTAAAATAATTTGGTTCTTCTTACTGAGTAAGAGTAGAAAATGCTATAATTTCTCTGTACAATTTACAATAATAATCTTACAAACCTATGAAATAATATATATTAAGATGTACACATCCATAGTTTTTATGCAGTACTACTACTTCCATTAATATGGTAATAGTTTTTTTCAGTCAGTTTAATAAGTAATTATTAAATTTTCAGAAGTGCCAGTACACGTGACAGGGTGAAAATCTATGTAGAAGCAGAAGATTTTATGATAATGTATATAATTATGACATGCTTTTTTCTTTTTCAAAATTTTATAAAATATGATCTACTGTACAATAGCATCCATTTATAATTAAAATCAGTTACGACGAATGAAAAGTCATTCTGTTCTTATTAAAGCAAGAACATCGAATTTGTATCGACTGCCTTCCTATGTATTTTGTCATTTTGGCAGGAGAGATATTATGACCTCCAGCAAAAATATTGGTAGGATATTTGCACAGCATCTTTCTCTTTTGTAACAGTATGAAGAGACTTCTGTTTGCTCAGACTAATATCTAAAAATAACTAATAAATATTTTCTGACATGCAACAAGGAATGGCACTCTGTGTTTTATGTTTTGCATCACGCTTGTCCTTTGTCTTGTCATCTGTGTGTGCATAGGATACACATACGTAGATATCATATATAAAATCATCGCGTTTATCAATAAATTGCAATCAATAAATACATAATACATTTACTTCAGAGCTCAGATAATAATCTGAATCTGTGTTATGATTTGCTTGTCAATGGCTCTGTTTTTTCTTTTCACTTTCTTCCCTGCTTCTCTCATGACCAATAAGCTCCATATTTTTTCTTGGAACTGTCTATGTTTAATTGTAAAATTCATACAATGTGAATGTCATACTCTCTTTGCAGTTTCTTCCTGGTGGCACTCAAAACTTATTGCATATCTAATAGAAGGGAGGAATGGAAAAGTCATTTTAAGCCCACGTTTAGTTTTAATCAGTTCATGATCCTTGATTGAATTGAGTAGGATTGAGAATACTTTATCATTCATGTCTCTTTATCCACTACTTGTGTGCTCTTGAATTGCACAGCGTTTCTTAACCAGGTGTTTGGATAGCATTGTTTGTTGAGTATTTTCTTTAAGAATTATTATATTTATTTCTGCATGTATTGATAGGCACTGGGTTTCAATTGATTGTAAAATAAATGCACCAGTATCTGAAAAGTCCACCTTGTGATGAGTCAATATGGTGGCCTAACCTACAGTACATAATAAGAACACCCCAAGCATCTCTGTGAAAAGATGCCTGAAAATCACAACTCAAAGGATAGATACAAGAAAATATCAAAGTCACTAAGTATCTCTTGGAGTTCAGTGATATCTATAATTAAGAACTAAAAAGAGTGTGACACAGATGTAAATCTTTCTACAGCAGCCCATCCACAAATCCTGTGTGATTGTACAAGATGAAGACCTACATGGAAGGCTACAAAGAGATCTTTGAGAACTATAAAGAAGGCTAAGCTTTAGATGGCTATGATTGGTGATACTGTGCATAGACAATTTATAACTGGGTGCTTCACCAGTCGCAGCTTTATGAGACAATGGCAAAGAGAAAGTCACTTTTAAAAAAACGCATGTGACATCTCAACAGTAGGCACATGAGAGAGTCTGAAGTCAGCTGGGGAAAAGTTTCTACCAAAATGGACCTTTTTGACCATGAGATTAAACACTCTGTTTGGCATTACCCAAACACTGCACATTATCAAAAACATACCATCCCCATGTGAAGTATAGTGGTGGCATCATCATGCTGTTGAGATACTTGTCTGAAGCAGGACCTGGAAGACTTGTGAGGCATAGGGTTAAAATAAATGCAGCAAAATACAGGGAAATGTTGATGAAATCCTGATGGTCTGCAAGAAACCACTGCCTTGAAAGAGTACATCTGTTTTCCAGCAAGGCAACAACCCTGAAGCATGAAGACAAAGCTACACAAGAATGGCTTAAAAATAACAATATTAATGTTGTAGAGTGGTTGAGTCAGAGTCCAGATCTCAATCTGAGAATTATTGACTAGACTTGGAAAAGGCTGTTCATTCATAATTTCCATTCAACCTAACAGAGACTGAGCACTTTTACAAAGTCGAATTGGAGTAAAATTGCAGTGTCAAGATGTGTAAACCTGACAGAGACCTGTGCACACGGCTGTCATGGCTGTCAAACATGCATACTGACTTGAAGGGGGCAAATAATTGTGCGATCACCGAGCTGCAGGCTATGGACGTATATATGTACGTAAGTAGGATTCAGTTAGCGTTGGGAACCCGCATACCAAATTTCTTGAAGATGGGCCCATAAGTAACAAAGACTGTTGGAAAGTTCAATATGGCGGCCGACAGTGGCATCATACCACCGAAATAAGTACGTACATCAGTTTTGGTTAGCGCAGGGAAGCCACCTAACAAATTTCGTGAAGATGGGGCCATAAATAAGAAAGTTCAACATGGCGGACGTTGTCGACCGTTATGACCGTTACGCATAGAATTTCGAAATGAAACCTGCTTAACTTTTGTAAGTAAGCTGTAAGGAATGAGTCTGCCAAATTTCAGCCTTCTACCTACACGGGAAGTTGGAGAATTAGTGACGTTGGAAAGTTCAATATGGCGGTCAACAGTGGCATCATACCACTGAAATAAGTATGTACATTGGTTTCGGTTAGCGCAGGGAAGCCGACTACCAAATTTCGTGAAGATGGGGCCATAAATAAGAAAGTTCAACATGGCGGACGTTGTCAACCGTTATGACCGTTACGCGTAGAATTTCGAAATGAAACCTGCTTAACTTTTGTAAGTAAACTGTAAGGAATGAGCCTGCCAAATTTCAGCCTTCTACCTACACGGGAAGTTGGAGAATTAGTGATGAGTGAGTGAGTTAGTGAGTCAGTCAGTGAGGCCTTTGCCTTTTATTAGTATAGATAGGTGGTACTAAAGTCATTTTCCATTGAAGACAAGATGATTCATATATTAATTAATTAATATGTTGTTGCTGGTGCTGTTCAGGGTTTGTGTTTGTAATGAGTAAAAATTCATATCAAGTAGTTCAGTAAATGTATGACAAAAACTGTAATGTCTAATTTATTTACTGTACAAGATGGATTAGTGGAGAAAATAGTTGCAGCTCAACTTCATGATCACCTCAAACTGAATAACTTGTTTGAGAAGTTTCAGTCTGGTTTTCGCCCTGGCCATAGAACTGAAACAGCCCTGGTCAGGGTTACTAATGACCTTCTAATGACAGCAGATACTGGTTCTCCTTCTCTACTTATCCTTCTTGATCTGACAGCTGCTTTTGACATGATAGACCATAACATTCTCCTTCATCGCCTGCAATACACTATTGGACTTTCTGGAAATGTTCTTAACTGGTTTACATCGTACCTGACTGGTAGAACTGAGTACGTTGCCATGGGTAGCACAAAATCCTATACCCACAATGTTACCTGTGGTGTCCCACAGGGCTCTGTTTTGGGCCCTATTCTCTTCAACATCTATATGCTTCCCCTTGAAACTGTCATTGGCGGACATGGTTTATCCTTCCATTATTATGCTGATGACACTCAGCTTTACCTCAGGACTACTCCCACCTCCTCTAATGCTCCTCTGCCAACATCTACTTTGACTACCTGCTTGGAGGAGATAGAGGCATGGATGAGGCTTAACTTTCATCAGTTGAACAGATCCAAAACAGAAGCCATCTTAGTTGGCACACCACATCATCTTCGTTCTTCTGTCATTACTGGTATTACGTTCTCTGGTCAAAACATTCCTCTTTCTATATCTGTCACTAATTTGGGTGTTAAGATGGATTCTCAACTCACTTTTGACACCCATATTAAATATCTTTGTAAATCCTCTTTTTATCATCTCAAGAACATTGCTAAACTCTGCCCTATACTTACTCTGGCGGATGCAGAAAGGCTTGTTCATGCCTTTGTCTCCTCCAGGTTGGACTATTGCAATGCGCTTTTTATCGGGATTCCTGGTAAGAGTATCCAGAGACTCCAGTATATTCAGAACTGTGCTGCCAGAATTCTGATGAGGGTGCGAAAGTGTGACCACATCACTCCTATTTTGAAAACCCTTCATTGGCTTCCTGTTTAACTTAGAATAGAGTATAAGGTTTCCCGCCTTACTCATCAGTGTATTTATGGGCATGCCCCCCATTATTTACAGGAACTCCTTACCCGACATGCTTCTTCATGTACCCTCCGCTCTGTACACATTAACACTCTTCAAGTTCCCAGAACTAAGCTCAGCAGCATGGGTGACAGGGCCTTTTCTTCTGTGGCGCCAAGACTGTGGAACGCCCTCCCGGATTACCTGAGAGCCCCACAGTTGATTGATGTTTTTAAACGAGATTTAAAAACTTATCTTTTTAGAAAGATATTTTATTATTGAAGTATTTTTTTTGTTACTTTATTTTACTCTGTAGCACTTTGAGATTGTTTATATAAAGTGCAGTATAAATAAAATGTATTATTATTATTAAATTTATTATTCTTAGTGGCAGGGCTGTCTTAACAGTATCATAGGTCCCCAGGCAAAATAGTGCGCTGGGGCCCTTTCTTTTGACAGCAAAACAGAAACATACATTGGCATCAGAAACACTGTGAGCCCCTGTGTTCCTGGGGCCCCCAGCCAGTGCCCATTGTGCCCTGTGGTATATGGCCGGCCATTCATCCCAGCCAATACCTCCAGGCCGCCAGATGGAGCCCTCCCTGCAGCATGGAGGTGCCCCAGATGCCAGCAGGGAATCCTGGACAATGGAGTCTTTATCCACAGCCATGCTGGATAATATGGGGGCTGCTAGAGGACGCTGCAGTAAGGAACAAGGATTATTTTCCCTACAGCCCGGAAGAACGTCCCAGTCACGTGGACAGAAGAAATGACATACTTCCGGGTTGAAGAAAAGGAGTTTTTATCTGACTAATCACATGGACTGAGGGATCAGAAGCAGTGTCGGGTGGCAGGGTGACAACGTGTCTGGGTGTGGAGGATTTGTACTGTAGTAATTATTGTTTATTGTTTATGAGTATTGTTGAGTGGAAGGTGCTTTGTGCACTTATTTATAATAAAAAGTCAATATTTGGGACTTTTATCTGGTGTCTGGCGTCTGGTCCGAGGGCTCAAGGGGACGACAGCGCCCCCTATCTGTCACAGCCCATACGCTAAGATTGCCCTGCTTATTGTACTGTTAAGCTGTGAATGACCACAGTAAGTCCATCAATATGCTTATGCTTAAGATTGTGTAGTTAAAATGTTATGATTTATACTGTGACTAGAAAGTTGTCAGCTAAATGAATAAAAGGAAATGTTGGAATTGTTAGATTTCATCTATAATTTGTCTTAGAATATTCAATTTTTCTCCCTAACATATAATATGCACTGTCACACACATGCGATTAGGAGGGAGCTGAGTGAACCAAGTGGAGGCAATTACCCACCAGGCTAGGGGGTGGCGGGGGACACTAAACTTACCTACCTGTTATCTCTGCAGGCCAAATACGGGAAAACCTGCCTGATTCAACATCAACAATGTCACTTACGGTTCCGGTGCCTAGACTGATGTCATTTCCGGCTCCGGCACCCCGACTGGCATCGCTTCCAGTTCCAGCCCTAGACGACATCACTTCCGGTTTTGGCTTATGAAGCCGCCATCTTTTCTAAGCCAAATCAGTTCAGTTTGGTACTCAATAAGAGCACATCTCGAGTTATTTCTGTACCCTTTTGCAGCCAGGGACAATATACGGGTGGCTGCCCCAAACCTTTTTCGTGTGTTGCGACTGATTCTTTCACAGCACCTATAGTCCAAATTTACTTTCTGCCTTCTGCAGTGTGTAATGGGATAGACTTTAACTTTTTTTTTTGATCTTGACCTCGATTAGGAAATTTTGTGCAACTTTATGTTATATTATGTTATGCATGGGCAACATTGCAATGAAGCTGGTTGGGGCAGAGGTTAGTACTGTTAGCTCACAAGTTTGTATAACTGCCAAGTCACTGTCTGGATGTTATACCTTCTGTTGATGTCTTGATTCTGTGTACTTCTCTTTACTCCGACATTGAAAAGAAGTATAGGTTAGGTATTTGGACCCCATATGTGATAGTGTGAGTGTGGCTTGGGATGGACTGATATCCCTTCCAGGTTTGATTCCAATGTTACACCCTTTCATATTTGACAAATTAGTATAGAAGACCAGGGCAGCACTTCATCAATCAGTATATTTGGATAGAACAGCAACACAGTGGTTAACTATGCTGTCCTACAGTATTAGAGTCCCATATTCAAATCCAGGACTGCACACCAGGGCATACATGCTAAAAGGAGATTTTAATAATAATAACCACAAGCCGGTTATGCAAAATTCTGCTCTACTAAATGCCAGTGGAAATTGCTATGGAAGAAAATGGATATCAAATGCTTAAAGGTAAATTCCAAGAATTCAGTATTTAGCATTAGTATTAGGTGTCTTTAATTCTTGAGTCTGAAATATGAGCATAAGGCTGTATTATGCATACTAGTATTCTGCAATGATTCAAAGTGAAAGCTAGCCTATTCAAACTAAGTGACTATCAAATTCCTGCTACTTCCGTTTTCAAATGGCTTTTCTTTTCCCTATGACACAGTGACTATTTAAGAAATACTGCAATAAAGATGAAGTTCAGTGTTTAGAGCAAAGCAAAATTTTGACATGAATTTAATGGTTAAAAAAAGTTTCTTGAAATGATGAACTGCTTAGGCTACAAAGAAATGAGAAGCTGATGCAATGTTGGGCAAATCATAAACAAAGAGTTATATTAAATTAAAACAGAAGAGACCATATTTTAAAATTATTTATAAATATAACAGTGTACATAGATATGGATTTAAAATTTCATAACTGTTGAAAATGAAATGCTGTTTGCTTGCATGCCAAAAGGTTTTATTATCTTAGTTCCTCATAAAAGATCAAAATTTAAGATACTGTAATATGTCACAGTAAAACAGTGATATTTGATACTGTCAGAACTGGTTTTTTTTATTTTTAAAAAGAATCTAAAATTAGAGATGTTTCATTTCTGAGTTTGTATCACATTTGGTGAAAACACATTTACGAAACCTGCTTAATGTAGTTACAGGGCCACTAGAAGACAGAAACAAAGTCGGCTACTTTGGGTTCACTGCAGAATTTAATAAGGCCATGTATTTGTATTCATTACTGAATATGTTGTGTTGAATTTCAATAAAACAGTTTTGGTTTTGGACAACTGACATTCCCAAAAGCTTTCTGTATATCGGCTCCTAAATGGTCCAATAAACTGAGTGTTCTGAGTTTTGTCTTCTTAGAGAATATTAAATTAAGTTAGATGACAGGCTTGATAATAGTTGTGATGCATTTGTATATACAATCTTAAAATAAATACATTATTAACAAAAATATATACATATTAATAAATCCCTGTTTTTTCCATTATTATTGTACTCCACTTTAGAGTCAGGTAATTGTAGACTGCTGCCATACTCATCTAAACTCATTTTTTTATACAAATCCTAACATTTTTATTTATACAACTATTTTCATTCCAAACCCAATCTCTCTTTTATTTTGTTCCCATTAATATAATTTGTAAGTTATCACTGATATCCCATTTGAAACATTCTTGTATTTAAATATTCATTTATGTACTGTCAAAGGTCACCCCTCCCCCTTTTTAATTTATCCAATACCTTTTCTAAATTAATGTAAATTCATCAATGTTTTCTTCATCGACATCTTTTGGATTCAGGCTGGGTTGTTATCAATATAATGTCTTTCTTAATTGCATCCTTATTGAATAATAGTTAACTATTTTATTCTACTCTTTACATATATGCTTTGCCTACTAGTTCCTTCATGGCAGAAACAGAGAGTTACAGACAAAGAAAAAAGAAAGAAAGAAAGAAAGAAAGAAAGAAAGAAAGAAAGAAAGAAA
>JANRMT010062836.1:5286418-5317681 GCA_026402145.1 Polypterus bichir lapradei
AAAGAAAGAAAGAAAGAAAGAAAGAAAGAAAGAAAGAAAGAAAGAAAGAAAGAAAGAAAGAAAAATTTTGACAAACGAGAGGAGACCATACAAGTCTATCAAGCTCGTTTGTTTAGTTAATAGCTACGTTCTCCTAATATCTCATCCAGGTTCTTCTTAAGGGTTATCAACGTTTCTGCTTCAACTAAATGTTTCAATAGATTCCCACAACTTTTTGTGTTAAAAAAAGAGCTTCCTTTCTTGAGTCTTCTTAATTTTCACTGATGTCCTCCATTAACTTGAAAGAATTATGCTGTACCAATGCCTTTATGGATTTTAAATACCTGAATTAGGTCCCCATACAGTCTCCTCTGCTCGAAACTAGTTTAATTCTATCAGAGTCTATCAAAGTAGGACATGTCCTTAGGTCCTGGGATGCACTTGCTTGCTCTCCTCTGCACAGTTTCAAGTGCTACTATTGTCATGTTTTTATTTTATTTAGTATTATCTAGCACTTGAATTGGAGGTTTTTAGGTTGTTTTGTATACAGGATTCCTTATGTGCAGTGTTTTGTTTTTGCAATGTCTTGCATGGCAGTTTAGGTCCCTGTTCACACCATTTTGAGTTCCCTTTATTAGGTCTGTTTCTCCTTGTTTCCATGGCCTTAGATACTGTATTGTGACCAGTTCAGGGGTTTGTGTCCTTATCCAATCTGCAGATACCAAAAATCAAAAAATCTTGCTGTAAATATTCTCATGTGTTTCATTCAGTTTTGACTTCCTGCCTGTTCTTCTGACTTCAGTTTGGTCTCACGTCTAGGCTTCGTGTTCTAATTGGGATTTTCTGGCTTGTCCCTTTCTTTTTTGTTTTCTTACATGCATTTCTTTGGTGCTACTTTACCTATGAATTCGCTGTCAGGACAGCTATGTATTTTTTGTACCATGGTGACCAAACAAAGACAGAAAGATTTTGATTTCTAATATAAACTGAAATTGTTTACAGTAATAAGCACTCAAAAATGATTTCAGAAAAAGCAATTACTAAACTTTAGTGTTAAAATAACAAACAAAAAATGAGTTTCTTATTACTGAGAGTATAAACTGACTTGAAAGAAAGAAGGGTTGGGCCTCCATCAGATCTTCTTTACCTTCACGATTATGAAAATATATTTATGATGGATTCACATTAACAATGCATTCCTAACAATTTTTTTTTCTGGCCCTAAGTCACATACCTTTATAATGAAGTCTTTTTTTTTATATATTCAAAGTTCTAATAAAACAAGGTGCTCCATCCAGGGTTCTTTCCAACCTTGTGCCTGATGCTGTGACAATAGGCGACGGTCCTCCAATCTCTAAACTGGGTAAAGCAGACAATGAAAATGGAAGGATTGTAAAAGAAGGTTCTAAGACTGCAAAATTTGTCTAAATGCTTAGAGTCTTTTCAGCCGTTATTCATAAAATTATTTATTAAAGCATCCATGTTCTAACAATGCAGTTAATGTAAGATCAGACGTTTTACTCCGATTGCTATTCATGTCTATTCATGAATGATGATTTTGCTTGAGCTTCTATCTTGGCGTGATGGGTTCCACAATATGAAATAGAAAAAATTGGTTCAGATAATGGATGGCTATATCTATCTTTTAATAATCTGAACGTAATATTCTGCTCTACAGTATTTATTTAGATTTAAATGAAAGTCATTACAAAGTAAACAATCCCTTTACTTCACATTCAATTTTTTTTTCTGTTGTGGGCAATGATAGCAACGTGCAAAGATAAAATGTTCAGATCACCCTATCCTAAGGTTCTAGCTACTCCTATGGCAGGCAAGTCCCGTAACAAAAAGATCCATTGGCAGGATCAGGGCACATTGGGGAGATTAATTGTCTCACTTGACAAGGAAACATCTGGGAATTCTGTAGCAGTAACTGGATGGTATGGATAGGGTGGCCTGGGTTGTAAATGGACTGGCAAGTCAAAATCTTAATCAGAAGACTTCCTTACTGATTCAACACCAAGATCTGTTAAAGCATCTACAAATTAGTACTTTTTGGCCAGTCTTTCCTCACTTATCTCCACTAATATGCAAGAGTTTTAAACTGTAAGTCAAAAAGACTCTTATGAATTGCCTGTCACTTCTTTACTTTGTCAGGTATAGAGATGCAGAGGTTATAGGGGCAGGGATTTGAGTTTTTCAAAACCTATGACATTCATGCAAACCTGATAGACCACAGTAATGTTGATGACAATTGTGAAGGATTGCCAGCCATGTATCCCGGCCAACACCCCCAAACCGCCAGATGGAGCCATCCCTGCAACATGGAAGGGCCCCGAATTCCAGCAGGGCATCATGGAACTTGGAGTCTTTGATCACAGCCTTGCTGGATACCATGGGGTCCACCGGAGGACACTGCAGGGAGGCCCAGGGACTTATACTTTCCTTATAGCCCGGAAGTAATTCACAATCGCGGAAACGGAAGAAATGATATACTTCCAGGCTGAAGAAAAAGAGAAGTTTTTACCTGAACCGGAAGTGCTGAATAATCACATGGACTAAGGGCTCAGAAGCACTTCCTGGTCGAGGACTATAAAGGACTGTGGGAGAATCCCAGACAGATGAGCTGAGTTGGGAGGCAGGGTGGCTAAGCGTCTGGGAGATTGGAGGATTGTTTATTTGATTATTGGTTTTGTTATTGAGTATAGTGGAGTGGTGGTGCTTTGTGCACATTATTAGTATAATAAATAATTATTGGACTTTTTATCTGGTGTCTGACGTGGTGTTAGAGGGTTCAAGGGAGCGAGAGAGCCCCTATCTGTCTCACAATCTACTTTGCATTAATAATCCATTCATAGTAACTTTGTATTATACAAAATAACAAAGAAACATTACTAAGCTGAATAGTATTGTATTACCATCCATCTATCTACCCATTCATTAATTTTCATATTAGCTTAACCCAAATGAGTGGTGCGGTAGGCCAAAGTCTATGCCCGAAGCACTGTGCAAAAGCCAAGAATTACTCTCTGGACATGATGCCTGTTCATTACCAAGGTATTACATTAAACTTACATGGCAAGCTCTTATAATACAGACAGATTTAAACTTCTTCCATTATATGTATGGTACATCCATTGTTAAATACAGAGTTGTGGGGCATCAGAAACTCATGCAAAGTGACAAGAGGGGGTAAATACATCTAGGCAAAGCCCATCAGACGAGCAGTCTTAATTATGTCTGCCACTGCAACTTTTTTTACTGCAACAGTTTCCTGTGTCTGTTGTTTTCTGTCTTAGAAATTGATTACAGTAAACCAAGATTAGGCACAAACACGTCAATGTGAAGAAAAGGGTAAACTGTCCCTTGCGATCTTCACTAAAACAATGTTTTCATCTTGATCAGAGAGTGAAACTTATCTTTGACAGACCAAGTAGCCGTAACAGCTACAGCAGCAAAACCCACACTACACCACCCAGGCCAGTGCGGCGTACGTGACTAAATAAAGTCTTTTTTATGTCACCAGTGACTTATTCCTATAAATAATTCTTTTCTAAACTGAATCACATTAGTAGGTATCTTCGCATTAAAAAAAAAACTGTAATCCTGCAATATAAAAGCTTTAAAGTTTATTGGTAAAATATTGTGTTATGTGGTCAGAGAAACATAGCAGTGTCCTTTAAAGAAGCCATTAAATAATGATCTCTAGTAAATGGCTTTAAAAAATTGAAAGATCACTATAAAATGAAAGGATCTAAAGAAACAGGCTTTCAAACAATTGCTGCATTTTACGGCTATTATTTAAAAAACCTTTCTTAATTTTTCCTCATGTATTTGTTGCTTTTGTTTCAAGTACATTTGCATGGTGTGGCTGACTTGTAGTTAGAATGTTTTTGGGTGACACTTAAACCACAGGAAGCCACACTCTAGCACTGCTTCTGGGAGAGAACTACATGATTTATTGATGCATGGCTTTTCAGTTCATTCATCCATTTTCTTAACCAGCTTTTTCCATTTCAGAATCACAGAGAACTGGAGTCTCTCCCTGCAGCATCACATCAAAGATGCCAGCCCCATTACTGGATAAGCTGTAACAAACAAAAACACTCCACCTATCCATCCATCCATTTTTGAACCTGTTCGTTGTATTCAGGTTTGGAAGGATGGAGCCTATTGACATCAATGTTAGGCATACGGCTGGACCCAACCCTACATAAGATTAGTCCTTTACTGAATACTCTCACATACACCCATACACATTCATATTGGGTCAATTTAAAGCTGCCAATCAACCTAAAGGCACATCTTTGATGTGGAAGGGTAACGGAGCAGCAGGAGACATCTTAATGGAAGAAGCATGCAGTCTCCACACAGACATCAAGCCTAAGTCCCGGAAGCTGTGGGGCTGCAGCCCTGTCTTTGAAATAATGTCTTTGAAAGCTTTCTTTGTGGGACAAAAGAAGTTTTATTTGGCTTTGCGATTTGCAACCTCATGATAAAAAAACATGCTTTTTCAAAGCTGAACACATCTTATACTCCAATACAGGCATAAACATGAACCTTAATACATTGTTAGTGAAGTGGAACAAGTTGGGGGACTTCTGTTTTGTCCATTCTCTAAATATAATCTTTGAGATAATGTGTGTTCGTGGAAAGAGCAATTAAATGTGAGTTGGCACACACAGCCATATTTGTGGTATACTGTAAATTTCTGTTAAGGAGCTCTCATAGTGCATGTGCTGACAGGATAATAAAAACAAAACACCATTAACCTTATTTATTTATTTATTTAATATAACCACTTAACTATTCAGTTGCAAAACCACCAAACCTTGAAGCTTTTGCACATATGAAAAGAAGGCCTCATGTTTTTAACATACGATTTTCATTAATCTTCTGGTCTAAACAATAAAAGAAATGTGTTCAGTAAAATCTTTCTGTTACATTTTCTATTCAGTTTTATAATTGTACCACTCAGTCCACTTTTAATTAAAAAATCCAGCAGAAATGTCTTAGGAGCTGGAATACCACACATACTATTTAACTTAAATGATATCATTATACACTAGCAACCTCTAGATTGTTCATTACATTTCATATGCTGCATCTTGTAGTCCTGAGTTATAAAATGTAGTCAGGTCAGGTCAGGTTAGGGAGCATGCATTGGTAAAGCAGGTTGCCATGCCCACCGCATGACGAGCTGGGGATCCCGGTTGGCAACCCCTCAGGCAGACACGTAGCCAAGTCCCACCCTCCTGAAATGACCATCTATCTGCCACAGCCAGGTGTTCTGTGGGCACTCCCTTGGCTTGGTCCAGCTGCTCGGGTCCTCAGCAATTAAGATCCTTTGAATTGGATTACACTCTAGTAATCGTGCTACATGGCCATAGTGCCATAACCGACACTCCCTCATAATGCAGGTAATATGACTCATTCAGGACTCCATGAGCAACTGCTCGTACGACACAAAGTCAAATGGTCGTCAAGCCAGAGAGTCAAGATATTCCACTCACCTACCTGGATGGGCTGCCTCAAATTAGGATGTAGTGGTAATACAGTAATTAAATTGCGTTTTCCTAAGGTGCAAGGCTCGGGTTAGAGAAGTAATGCTGCAGTGTTTTCAAAACAAATATTCAGTCTTCAGAAAGCAATCTAAAATAGAAAGACAGGACTTGTCCGGACAGCGTAAAGAAAGGCATCTGGCCTCAGAAATCATGCCAAAACCTATACAAAACTTCAATATCTAGTGAAAAACAGCGACTCCATTCAAAAATGGGAATAGACAAGGAAGAGAAGGACTCGCATGTAAATGGAAGAACATCACTCATGCCAATATGCATTCTCACTTCCTGTTCACATACCATTTCCAAATTCTGTGAACTTCTTACATTTATTATTAAATTGTGGGTTCTTAGGTGATGTTGATTTGTCTAACTTGCAACAGTGTTTGCTTGTACTGTTCATATTTATTTGTAGGACTCGTATGACTTTCATTCAGAAATAAAGGTTCTAATCAGATCACTCCACTGTTTTACTGCATACTAAAGTTGTATTTTTAATAGTTTTGTATAATTTTTACCAAATTTGTCTCATTAATAAAATAGCATTTAATGAATATGAAATCAGCTACCGTATTTGACTTAATATAATATTTTTTCTAACTCACTGTTTTAGATTTCCACCAACAAAACACAATAAAGAGGTAATCAATAACCAGAATTCTTCAGAGTAACAGATTAAAAGTACTTTAAAGACTGCAAACACAACAAATGTAATAATAATATTAACATAATTTAACATTATTACCATCATTACTGTGAGCTTGTGGTCCTGTGAAGATCGTGTCTGGTCATTGTCTACATGGAGGCCCCACCACATGTCTGTATTGGTTTTTCTCCCACATCTAAAAAACACGTGTGTTGGATTTCAAAGCAGTCCTAAATCTGCCTTTTGTGAGTGTTGGTGTATGAGAGAGGACCCACTATGCAAACATGGTTACTTCTTTCCACCCAACACTGCCAGAATACACTCCAGAGCTCTACAAACCTAAATTAAATTTGGTAGGTTGGATTGGTATTTTTATTATTTAAGAAGATAGGCATATAATTTGCTAATTTTACTGATTTTGTGGATGCATATGATCCAAAGCTAAGAGGCATTTCAGGTTTTTTGGCATTTTTATTAAAATATGTATTCACCTACCACCCACTGTTTTTCTTTATTTTTTACAATAAGCAGGTAATACATAATCTAGCAAGTTATCGTGAGAGCAATTTATGTATTATATGTTTTGAAAAACTTGTCATCAGTATTTTTGTCTATTACTTCAAAAAAAAGCAAGATTTGTAAAATGGATTCTTACCTATACAAATAAGAAATGGAAAGAAGCTTTTTAATCCTTCTACTTGTCTGTACTTACCAGGTTGCTGCATACTGTGATCAAATTTTCCACTGAATGCTACATCATTCAAGAGAATGTTATTATAAATCCTTTAATGTACTTTAACTGTGCTACAAAAAGGTTCTTGAACATTCCTATAAAGTGATATTATGAACATACATCAAAATCATCCATAATACTATGTTGTCATCCTTATGTCTTTAAAACATAATACAGTATATTTGTCGTCTATGTAGAGTCTGCACATTCACCACACCATGCTGGGATTTTTCTCCTGTCACTCTTGATTTCTACTCGCATCATCATAGACTTACACAGTTAATTAAAGAGCCACTTATTAGTGTTAGTGAGGCTGTGTTCATGAATGGTCAGTTTGATGGTCTGATAATCCATCCAGGGTTGGTTCCTGTTTTGTTTCTAGTTCTGCTGGGCGAGTCTCCTGCTCCTTGTAATAGTGAAGAAGGTTAAACGGGTTGGAGAATTTCATGTTATGTTAAATTCTCCCATTGTATAATGGATGAATGGGTCCACTATAATCTCTAAAGTGGATCGATAGACTTTGAAAATGTTATGTTATGTCCAGGATGAAAGTGTGGGAGGATTTCTTGCTCAAACTAATGCAACTCTCCATATAGTTAATGAGCATTTGCATTAATATTATTTTAGCTTGGATGACCCAACACTACAACACAACACGTTGACTAGACTTCCTATTGTGAGTAGCTTCTTCTGAATGCTGTGTTCTCTTCTGTGTTTCTTTACTTTGAGGTCATCACTGCTTTCCACATGGTTCCTAAAAAACTGCATTTTCCATCACTGTCTCTTGAATTGTTACTTTAAATTCTTAATGTTGAATTCAGTTATACAGATCCTTTATCCTGTAATTATGAATTACATGATATGTCATTTATGATGTGAGTTTTCATATGTCTGCTACATGTTAACTTCTTCAGGACTCTGGATTGGATAGAAAAGTTCTCCATCAATTCTTACACACCGTGATTTAGCTGAAATTTGAACCTGGGTTCATGCAGTTGCGCCATATTATCATGAATCAGAGCATTAATTACCACCCACGCATAAAGTTCGAAAAATCTAAAAAAAAAGAAACGTTAGCGCATTGCTCTATTTGTTTTTTCTACTCGTTCCTATAATTTTATCTGTCAGCCTCCACTCATTGATATAGCCACACATGAAGCCACTTAACTGAGAAAAATTAAACAATTGACTTGATCATCTACATGCTTGTACTAAACCTAAAAGAAATAAATCCTTCATTTATCTCATCATCATTTTATTTTCAGTAAGTTTTCCAAACAGACACTAGTCCTTACTGTATGTGTTACCTGTGAAGTGCAATATATATTTTAAATTACTGTGCTTCAACTCCTGCAAAAACTTTAAATAATAGCTAGTTTATACCAGAGGGGAATATTTTGTACAGTACAGAGTGCAGTTTAGCGGAGTGAACCCAAAATGGTACTAATAATGACTAAAAATATCAAAAATGTATTTTACTTCACAAAACCACACATCCCATTGAAACAAAATGGCAGAATTTAGACAAGAGGAATACAAAGTATCAAAATAAAGAAATAGATTAACAGATTTTATCATTTTGGGTGGGATAAAGGGGCTTCCTCACTTGCCCACCTTTCTACACTTAGATAAAGTTACACTCTTTGTCTTTCCTTCCTCTTAACTTGGACCTTCACCTCAATTCATCTCCTGACTTTACAATAAGCGCATATTAACTGAGTTGAGATTTTAAGGTCCCTGAAGTGGCAACACAACTTCCAGGTGTCATGTCAGCATTCTGCATCCAAAGACCTGACAAGTGCAGTGCAGACCCCTTCAGTGCCAGCTCTTAGTGTGCCACTCCTTAATGCTAAACAGAAGGAAAAGTATTTAAACAAGTGATCTGACATCAAATCCAAAGTAAGTATATATATACAGTATATAAATGAAAAAGGAGTTACAGTGCAGCGGTGGGCTGGCGCCCTGCCCGGGGTTTGTTTCCTGCCTTGCTCCCGGTGTTAGCTGGGATTGGCTCCAGCAGACCCCCATGACCCTGTAGTTAGGATATAGCGGGTTGGATAATGGATGGATGAATTTATTGTAATCATTCCATACAAACAGATCAATTTTTACAAAAATAAGATTGAAAACAAATCAACCCCCCCCCCCTTCTTTTCTCCTCTCCCTGCAGCTCTGAGAATCCACCCAATGAGGGCACTTAACCCTGCCTCTTCTGGGGTCCATCAGGATAAGAAGACTGGCTGCCCAGAGAGGAGTCAGCATTGGATCTGGGAGTGCTTCACGAGATGGGCCTCCTGAATGTTTATTGAAAAGTCACACAAAAGTCACACAGAATTAGCCTTGGTAGCCCCGGATTGGCAAGCATTTTTGTTTATTTATACTTGTTACTAAATGAGACTACCTTGTTGGCGTCTCAACTATTCACCCATTGTCTTTCCTGCCTTACTGCATATAATAAATATTCTTTTATATATATATTAAGAGAAAGACAAGACTATGATAAAGATTTGGGGTGCCACCCTGGTATTGGTGGGTTGGTTGAGGCGTAGAGCATTCCCATGCAACTGGCTGCTTAAGGGGGTAGGTATGTAGGTCTGCAGCTAAGCAGTAGATGTCAGTTTTAAATAAATAATTAAATAGCTGGCTTAATCTCAATGGGTGGGTGTGCTTGCTTGTGCAGCTGTGGGAGGATAGTGGGGTGATCGAGACGGAGCACGCCTGCATGTGAGGGTATGATCTATCTTGATTGCTCCATTGTCTTTCTGTGGTCCATGAATGAGGCACTGCATCTACGGTAGCATTTAATGGGGAGCCTTAATGAGACAGGGAAGACAGTTAACGAAGACAGGACATAGAGAGAGAGAGAATGCAGGTAGCCATGAGGAAGTCTTTAGGGGAGTGTGGTGCTAATGCTCTGGGGGTTGAAGTAGATCACTCCAGCTGAGCGATCAGGAAGCTGGAGTGACGCGGTACATGATGGAGCGACTTGCCATGTAAGTCTGGGAGAAAGGTAGTGGGAGCTGCAGGTGAAGGAAGGGTCGGTGTGTTGTCCTGCAAGTTAGCCATTGGCCACAGGGATGCGACCCTGGCATCGGGAGTCAGAGGCTTGCTACAGATGGCTGCAGGAGCCCAAGCCTAGGATCAAGGAGGTTTGCCGTGGTATCCTGCTGATGGTGGAAAAGTTTGGCTGAACTGTCAGTTAGGCATCTCCTTGGCTGCAAGGTCCCTTTTAGTGGTAAGCTGAGGAGACGTTCGTATTAAAGGGACACACCAGGGATGTGATTTTAAAGGGCAGTTTCTTGCCTTTGGATTTTAAATTCATTTTCATGAGCTACTTATTGCATTAATTTTAACCTCCTCCAGCACTTAGATTTTATCGATTATTTATTTATTGGAGAAGATTAAGTGCACTATTTAATTGGACACCATTTTTGGATTTTAATAAAAGCATCGTATCACTTTTGCACATACTCCTTGGTAGATATGTGTCCTCATTTGCTTGGTTCATTTCGGTTATGGTATCGGGGGTAGTGGGTTCAAGAGGGTCCCAAAGAAGAGTGGCAGCCATGGAGCTAACCCGTACTGTCACACCATCTCAGCAGAGGACTTCTGAAACTCTAATAGAGTTACCATTGGGTTCTTGGTCACCATCCTGACCAAAACTCTTCTTACCTGGTTGCTGAGTTTGTCCTGGCAGTTCCAAATGTCTTCCATTTTACAATTATTGAGCCCACTGTGCTCCTAAGAACAAATTTGAAAATGGTCTTATACCCTTGCCCCAATCTAAGTCTCACCACAAAGGTCTACAGAGAGTTCCTTGGATTTCATGGCTTGGTTTTTGTCCTGACATGCAGTGTGAATTGTGGGACATTATATAAACAGGTGTGTACCTTTCTAAATTATGTGCAATCAATTCAGTTTGCCACAGGAGGACTTCAATCAAGTTCTAGACACCTCAAGGAGAAGGGTCTGAATATTTATATAAATGAGAGAGGTTTTGGTTTCTAACATATTTGTGGATGTTTTAAATTTGTCATTATGGGTTATTGGGTGTAGATTGAATGGCAAAAATGGCAAATTTATCTATTTTAAATTAAATCTACAACTCAATAAAGTGTGCAAAATGCGGAGGGGTCTGAATGCTTTCTGAATCCACTGTAGATACTCTGCATATTTCTTGAGTTGCTGTGGTAATGTGCCTCACTGGCATTACCAGCCATTAAATAAATTTAGTTTAGTGTCCTTTGCAGTGTTAAAAGAGAGGCATGTGTTGGGAAAAAACAAAAGACAAATAGGTATAAAGAAATAAAGCTTGCCTTTTTTTTCCATTTAGAAAGCACAGAAGGATGTCTTCACTGACGATATGAGCGCCTTCTGGTGAACGTTGCGGTGGGTCAATGGCTCTGCCATTGTCAGGCCGGAGTAGCGTTGTCCGACTCCCATTTGTGTGCGTGCCTCCAGTGACTTCATAACACTAGAAGAGTAAAAGAAAGAGGAAAGCGCATTAGCATTGGCTTACCACGGCTTATAAAAGGGATCCTGTATCGGCAGTTCTCTGGGCAGTAGCTCGGGGAAGGGAAGAAAAAAAAAGGGCTTACTTTCAGATTTATGAGAGAAGTGCAGTTTGCATCTCAAAGGCCAGTACAGCTACGTGCGTGCCAGCTGCTTGCACTTTTATAGTAAATTGTGTGGGGAGGTAGACACCACTTTTTACACGTCCACGTCATCACGTGTCCGTAAAAGGATGATGTTCGACAGCTTAATTGGTCAGCTCGACGGCGCTGAATACAAAAGAGAATTTCCAGTCTCTAGAGGGGGTCTTCTGCCTAGATCTTGCTGAGAGAGTGGTATTTAGCAGAATATTCTCGTCAGTTTACCAAGCACTGTGGCTTGTGCCTTGATTGTTGTAAATATTTTTTTTCTTATATATATTTTGATAGATATCTCTGGATTAACTTTTGTGGAGGTATTTACTGAGTTGTGGATAACGGTGCACTGTTTATTTTGTATATACACTTTTTCTTTTTCTGTATTTTGAATATTCTTGTTTTTGGTAAACCCTGTATGATACATTAATTGAAGGAGCAGCTTCCTGACTTGGATTACGGTGGAGGAAGACAGCTTTATTGCTGGTTTTTGTGTAGATAAGGGTTTCACTAGTTTGTGTGCATTTTTGTTTTCCTTTGGGAATTTGTCAGCGCTGTAAATACTGTATATAGTCATCATTTTTGGGCCCTGTTTCATTAGTGTTTTGTGTGACCTTTGCGGTATTGGACTGTGTATACCGGTATATATTTTCCGCAGGACATTATTTTTGTTTTTCTTCATATGCACCTGTAAATAAAATTTCACTTTATTTTTGCAGAAACCCAACCCTTTTGTGTCCATGCCTCCCTGTCTTACACCATCATCCTGGTCACTCTTGGTCCCGCATATTAGACACCTAGAACGTAGGCTGGTGTCCTCCAATTCCCACCACACAGGGTGTCACAGTTGCTTGTATTTTAAAAATGAATGAAACTGTTGCTTCTTTGTTAGGAAAATTGCATGGTTTACATATTATGGCCCTAAGCTGAGATGGGTAGGTTCAAGAAAGTATGAAAGATGGATATTTTCTTTTTCATTATTCTTCTTGCTTACTGATAGTTATTTGCCTTCAAAGGTAATCTCTGTTATGTTTCGGAACAGTTGAATTTTTAAAAAGGTATAACAAATCAGCAAGAAATGAGTTGCACCAAAACAAGACTGTACAAGGCAGATTATAATGTGAATGACTTTTGCATTTCCAAAATAAACAGTCAGGTATGCACACCTAGATAAATGTTTTAGAACTGATCCAAAGAAAATAAATGTACTGTTTATGTTATTTTCAAGACCACATTGTTTTAATTCTATAATTTTATTTTTTCAAATAAACCCCCAAAAATCAGCAGTCATTTAAGTTCTTTCATGTTTGCTATGCTCATGTGGCTTGTCATTTTCCATCTTGTCTTATATGTTCTGTACTCTATGCAAATCAAAGGTGTTTGTATTCAGTAAAGAAAAGTAAAGATGCTCTGTGATGTTGTCAGAGCATCTGTAGAAGAGCATTCTTGGATTCTGGTTTTAATAATTTGCTTGAGACAGTAAAAAGCACTGCTTTATGGTTAGACAGTTCCAAGTCAGAGCTTTAAATGTTGCCGACAGATAAGTCAGATGTACAGATCAGGCCTAGTAGGTGACCACCACAGTGGGCTGGAGTATCAACATGTTGCACCAAGTCAAAACACTTAAGCAAGGACATGAATTAATTTCTCAGTTTACATATAGAGAAATACATATATTACATCAATATGAATGTTGAAATCGCCAAGAAGAATGACTGGCTGGGAAAGGAAACTTAAATGGGCTAATAGTTCAGTCAGACACATTGTATTTTGGGAGACAATGGAGAACAACAGATAAGATTCCACCTGATTTCATTATTAGTTTAGGAGCCAGACACTCAAAAGACAATGGACATTCAATTGTGATTCTTTTCCTGCTTAACTCAGATCTAACAATTACTGTGACACCTCTGCCTTGTCTTGAACTGAGATCCTCTGTAAAGTAAATGTATCCAGATGGTGTCACTTCCGCTAGAGACTTAAATTAATTTGCTTTTTGACAAATTTATGCTAAACACAGCATATCAAGGTTGGAGTCTGTAATGAGTTCTGATAGCATCAATGCTTTGTTATTAAGAGATCTTGTGTTAAACAATGCAATATTAGCTAATGAGGGTTCGTTATGAATTGATCCAAAACCACATTTTATATTAGCATATTGCAGATTTGGCACAATGACACTCTTATTTCCAAAGCCATGAATAGGACAGCAATGTTCCAGAATAAATGCTGGCCATGAACTTTCCATTTGCAGCCCAACGGTGACAGCGATCTGATCTGTGATGTAAATATTTTGGGTAACAACACAATCCCATTGTCTTTTAGGACATTCCAGTCTGATTATTTGTTCTGGACAAATTTCTTTAATATGTAGGCATTTGTAACAAGAGTATTTAATTTTCATATCCATCCATTTTCTATAACATCTTTACCCCTTACAGGATTGTGAGGTAGTGGAATCTGACAGGTGCAAGATAACCCATGAAAGAACACATGCTGATTTACAATACCAGCTGCCTTTTGGATACTTTTCAGTTGGGCTGCAAGATGTTACTTAAGAATCATAATTTATAAACAAAAATACATTTCTTAATGAAGAAAAAAGAAAATTAACTATAATAAGATTAAAGCCAATGTATTTGGACTGTACATACTGTATATCAAAGTATGCTTGTAGATGACATACAACTTTAGCTTAATAAAGCCTACAAGTTTTCTCTTGCCAATTTATAGATTGGTCAAATTGTTTCTTAAAGAGATGGGGAATTTTTTCTTTGTATGGGTTTACCGGGGCTTCGCCTGGTCACAGTGATTGAAGTAAAAAAGTTGATACAAGGCACCTGGTGTTATGAGTTAGCCCCTTTTTTACCACAGGGTGGGCAGACTGAGGAGAGGCATCCCGAATAGAGGAATGCATGGTGGGAGTAACTCTTCATTGATTGTGACATTAATCAAGTTGCATTAGCCTCATTTTGTCTAGGTTATCCTTGGAGGCTTGGATGTGTCAGCCTTTAGGTCTAGATTATACAGTATAAGGGGTCACTGTGAAGGTGTACCAGCCTTCAAGTGTCTAGGGTATTCTTGGGGTTCAAGGTTTACCAGCATTTAGGTCTATGTCATATCTAGACACACCCATGTGTTGTATCTCTGCATAGTTAGGAGCTGTTAATTGCTCTTTGTCTGACCCTTCACCTGAGACCAATTTGCTTTGGGAGGCCCTACCAGGAGCTTCTGCTCTAGACAACATAGCTCTCAGGGTCACAGTGGCACACGGACCTCTGTATGATGATAAGATGGTAATTCCTAGAGAGGACTTGCTGGGAGGATTAGAACGCAATATGGCCTGGAAATGCCTTGAGGTTCCCCAATATGAGTTGGCAAGTGTCTGGGGAAAGGAACATATGGGCCTCACTGCTAAGATTATTTCTCCCTCCACTTGATTGGATAAGTGGTTGAGAATGAATGAATGAATGAAGTGTGACTTAATTTATCTGATGATCTCAGTTGGAAATTTCTTTTTCAGATCATCAATTAAGGAAGTCTCAGAAAACACAAAGAGAGCCAGGGATTGAAAGCGTATTGGAGGATAAAGGTATTTTGAACAGTTTAAGCCAGTACCAGCATGGCTTCACCACAATCAGGACATTACTAACAATCACTTAGTCCTTAACAACTCATAAAAGTGGATAGATCTAACCGCAGACAACAAAAAACACATAAAAGATTTTATTCTGTCCTTTTTTAATTTAACAAAATTAAGCAAAACAACAAAAGCCATGTGTGAATATCATTGCCCTATTATTAAACAGCTTTTAGAACCAACTTCACCAGCAATATTTTGAAATAATCTTTTTAGACTCAGACTCATATTTGGTAAATTTTGTAAGGGACGGCCAACAGCTCAACCTGGCTAGGACGCCCCGAGAATGGAAGGCTGGGGAGTCAGGCTTCCCTCACAGCCTGGAAGTACTAGTAAGTCAGGAGGATGGAAATGCAGAAGTACTTCTGGGCTGAAGAAAACTCAAGCAGTTCCGGGTCAGACAAGATATAAAGGACTCCGGAACACCCAGCAGGGGAGCTAGAGTTGAGTGGAGGTGTATGAAGCTTGTTGGGAGATGTGGAGGAGAAAAGAGAATTGTGTTTATTATTGCTTATTGTGCTTGCCTGTTTACTGTGGCTGTGGTGCTTGGAGGGCACTGTTAAAAGAAGAAAAATAATTAAAATATCTTCTTGGTGCTTTTACCTTGTGTCCTGCGTGTCTGTCTGTTGGGTTTAAGGGGCAACAGTGACCCATAGTGTCTACACCTTTTTTTAACCATTTTTGTTTCTGTTTGCCAAGATACTATATATTGACTTTCTCCAACCTGGCCATGCCTACATATGATCTGGTAGTCCATCTTGGCAATATGTAATTCATCTTTAACAAATTGCATTGTATTATTGTGGGGCTCGTGGAAGTTCATTATAGGTTGGCCAACTCTCACATCCTAAACTTATACTGAAAAAGACACACACACACACCCTATCCACTTAACTACTGATAATGAGTGATGCCTGCACAGCTCATCACTCCTCAGTAATCTACATAGGTACCCTCTAGACTAGCTTTAGTATGAACAATTCACATGCGCCCCTGAATATAACCTACACCTAAAGGCTGAAATACCTTGATCTTCGGGGCTACCCTAGACACTTGAAGGCTGATACATCTTCACAGTGATCTTTTATATAACCCAGACCTAAAGTGTGGCACATCTAGGCCACCAAGGATAACCTACACAAAAGGAGGCTTATATCCATTGGCTAATGCCATTTATGCCCAAAAGATGAATTATTCCCACCATGCAGTCCTATGTTGGGGATATCTCTCTTCAGCCCGGTAACCCTTTTCGAAAAAGTGGATCTTTCCTCCAACCAGGTGCCCTGTATATACTTTATTATTTCAGTCACTCAAGATGTATAGACAAAGTATGAAAATTAAAATTTAAAGCAGAATTTATTAAGAACATAATGGGAACAAATTAAATTTAGAATAATAGTAAAGTCTGGATGTAAAAGCCTAATAAAAATGAACTCTTGCTTCGAAGTCAGAAAACTTAAACAACACTTTCTGTAAAGTTGAAGGTGACATCTGAGTCAGATGAGGACTTATCTTGGGCAGCTTTCAATTCAGCAGTCGGGCTGACGCATGGATGGCATTTTTGACAGAATCTCTTTGATGGAATAGAGAGTCCCCCTCTGACATCTCTGGTGTCTCCTTTTGTCTCTCAAACAGTCCATTCTTTATGCCAAAAGGCTCATGTGGGAGTCTGAGCCTTCTGATGTTACAGAAAGATAATTGCCAAGTTACTCTAGTGATGGACAGTTTTGCCTAAAAGCTTTGATCACAAAAGTATGTGCAAAACAATTTATCTTGTCAAGGGGCTATCTGTTATATCTCTAGTTCCCATCAGAAAAGAGACTTTTCTTTCTAACATTTGAAATTACAGACAACAGTTACGTCTATAGAGAACATAAAAAAGAAAATATAAAAAGTACATAGGATTAAAACAAAAATAGAAGGCATTCCCATAGTATCAATTGTTCTTCACAGGTTTCACAGCACTGCTCTGTGTTTGAAAAGTTCATTTACAAGTCATTGCTGACCATCTGAGCACAAACTTGTATACAAAAAAGATTACAGCTTGCTTTTAACATAGTGCCTGCAGTCCCAAAATAATGATTGTTCAATCCATAATACAAACATCAGCAGGATATTTTTTCCTTGTTTGTTCCACTGTATTCATGAATGACCAGCCTGTGTATGATAAAGACAATGTTACAACCCAGCATTGGGTATTTCATCATCTAGCACCACATCATGCCAACTGATTATATAAATTACTAGTCATCCCCCATGGCTTCACCTGCATAGAAGTGAAACAGTACGGAAAGTAGGAACCTTCAAGTGGTCTGGTTTCGATCAAACTGTTAGGCTGTAATTTTGATGTTCATTTTTCTATTATTTGGCAGCAGTTTGCTTCTTTTGTTAGTGTTATTGCAGACAGTGTTGCTTTTTGCTGTTTTAAGCAAGCTTC
Source organism: Polypterus bichir lapradei (assembly GCA_026402145.1). NCBI lineage: Eukaryota > Metazoa > Chordata > Cladistia > Polypteriformes > Polypteridae > Polypterus > Polypterus bichir. The sequence continues at coordinate 5,304,061 of JANRMT010062836.1, forward strand.
CTTTTTGCTGTATTAGATGGTTTGTGTTTCAGCGCAGTGCCGTTACTGTGCCTATTAGAAGCTAGTTTATATAGGCAGGAACTCATATTGATCACGAAGTGAAACAAGTTTTTGTGGACTTAGCCATAGGCCTCTCATTTCTAGTTTCTCAGCATTATGGTCTATTAGAATTTTTGTACCATTTGCTGTTGTCTTTCTTAAATCATCTCACTACTGCTAATTTTAAAGAAATAACTCAGTCCCACATCTATTGACAACAGAATTTTTTGTATTTTACTTTGTGAGTAATGGCATGTGGCACATATTAAAGTCTGCTTCCTTTATGTCAGATGTGGGCATCCGAGAAACTGAATCTGAGACATTGCAGAACAGTCACTCACAACATCACAGATCTATATTGCTTGGCTCAGGGCTTATAGTGCAGAAAAAAGATACAAATGTAACTAAAAGAAGCACAATTATGGCAGGGTGTTCATTCAGGCTTTCGAAAGTTCAGCCTATTAGGTTACAGTCAAACTACAACAGTAGTGCAACAGTAATGCAAAAGATTATTCTACACCTTTCCCTTCTACATTCCAAATGGGGAACACAAACTTCTTTACCTCAGTATGGATATTTGGTCCACATTTCCACTCCTTGACAATGCAGGCTTGACAGTGTCCTCATTGTTCCTCCTGAGCACAGAAATAGCTCACTCTCTTCACTAGCCTGAATTATATATTCACCTTAGTATACGAGCTACTGCTAAACTCAACACAGTAACTAGCATTATAGTCAACATATTATAGTCAACATACTTTCAAAATACAGAAAACAGGGAACCTATCCTGACCTCCAGGTGATTAAATATGTCATCATACCAGCACCTTCCATTGATCTACTACTCCATTTTCATTCAGTTTATGCAATAGAACATTGCAGTTGATCCACTACCTAGACAGCAGAAATGTACAGACATTTTCAGGACTACACAGATATACTGTACACAGATACACATTTCCAGGATTTCAGGATGCCTATCAGAATTAACCTGTTTTCTTCAAAAAACATGCAATTACAAAGAATATCCTAGTGGTTGCTGATCACCTAAATGCCTTCCTGTGATATTCTTTACCCTCGATAAAGAAACACTTTTATTTGTGGCTCTTAAATCAGATTTTGCTTTATTGATTAATGCTACAGACAAATATAGACACTGTACACAGAAAACCTGAATAAATACATAATAACAGGACTTTTTTTTTAAAGATAGTGTATTATTAGGTTCCTGCACAAATAGTTTGTCTTTCTAGTACCATACATCAGCTACTGCAGAAAAAAATCCCTTGGAATTGAACTGTTTTTTGACATGAAGCTCATGACTAATCTCTTCAGTGTTTACAGAAGTAATCCCAAGCAGTCGTTTTTCTCCAAATTCAACGTGGACTTGAGATGTGGTTATCAGAGCAGGTTCTTATGTCTCATGTATATTTACACCAAATAGCCTGAATTTAAAAGAACATACAGTTATTTTGTTGTATTACAAAGGAACTGACTGTTACTCTTGCCTTTGTCACCTTTTAAACCTTTCCAAACAGATATACGCACAGAACTATGTAGTATCCTACATCATCTTTGCTTCTTAGACATTGATTTTGAGCTTCGTTCTTAATGGTCTTCCATTGGGATCACTCACACCCAGTGCTGTTGTTAATATGCTACACAACCTATTTTCTTGGTGACAAGTACCCCATTTTATCACAGAAACATTCCATCAACAAATATTAAAATTTCCTTTCAAGTAGGAACATGAAGAGAATCTGTGGATGGGCATGGAACTTTCAAAGCAACATTTAAATATAAAAGTCCTCCCAGCTTAGAGATTTCATTAGGACATAAACTTCAGCATTACTGATGATTAGAAGTCTTGTAGGGTCCACACAGCACAACCTTGAAGACTTCGCCTCTGCAGGCTCCAGAACTATGGCTTAATAAGCAAGTATCCAAACATCCAGATCTACAATTAGGTTCATTACCCAAAAGATAAGATTAATTTCTTTTAGTCATCCCTTCAATGAGATGATTTATAGTACCATATCTCCAATAAATCTTACAGCCTGGTGCTCCATCTCTAAACTAGTCTGCTCCAGGGTGTGCTTAATATAATCTTCTGAAGACTTTCAAGCTACTGCATTATAAATAATCCTCAACTGAGGCTACCAGAATAAGCTCCACTCTCCATAAATGGATAAATGATTTTATAAGAAATTTTGTTTATTAATAATATACAGTTTTTGGCATGTTGTGTCTAATTTGGAATAGACTCAGTGACCTTTTAAATTTTTAACTCAACAAAATATTTCAAGTAGATCAGAGACTGGAAAAGATAGGATCAGGAGAAGAATGTCTTTGTACAGCTGATTAGCTCTTGGAATGAACTTCATGGCCATGTTATTAAATCCTTTTATGAGACAACAGATTCATTCATTTGGCCATAGTATTACAAATAAATTTGTGAGCACCAAATCAAAACACAACTAGACGAGCTGGGTTAATACTACTACAGTATGTCCTGCTCATTTCCCTGTGATAAGTGCATCATTGTTAGTTTAATTCTAATTATTGTTTATCTATGATCTATATCCTCCAAGACCAGATAACCTGAATGAATATTGTTTGTGTTTTGCCTGAAATGTAAATTATTTTATTTATTCTAGATACTTCCCTATTTAAATACAGAGAGAGAAAGAGAGAGACAAACACAAGAAAGTCAGTGTTTCACAATGTTATCAAGTGATGGCCAGATAAGCAAATGAGGTGAAGCTACCGCTTCGACATCAAGCAATGCAAAATATAAATTTGTATGCTCTTTGGAAATTTCCAAGAAGGTGTAAAATACAGTACAGGCCAAAAATTTGGACACACCTCCTCATTCAATGTGTTTTCTTTATTTTCATGACTGAAGGCATTAAAACTATGAATGAACACATGTGGAGTTATGTACTTAACAAAAAAAGGTGAAATAACTGAAAACATCTTTTATATTCTAGTTTCTTCAAAATAGCCACCCTTTGCTCTGATTACTGCTTTGCACACTCTTGGCATTCTCTCGATGAGCTTCAACAGGTAGTCACCTGAAATGGTTTTCACTTCACAGGTGTGCCTTATCAGGGTTATTTAGTGGAATTTCTTGCTTTATCAATGGGGTTGGGACCAGCAGTTGTGTTGTGCAGAAGTCAGGTTAGTTGGACGATCATTTATTTTTCAACAGGACAATGACCCCAAACACACCTCCGGGCTGTGTAAGGGCTATTTGACCAAGAAGGAGAGTGATGGAGTGCTGTAAATGGTCATGCAAATAAAGAAAACACATTGAATGAGGAGGTGTGTCCAAACTTTTGGCCTGTACTGTAAATTCATATTTTATTTTTACCTTTTGAAGTTTACTTTGAACCACAGTGCCGTCTTTCAACCACTGAGATACTAATAAATGGAAATTAACTCCTTGTTATTTAAGAGGACCTGCAGTTGTAGTCTTTATTTATATAATCCTATTGAGTATGAGGCAGTTGATGGTACGCTCCACGGAAGCGGGTCATGTAAAGTGAAATGCCCAGAGTATCACTAATCTGAGTCTTGCTCTGATAAAATCAAATAGGTTTTATTTTGTTTTAATTGTAGGGGTGGGGGCTCTCTGTGCATGAAAGCTGACAACCAGTGAATGCTCCTCTGGAAGTAAAATTCCTATAAATGCAGCAACAAAGAATAAGGAACACTGGGGCTTTGAACCACATAAACAGAAGAGAAGCTTCTTTGTCTGATGCCTTATGTTTTATTTACCATGACAGAACGTAAAAAGAAAAAAAAATGATAGAGAGTGCGATTGAATTCGCAGTACCAGTTAACCCTTTGTACAGCTCTGGCTCTGTCAGGCAGCACGTTATTGGACATCAGAAAAAGAGGCGAGTATGTGTTTTCCTCTATTTGGAGTTCTTTTGTAATTGTGGTGCCCTAAGTAACCCGAAACTATATAGTTATAATATTAAAAGGCAATACCCCTCCCATAGTGATACAGCAGTAAGAAATCACATAAGAGAAAATAACTTGGCTTTTTTTAATGACGATTTACGCGGCATAACAGACGAGGAAGCCATAACAAGACTATCAACGAAGTGGGATCTCTATGTATGCAGTCTGCCATTTTCGTCACTGTGCTGAAAGGATTTTCAGGATCGGATGACGTTATCTCATATCCTTCTGTCGGCTTCAAAGGTGTGCCGGGCAATGTTCCAACGCTTTATACTCTTTCTCCATGTGCAGGCCTTTACTTAGGTAAATCATGCCATTCCAAACAAGGCAAAGAGAGGCATGCTAACTCTAACTTACAGAAATAGTGCACGTTTCCCATTTATCTTTATCTATCTTATCTTATGCTTGGCCTAGCAGTTCTAAATGCTGAGCCCCTTTGTACTAAATCTGGCTCAGCTGTGCATGTAGAAAGAAAATTAAAACAGATTTAAAATATTTGTACAGAGCACAGTGACATATTAAACATATTAACTTATTACAGTATGACTATGCTGAAAGATTGGCACACAGTAAATGTGACATTGCCAACAAGTTTTAGTCATTTAAATTAGCATGGTCCAGCACTGAGATCAGCAACCACAGTGGGTAAGTCTGAGATACCCCATGACTAGAAGTCAAGTAATGTGACATCAGTTTAAGGTGTTAAATAAACTCCATTTTGCAGATATTCCAGACAGGCCTCACCTCCTGCATTCATCCGTCCATCTGTCCATCAATTTCCAAGCTCAGGTCATCCAATTCGTAACTTGAATAGTAGTTTGCTTTCTGGAGACAGTAAGGGAGTCTGCCCAAACAAAACCACTGCTTGCTTTTGCTGAGAGCACACATTGGAAGGCTGAGCAACATTAAGGTCTTGCCTTACTTGTGTCAGAATTCACTTGGCCTGAAAAAAACAGTGCTACTGCGCCATGTTCATTTGTAGTGACATGGTGGGGATTCCCTACCAAGATCGTACTCTATGTTGAACATCGAAAGGCTAATGACCACCCCATAAAATAACCCACAATGGTCTTCTTGGCTCCTTCGCCACTGCAACAATGGGCCCTGAGTTAAAGTGACTTTGCTTCACAGACTAGATAAACACCATATACATTAAAAATTGAGACAAAAATAGAAAGGCATCCTTTAAACAAAAACAAGAAACATGGTGAGTGCTTACACCTCTCTGGAAGACAGGCTTAATAATTTTTGATGTGAATGCTGTTAGCTGCAGCTAGCCGTCCGACACAACTGCAGCAGGAGAAGTGCACAGTGAGGGAACAGCGTTCAGCTTGTCAGAACAGAACATGATGTAAGGAGAGCTTTTAAGAGCAGGTCTTCATTTCTGTTAACAATATCAAAATTCTCCTTCAGTCTTATTAAGTTATGGAAGGCTTTGGTCCTTTTTATGTTACTGATCATATTAATTAACACTTGTACACTCTGTGATCAAAAAACTCAGGCCCTTTGAAAATTCTAAGCATAAATTAACATAGCAACAATCACTACAATCGTCCTGAATAGAATGAGCTGCTAGCAAAGGAAACACAAACATAGTCAATCTCAGCATTCAAAAGTAGCCATTTTTATTTGTTGTTTTATCATTGTACTGTATTCATGGCTATCATTGTTAAGAATGTGCAAATACATACAGTGAAGTCAAAAATTAAGCCCTCACAAAAACCTAGAATAAATTTTAAAGATAAGAATTTTTCCAATAAACAATAGCAATTGCGAAAAGACAAGAGAAGAGGATACTGGTGCTAGGGCACAAACGTCTGTGGTTTAACAAAATATTTCCAATTGTTTTATATTGTGGGGCAAAATGTGGATTAATGTGTGTTAAACATATAAGTCGATGATTTAAAGACTTGAGCTTCTGTCCCACAATGCCTGCCTTGTAGTACAGTGGATTTCTGTATTACATGCCCAGGCAGTGAAGAATTGATGGCAGAACAAAGCAGTACAGGCTTGTTGCCACACTCCATCTAAAAGGGGTGTGATGCCTTGACTACCAAGAGAGTTTTTTTGAGTCCTTTTGTGACTTTTCATATGCAAATATGGTCTTAGCTCTCAAGTCAGTTCTTCTTATTGATCAAATGATGACAAGCTGACACTGAAGGGACATAAAATTAGGCTCTTGTAGATATACAGAACATAGTTCACTGGTTCAGGGTGAAGGTTGCATGTTTTCTCAGGCCCATAAGGGTTTCCTCCAATTAATGTGTAGGTTAGGTTAACTGTTAATTTTAATTTACCCTGACTTGACCGACTATATACACTACAATGAATTCTGGCACTGTATTATGCTCAGTTATACTTAGATAGGCTACAGGCCCACATGGCCCAGTAATGCACAAGTGTGCTCAGAATATGAGTAGAAGAAAAATGTATCAGATCTTAGGATGCTTTTATTTAGTGTTCCAAACAAAAAACAGTTATTTATGTAAAATGGTTTACTTTTCCACTCGTCTTTTACTGACTCCCAACCATGGGTGCCAACTGATCAAAAACACTGGGGGCACAAAACATCATAGGCTACAACATAGATAATAATCTAACAATAATAAAAGCAACAACAGTAGTAATAATAATAATGATGACAATAATAATACTCAAAGTGATGTACCCTAGAAGGCATAGACATAGCAAAAAAAAAATTAAACAGTAAATACAGCAACAGACTGCAGCTCTAGGCTTTAAGTTCATTGCTAAAGAGTGAATTAATTCAACAGCATCTCCTAAATAGGCTTACACTAAAACTTAAGTTAAAACTCAGCACATATCATCCACCATTTATGACTTGACTGATTACACTCTTCACATTCACTCCTGGCAAGCTATACAAATTTTTCATAGTTGCTTACTTGCTGGAAAAACTCTGACATCAGCATTGATTGAATGATGATATTGTAGTTTTTGAATACGTTAACAAGGGTACAGTAAAAGTGTATCATGGGTATATATTTAAAGATAATAATTATACTTAGATTTCATCGAATTTTATTATTAGGCTATTCAGTTTATTTCATGAATTATGAAGTTTAATATATGCATTTATTATTTTTGCGGAGGTATGATATGATTATGATTGTGCTGTCACCATTAATGCAAACTACCTCTTGGGGTGGCTAATTAAATAGGGTGCTACATTTTTTGTAGAATTCATGAATATTACTGTTTAAGCATGGTGTTTTTAATTAAGATTTGATATTATTACAAAAATACAACAGCAACATTTTATTTATATAACACATTATCATGCAAACAATGTAGCTCAAAGTGCTTTACAAGATAACAAAGAAAAAGTTACATGAAAAGAACAACAAATAACATTAGTCAATAATATTAAAGAATAAGTAACAAAGAAAGTAGGGTCAGATGGTCAAAAGGATAGAAAAAATAAATAGACAAACAAACAAACAAATAAAACCTCCATTTAGACTGGAGGAAAAAAACAAAATCTGTGGGGGTTCTAAGATCAAAAGTCCACCCAGCCTCCATTGGGCATTCTAACTAACATAAATATTTGTAAATCTGCCCTTTTTGTTTTCAAGCTTCACATGATAGCATTTGATTATGTTAGTCTTGTGGACAGTTGGGGACCCACCTTCATTCAATCAATGCAGGGGGCTGTATGGTGCCTTGATCAGGTGGCGGTGGCGCAGATTGCCACCACAGAAATAACAAAAGAGACATGTTGAGAATAGTGGGGATTAGTACAGATTTCAGAACCCTAAAATATGATCATTCTATGCCCATATAGTTTATCAGGAATAAAACTAAAATGTAGCTATGAAAAAGCCATATTAAACTAATGTGGTTTTAGCAGTTTTTTAAAATGTTCACACAATATGCCTGACGAAGTTCTATTGGTAAAGTATTCCAGATTTTTGGTGCATAACAGCAAAAGGCTGTCTCACCACTTCTTTTAAGTTTGGTTCTTAGAATTATAAGCAGACCACCATTAGAAGATCTAACGTTACAACTTGGAGTGTAGTAGGACAGGAATTCCATCATATAGAACAGAGCAAGATTATTTAAGGCTTTTTAAACCATTAGTACAATTTTAAAGTCAATTCTGAATGACGTGTAACCAATGTAACAATGCTGAATCTGGTGAGATGTGCTCAAATCTTCTTTTCCTAGTTAAGATTTTGGCTGCAGCATTTAGAAATAATTGCAACCAATTGATGCATTTCTTAGGTAATCCTGTCAGGACTGCATTACAGTAATCTAGTCAACTAAAAACAAAAGCGTGAATTAATTTTTCAGTATCTTGTAAAGTTATAAGAGGTCTAAGTTTGGATATATTCCTTAAGTGAAAAATATAGTCCTAGTAATTGGGTTAATACATGATTTAAAGTTTAGGTCAGAGTAAATAATTACCCCTAAATTCTTTACCTCCTCCTTGACTTTTAAGCCTAAGGGATCAATTTTATTTCGAATGCCCTCACGATATCCATGTTTGCCAATCACTAAGATTTCTGTTTATTCCTTATTTAGTTTAAGAAAGTTACTACTCATCCAGCCGGAAATACTGGATCAGGCATTGGATCAGGGAACCAAGAGCATACAAGGGTCATCAGTAGAGCCCACGATTTACCGTGGCCCGTGGAATTTAACGCCATGCCACGGAATTTAGGGTTTTGCTGTGGTAAAATGCCACGCCGTGGAATTAACCTAACTGCCGTGGAAAACACCAAATCTGAATGAAATCTCACCATTTGAGGCATATTGATATTAGTATGATTAGTTTGGTTACTTCTTTAATTTCTTTCTTTAGCCTATTGCATCATCTCATTAATATCTCGTTCGTTGCTACTGAAAGCGAACACAGTGGAGCTACAGTCCAGTTAAAGAAGCTGTCGGCATTGCTGCAAAGTACTGATAAACTTAACGAGCTGAGAGCTGAACTTGAATTTGTATCTGTTCACTGCCAGCCAATTATGAACACACTGACTTCTTTTGAGGCACAGTCGCTCATGACTGTCGATGTCTACAACGAAGTGTCTGACTTACTGTCTTGCCTGAAATCGTCCGGATTTCCAATTGTAAGCAGCAGCTGTGAAGATGCAAAGCACAATGCTGCTGTTAAACTTGAAGAATATTTTGTGTGAACCAAACAGCCAGCAATAGACCTATTTAGATCTGTGAGAATATTTGATCCACGACAACTACCACTCTTATCGAAGAATTTTGCTGATCATGCACAATCAGTGTCAACAATGATGGCTGCAGCAGATGAATGGCAAGCTTATCTGGACATAGCATCTCATGAAGTAATTCCAGCTGATATCATTGCTTTTTGGCGTGCCTTAGAGGACTGACTGCCTTGCTTAGCAGCTCTTGCTAAAGTTTACATTGCGTTGCCAATCTCTTCTGTTGATGTGGAACGTTCTCAAAATATGGATCGGTGTTGTCATCACTGCGATATTCTCTATGAGCTTACAGTGCCGTTTTCTTCAACAATAAATAAACAATAACTTTAGAAACATTATTAGATAGTTTGTTGAGAATAGTATTATACCTACATATGTATCAGCATCGTTTGCCTAAAGCAAATCTGTGGATTAAAATGTGAGGATGTGAACGCTTTGATATACCTATTTGATTAGTATTATGAATTATGATTGATTATTATTAAGGATTAAGAATAAGAAAAATTGCATTTATTTTGCTTGGGTTACGAATTAGTCTTATGGAGTTCTGGTACTGCATGTGCCGTGCTGCAGTACGCCGCGAAATTTAAAAAAACATGCCACGGAATTTACGATTTTTTGCTGTGGTAAATCGTGGGCCCTAGTCATCAGGCACTAGCGATAAATAAAGCTGTGTGTTATCTGCATAGCTGTAGTAGCTCATCTTGTGCTTTGAGATCATCTGACCTAATGGAAGTATGTAGATTGAAAAGAGCAGCAGACCCAGAATAGATCCTTGTGTTACACCACAGGTGTCGAACTCCAGTCCTGGAGGGCTGCAGGTTTTTATTCTAACCATCTTCTTAATTTGTGACCGGTTTTTGCTGGTAATTACCTTAATTTGCCTTAATTTTAATTACCTTGACTCAGGCCCCTTAGTTGTTTGCTTTTTCTTAATTAGCAGCCAAACAATAACGAGACACAAAACAAGAATCCATATGACCAGCTCACCTGTGCCCATCACAAAATATATGAAAATAAAGAAAGGTGGAGGTCTCAGTAAGGCTGATCTCTCAGCTCACCAAAACATTGTAACGGAGGCCTTAGAAAAAACAGAAAAATCAACAGTTCTGGAAATGTCTGCTGTGGCAGAATGAGAGCACCAACAAGCCATGGAATTAAATAATGAGTTTAATTAACAGCAAGAATCTGCTTCTCATTGTGAAACTGGTTGGAGTCTGAAGCCCCGATTTAGCTGGTCATCTCTTGGCTCGTTTCATGCCTCATTTCTGTTTGTCTGCCATTTAATGAAGAAAGGAATGAATTCAGAGGAATGAATCCTTAAGAACAGGGCTATTAAAATGAAAGGAACAGGAGTTAATTAGCAGTGAAAACTGGTCACTGATTAGGAAAAGGGTTAAAATGAATACCTGCAGCCACTGCGGCCCACCAGGCCTGAAGTTTGACACCCCTGTGTTACACCATATACAATACCACAACTAGCAAAGAATTTTCTACCTGCTAGGTAAGACTGAAACCAATTTAAGACACTGCCAGAGAGGCCCACCCATTGTCTAAGGTGATTTATAAGAATACTGTGGTCAATGGTTTCAAATGCTGAACTCAAGTCTAAGAGATCAAGAACAGTTTGTCCGCATTAACCCACATACCATTTACTACTTTAACCAGTGCAGTTTCTGTATTATGATTTGTTCTAAAACCTGTCTGAAAGTTGTTTAATCAAATAATCATCCATCCATCCATCCTCTTCCGCTTATCCGAGGTCGGGTCGCAGAGGCAGCAGCTTGAGCAGAGATGCCCAGACTTCCCTCTCCCCGGCCACTTCTTCTAGCTCTTCTGGGAGAATCCCGAGGCGTTCCCAGGCCAGCCGGGAAACATTGTCCCTCCAGTGTGTCCTGGGTCTTCCCCAGGGCCTACTCACAGTTGGACATGCCTGGAACACCTCACCAGGGAGACGTCCAGGAGGCATCCTGATCAGATGCCCGAGCCACCTCATCTGACTCCTCTCGATGCGGAGAAGCAGCGGCTCTACTCTGAGCCCCTCCCGGATGACTAAGCTTCTCACTCTATCTTTAAGGGAAAGCCCAGACACCCTGCGGAGAAAACTCATGACAGACCGATGCAGAGCCCGCATCACTGTGGATGCTGCCCCAATCTGCCTGTCGATCTCATGCTCCATTCTTCCATCACTCGTGAACAAGACCCCGAGATACTTGAACTCCTCCACTTGGGGCAGGATCTCGCCTCCAACACTGAGAGGGCACTCCACCCTTTTCCGGCTGAGGGTTAGGGTTAGGATTAACCCTAACCCCTTATCGTGGTGGAGGGGTTTGCGTGTCCCAATGATCCTAGGAGCTCTGTTGTCCGGGGCTTTATGCCCCTGGTAGGGCCACCCAAGGCAAACTGGTCCTAGATGAAAGATGAGACAAAGAGCGGTTCAGCAGATGAATAACAAATTTGGACGGCGTTTTCCCTCGCCCGGACGCGGGTCACCAGGGCCCCCCTCTGGAGCCAGGCCTGCAGGCGAGCGCCTGGTGGCCGGGCCTGCACCCATGGGGCTCGGCCGGGCACAGCCCGAAGAGGCAACGTGGGTCCAACTTCCCATTGGGCTCACCACCTATGGGAGGGGCCAAGGAGGTCGGGTGCAGTGTGAGTTCGGTGGTGGCTGAAGGCGGGGACCTTGGCGGTCCGATCCTCAGCTACAGAAGCTAGCTCTTGGGATGTGGAATGTCACCTCTCAAATAATTATTTAGCTGCTAATTTTACTTAAGAAAGGCAAGTGAGAAATTGGTCTAAAGTTGTCAAAAACTGAGGAGTCAAGATTATTTTTCTTGAGTAGGGGTTTAACAACTGCAGTCTTTAGGCAGTCAGGGAAATGTGAAACACCAAAAAGAAAGAAAGTCTAGCAATACAACCCAAATGCTATGTGTTTCCAGAAATGTTGTGCAACTTGTTTGTATTTTTCAGAGACATTTACTGTATATATAGGTATTAAATAGAGCTAATCAAAATAAACTGCATATTAATTGCAATTTATTGTAAATCCTTCAAGCATATTATTTTTCTGTAAAGCAGAGATAACTTAATTTCTAAAAATAAAAAAACAGTTTTAATGATAGCTTGCCTAAGTATATTAAATTACTCTACTTAATTTATTGAAAAGTTTTGTGGAACAGAAACAATGCTCAACAACCACTAAATACCCATGAACCCTTTGAGGTTGTTATAATATTTTTGAAAACCAATACATATGGTTTGAACTGCTATGTTAAAAAAATACAAAGAGTAATAATATTTACACAAATAATTAAATATTAACAAGAACAGAAACATTAAATAAAGGTTTAGCTTTTGTGCACAATCAGCACTGTTACAGCTCAGGTTGTGCTTTACTGCAGGATACATGCATGCCAACTCCGTAGCTATTACCTCAGAGAAGTTATTAATTACATTGAAAATGTACAGTATTTACTGTAGATTAGGCTTTTAAATAGAAAAGAATAGACTGAAAAAAGGTCTAAATATGATTCTGATAGGGCTTGTTATTTAGATGTTTTAATTGCACAGTATTATAGAATATATTATGTATGAATTATAAAATAAGTTTAACTATCTTAACCTTCAGCCCAGATAGATAGAAATATTAGAAATATTAGCAATTTGCACTGATTATCACCTAGTTTTTTTGGTTACAACGTAATATAAGCTAATGTAGATTATAATGTAGCATAAAATTAATTAATCAACAACAGCATACCACTTCTATGTTGGGGGACATGTGAGTGAGGTGTAAGGCATCAAGTGATTCCACTCTGTGTCATCTGCTTATGAGTAGAACCTGCACCGTGCTGTTTCAGGGCTTTCTGCTTCACACTCACACCTATACCCCAGCAGCCTCTTACATTTCATGAGCAGACTTGCATTAGCAGACTTCACTGCATGTAGTGTCTAGTTCTGTACGCTCCACTATACTCTGCGATGTAACTTTTTTTTCAATATTTGCAAACAGCATAATAGCAATGATAACAATGACACACAATCTCACATTAGCAACGTTATCGCGACACGAAAATGAAACTCATTCACTCCGCTTGTATAATTGGTTTGATTTTTAATTGTTCTTATGTTATTCTCTGCACTTAGAAGAGATATTTGTGTATATGAAAAAACATGTACAAAAATACAGGTCAAATCATGTCCCTTAGTAATTCAGTATGGTATGCAGTATTTTATTTTCCAATATGAGACAATCTCCTATTTTAAAGGAATGAGTGCTGGTTTGTGTGGATAAAGACCATTATCAAGAAACAACATAGGGAACAATCAAACAATAATTATGTAAATTTCCCCTTGGGATTAATAAAGTATCTATCTATCTATCTATCTATCTATCTATCTATCTATCTATCTAT
>JANRMT010062836.1:5317691-5333182 GCA_026402145.1 Polypterus bichir lapradei
CTATCTATCTATCTATCTATCTATCTATCTATCTATCTATCTATCTAATAACAGACTTGGATTCATTTGGTGCTACTTCATTAACTGTGAAGTGTAGTCAGATTGAACAGATTAAATTAATGCATTTAGGGGTTGCGTTAAAAAAATTTGATTGCAGAAATTTTTAACGCATAAATTGCACCCCATAATGGCAATTAATCAGCAGCTCTAGTATTAAAATATCCCCATCAATATTCTGAAATTATCAACACACTATTCTGCAATAAACCCATTGTTCCAGCAGCTAGTTTAGACTTCTTTCTTGTGTCCACAGGTTTTTACATACACATCCTCCAGTGATGACTCTGTTCAAAGTATCTTCAAAGCACTTGCCATTGTGAGCTCACAAATTCACACACATCTCACATTTTAAATAATTTGAAAGTGGCAGTAGCTGGCATTTATGGATGTCTATTAGGTTGTATCTGTATGATGAATTAATGTTTAATTTTTAGATTTAGGAAAGATATCAGTTCACAGTCATATCCGATTAGAAACACTTGCAAAATTTACTTAAACAGTCAAACAGCAAAAATTGAAGAAAGACAAAAATCAGAATTATACTCACTTTTAACTGCAGTCTGAATGTAGCCTTGGTAGCCCAGAGTAAATTATAGACTCAGACATAGCCAGCATGGACTTTAGCATTGCTCCAGGAACTTCAGTTTAGTTTAATTTGATGTTACACCAACTTCAGATCCATTCCAAAGAAAACTAGTGACCAATCGACAATGGGTCATAAGCAATTCCTGTTTTCTTCTGGTGCACTTCATTCTAATTCATTCTTGTCTCTATATTCATAATGCATCCATCCATTATCTGGTGTCATAAAAAACAGAGTCATAAAAAGGTTTGGGGCAGCCATCCGTATAACATTTCCTGGCTGCAAAAGGATAAATTGTTCACACTGGTGTGCTCAGAACGGAGTCCAAAACAGAACTCATGAGTTAGGGTAAATACAACAGCTTTAAAGGGCAGCGAGGGAAGTTAGGTCATCCAGGGCAGAAGCAGAAGGGTCCTACTTCCATAGGCTTGTACCCGGATGTGATGTCATCAAAAGGGCCGGAAATGGAAGGCTCTTCGTTCATAGGTTCTACACTGGAAGTGACATCATCAGAAGGGCTGGAATTGACATCATCAGAAGCCCTGGGAAACCGGAAGTGATGTCATCAGAAGGGCCGGAAGTGCTGTCATCAGGGCCAGGTGGAATTTCCCATGAATGGCCTGCAGGAAAGCAAGAAAAAAGGTTAGCACACTCCTCCACCTCCTGGTCTGGCGTAGGATTACTCTCATTTAGACCCTTTAGCTGCCTCCCATGCACACGTGTGAGACACTGGTTTAACCCAGTTCGGTGTTGTGGGTGGCAATGCTGGCATCAATAGCAAGACAGAAATCAGCTGTGGATGCTGCGCCAGTCTTTTGGAGAGTACAGTGACATAAATACACACACACATATGCATATGTGTAGGATATAGGGTAGAAACAGAACACTGAGAGAAATACCCATGAGAAAACGTGCAAAATCCAGGTAGACAATACTCAGGCCAGGATTTGAACCACTACACTACTGCCCAATTTATTAAATTACACCAGTATTGATGGACTGGCTTGTTGATGCCTGACATCATCAGAAAAAATGAAGTCCTTTAGCTAATTACAATTTGTCCTAAAATGGGCAAAGTACTATTCACTAGTCTAATTCTGTTTATGTGTCCTTAACAAATGTTATATAACTCTTGGATCTCAAGCCTCTGTTTATGAATAGAGAATTTTCAACGTGGCACAACTGTTCTAAAACAATACTCTATTCATCAGGACAATCTACATTAACAGAATGACATTTTCAGATGGCGATTCCAACTATAAGCAGATAAAAGAATCTAGGCCTCATATCGAAGGGGAAAAATCCTTTGGTGCACCACTTTTTATAAAAATGACATGGCTCACTTTGTAACTCTTTGTTATGTCTACAATTCTTTCTTGACGGCCATCCAGTAAATGGTTTAGTAGTTTAAACATACCTGGCAGGTTTTTTAAACTTCTTTTTGTGTGGCTCTGCCAGTTTGCCTAAAGCCTTCCAAACAACGAGGCGACTAATGTTTTATTAACAAGAAGTCACTGAATTCCTTCTTTATTTCTCTGCCAAGGGCATATCTATCTATCTACTGTATATGGTATTTCCATATCTATATCTATATCTATCTATACAATAAATTGGGCCCCTTCATAAAAGGATATTTGCAAAAAGAAACTCTCTCTGATCTGCTGAAGTGCTCTGACAGTGTGAAAGACCCACCACAAAAGGTAATGTGCTTTCAAAACACAACATCCACTTACTTCTTCAAAGAACTGAAGTGTGGTGAGCTGAAAAGCTTTCAACACTCTTGAGAGGCAGCAATTCTTCATAATCAAGATACTTCTGTAATAAGAAGGACTTATAGATGCTACATCAATCTGTGAGTTTAGCTCACATACACACACTGCAGGGATAAATTGAATATTACAATGGCAGCAGTGTATGTGTTATTGTTATTACCTAAGGATTAGTATTGTATGTCTTTATCAAAGTCAGGTTGGCTGTAGTGTTTTCCCTTAGATCACAAAAAGGAATGAAAAATGTAATTTACTTTAGTAAAAATTATGAAAATTGTAGCAAACATTTAATATTAATTGCTTACAACACTACAGTCTATGTTAGCCCTTTTTAGCTGTCCTGTGTGTTCTATCCAGTCCTACGTTCTGTATTGCTTCATGGCTGTCAATGCACTCTTAGTTATCCGGTGATGCTGATAACACAAAAGGGTGGCACCCATGAAAAAATCCATCCATCCATCCATTATCCAACCCGCTGAATCCGAACACAGGGTCATGGGGGTCTGCTGGAGCCAATCCCAGCCAACACAGGGCCCAAGGCAGTAACTAATCCCGGGCAGGGTGCCAACCCACCGCAGGACAAACACAAACACACCCACACACCAAGCACATACTTGGGCCAATTTAGAATCACCAATCCAGCATGACTTTGGACTGTGGGAGAAAACTGGAGCGCCTGGAGGAAACCCACGCAGATACGGGGAGAACATGCAAACTCCACACAAGGAGGACCTGGGAAGCAAACCTGGGTCTTCTAACTGCGAGGCAGCAGCGCTACCACTGCACCACCGTGCCACCCCCCATGAAAAAATAACACTTCAAAATAATCACACGATCACAATTAAAATATAAATACAAAGTATGTGCAAAATTGTTACTGTATATGCACCTTCTAAAAATTCAGAATATCACCTTGAATGTCAATTTTTCCAAAATTAAATTTACCCCCACCCTGTTTTGTTCATTAATTTGAGTTTATACTTCTATCATAATAAAGCAATCGACAAAGGAGATATTTTAAAGTATTGTTTTTAACATTTTAAGTTCAAATAACAGTAACAATAATAATAACACATCATAGTGCTATTTCAGTTATTTAAAAACAACTAATGATGAGCAGATACCGGTATACCAGAATGCAACTGAGTCGATGAGAACACATCAATCAGTGAGGCGCTTATTGTTGCTTTTCACCTACGACTTGGATATTCTTGACACAATTCATGAAAGAGCAAGTTTCATGTCGCCTTTGAAAACTAATTGAGATCTTCATGTCTTCAGCTTTTTCAAGCAAATTTTCCCCCTGAGTAGGTGAAATTTACCCCCAGTTGGGAACCCCTGATCTAAAACTAACTTAACGTCCAATACCTTACATCATAACTTTATACGGCTCAAAGACAAATGGTTGCAATTTTCCCATATCCAGAAGTCATTAAGATAAAAGTATATCCACTCCACCACCAGCAACTTTGACTTCAAGAAAAATCAGGGTGGCAAATATATATATTTCCTGAGATATATAATATATAGGGGCGGCACTGTGTCGCAGTGGTAGCGCTGCTGCCTCGCAGTAAGGAGACCTGGGTTCGCTTCCCGGGTCCTCCCTGCGTGGAGTTTGCATCTTCTCCCCGTGTCTGCGTGGGTTTCCTCCCACAGTCCAAATACATGCAGGTTAGGCACATTGGCTATCCTAAATTGTCCCTGGTGTGTGCATGTGCCCTGCGGTGGGCTGGCACCCTGCCCAGGGTTTGTTTCCTGTGTTGGCTGGGATTGGCTCCAGCAGACCCCCTGTAGTTAGAATATAGCGGGTTAGATAATGGATGGATATATATACATATATGTATATTATATATTTCCTGAGATCTTTTTGATAATTTTATAACTGATTTAGTATGGCACCAAAATTTGTAAAAAAATAATTTGTAAATTCAATAAAATGATGAACCCGTTTAATGAAGATAGGTAACAGGTATAGCCTTAGCGTCATTTATGCTTAATACCTGCTGAGAAATTTGATAACCAAGAAACAGTACTGAGGGCTGTCAAAACCTGCATTTCTCCATCCTGACATGGAGATGGTCCTTAACCTAAAGAGTATCTCTTAACATGTGCTTTGTTAGTTTCCAAATCAGGCAGAAAAAAAGACTGTTTTGTTACAGTATTACTGCATTACCCGAGACTGATGCTCCTTGAAATATTGCTGATGCGTTTGGTGAGCCTGCATAGCATGACCAAGTACTAACCAGGAGAGATGATAAAAGTAATCTTCCATTCTTATCTTTTCTTTGCTATGGATGCCACTGTATGAAACATTGTTTTTTGGTTGCCTTTTAACTTTTCTGTATCTGTGTGCATACACATTTATAATTAGTAATTTATTCTTATAGCTCATTGAAGAGTGCTATACAAAAATAAACTGTATTGAATTGAATGTGCATCACATGCCCAGAAACCAAATGACATTGTCCTGGCTGCACTCATGAAAAAATAATCTTTCAAAATGATGATGAAGTCACTGAAGTAATAATAAAAAACAGTAAAACATAATATCGCTAAACAGAATTATTTATGTATTTCTGACACCATTCAGGCAATTAAATAATAGCCATATGAGTTTCCCTAAGATTAAATTTGAGAATCACTGATATATAGGATAATTAAAATGTCACAATCATGCTTTCATGGCAAGTAAATTTTATAAAGTATTATAAAAACAATATTTTAAATTAAGTATTTCTACAGGATGACTAAGATGTGCATAGACAGGTGTATAAATCACAATTATGATAAATTACTGAGACTTGCTCATACAAGTTTATTTCAATTCACTACATTACTCTTGAGTACTACAGAAGACAGTTAACCATTTAAGAAAATCGAAAGCTTTATCTATAAAAAATAATTTTATAGTGAAAGCAAAGCTGGGTAGATGAGCCCCAGTACCTAACTGGAGGAGTACATGACAAACTAAAAGAACACAATTAATATTTTTGGAATGGTTTATGAAGAAGACAGCTTTAGCAAATTATTCATTCTATGTTTCTTTATCAACCTGAATCACCAATAATGAATTTCAGCCAACAATATGTTTTCAAATGTTCAGCAATAACTAATTGTGTTTCCAATTAACCACAAATCTACAGGTGGTCTCAGTAACAACAATCAGTCCTTCAGGAAATATGGGAGCACATGAAGGACCCACTATTCAGGATTTAATCGACAGAACCTAAACAGGATTTCTTGTAGCATCTCGCAGACATGTGCATTAGGTTGATTGGTTTGCTCCTTCTGCTACATGTTGCTGGGTTAGGCACTCGGCCCCCTATTACTCTAAACTGAAGAGTTAGGTTGGGTTCCCAAAAATTAGTTTGGGGGTTTTAATAGATATGCAGATATAGATTATTCTTTAGGTCTAACAAATGCTTATTGTAAATCTGTAGTTCATTACATTCTTTAAATGATGATTTACAAACCAAACCCACAAACCTTTGCACCTTATTAACAGTACTTGTGGGTGGACTAGTAATAAAAATTAAATATTAATGGTGGGAGTACTGCACTGCCTCACCCTTTTATGTTTTTCTGTTGTTTTTGTTTTTTTCTCCTCTCATTCGTTATATTTGTTTTCTTTACATTTTATTTTGCATTTTTCATTTTTTTCATGCTCCTTCACCCTCAATTGTATTCTATGTCTGTAGGAACATCACCTTTTTCATCATGCTGCAATTACACGAGAGGACTATTTAAGACCCTCATTTGCCTCAGTATGCTGCTGGGACATTAGAAGGCATTAGCTGCTGTTTTTTACCTCATTTTGTATTCTGGCTTCTTTAGATTTTTGATCTTTTTATTATTATTCAGCTTTGCATGTCACTGTTGAGACTTATTGATGTCATTTTTTGTTTGTTGTTTGTATTTTTTATTTTTTTTTTTTTTAGAATTTCTCTTTGTGATTTGTCTTTTTTGTTTTGTTGTAATAACTTCATTTTTATTTTTATTGTTATGTAGCAAATAATTTTTATTTTTTCCCCTCCTTTTGTTTCATTTCCTCCTGGTAAAGACTTAGTTATTTTTAATAAAGGCTGTTAATCAGAGTTTATTAGACATTTGCTTATTTTTTTAACATAATTACTAAAATTCTTCTTGCTTTTTGTAACTTTTGGAATTTTTTTTTTTTGCAGTTTTTACCCCATTGTTCTGAATTACTAATAACTATGGGTCCTAATTTAGCTATTTTTAAAATTTGATTGTCCAGAGGAAAAGCAAATACAAGCAAAATTCACCTTTTCATAGACATGAGGTTATATGACTTAAGTCAATATCTCAGTGATATGTTGCACATGGCGCCTTAAACATTTAGAAAAAATAAGGATATTTGAGGAGTACAGTGGAACCTCAGTTCACGAACATCTCAGAACACGTACAAATCGGTTTACAACCAAAAAATTCGCCAAACTTTTGCATCTGTTCACGACCACACACTCGGTATATGAACAAGCCAGTTTCCCTTTCGGTTTGTGCATGCCGATGATTTTCGCACGTGTTCAGTCTCTCCCTGTGCAGCGAGCAAGTGAGAGACACACACACACACACAGGCGCGTGGGAGAGAGAGACACACACACAGGCGCACGAGAGAGAGAGAGAGACACACACACACACACGAGAGAAACACACACACACACAGGCGCACGAGAGAGAGAGAGAGACACACACACACACACACGAGAGAGACACACACACACACACAGGCATGTGAGAGAGAGAGAGAGAGAGAGGGGGCTGGATGCATAAAGTAGAGAAGGCAGTTAAAGAATACATTGGGCTTGTTTTTGTTTTCACTTCTGTTTACAGCGATCGGTTCATAGCGTGCATTGTTGCAATGTTACTTTTCTTAGTGGTTTATTAAATTACGGATTTTTCAAATGTTCATTTTTTTCCCTGTGCTTAAAACTC
Organism: Polypterus bichir lapradei; assembly: GCA_026402145.1. NCBI lineage: Eukaryota > Metazoa > Chordata > Cladistia > Polypteriformes > Polypteridae > Polypterus > Polypterus bichir. Next base: position 5,325,057 of record JANRMT010062836.1, read on the forward strand.
ATTAAAAAAAGTGCTTTTAGCGAGCGGTTCGTAGCGCTATAGCGCGAACTCTTGCAGTGTTAGTTTTCTCTGTTGTTCAAGGTTTTCTCAGGTGTTATTCAATGTTTTTACATTTAGATTACTATTACACTGTGCATTCTATGGTATAATTAACTTTATTTGTGCTTAAAAATCTTAAAAAAAATATATTTACATACAGTTCGTACGGTCTGTAACGGATTAATTGTATTTACATACAATACTAAGGGGGAAATTACTTAGGTTCACGACCAAATCGGGTTACGACCAGAGTTTCTGAACGAATTATGGTCGTGAACCGAGGTTCCACTGTATATTGCTTTCCCTTATCAATTACATGGCAGAGACAGGTTATTCATCACATCCATCATTACAATTTGAAAAATGCAGTAGGTATGTTAATCGTATAAGGAAAAAACAGAAAACCAAGCAAAGAAACAGAAAAATGGGAAAACACATTAATAACAAAATTAAACATAGGAAAGCATTTGTGTTTACTCTGGACTAAAAGCAAAGGAAGAGTTTTGAGAAAAGAAAACAAAATAATAGGAAAACCATAGCATTTGGGGAAGAACAAGAAATACTCATGTTACTAAACTGAAAAATTGTATTGTGTGAGACACAGGGGCCTTTGGATGTACACAACACATGGGTTATATGTTTGGTAACAAATACATCATGAAGCATATAAATTGCACTTTGTCATGTATTAAGTGTAACTTTCTTCAGTAAGGATGAAGCTTTAATTTCTGACCATTTTATTGATCTGTTTTGGGGTTTTCTTGATACAAATATATTGATAATGAAAGCTAAAGTAGTTTATTATTATTTTTTGATCCTGTTCTGCCTTGATTAATGAAGTTTAGATACAGTATTCCATTAATTACAATCGGTTCTGACTAGCTTATCAGATCTTGAGGTTAACTTCCCGTTGTCATAAGAAATGCTTGAGCCAAGAATGGAGTTACTGGTTGTCTGGCCTTAGTAGGTGACTAAAAATAAGCCTAAGAAAATTAGACTTTTAATATAGTGTGGTTGCTGGTAGATTGAAGGTGTCCAGACTGGTAATTAACAAGGTGTGTACCTTTCTGGGTACACTGGTATCTCCTGACAGCAGGAGCAATTCCAACCCCAGACACTATAATGAAATACAGAATTCTGCCTATTGCAGAAAGATACAGCTTGGGTCACTGCAATTCCTCCAGTAATGGGATCAGGGTTCTTCCCAAGTAGTGCAGCTTCATTTGATAATAGCAGTCATGACATATTGTCATGTAAGTAGTGTCAGTGTTTAAGTTTATACAAAACAAAAAACACAAACAGCAATAGACACAAAGCAGAAACAAATGGAAGTATCATGGTAAAAACACCCGGGTGAAAAAAAATATATATCAACTTGAAATAAACTAAGTTAAAAAATAAACTGTTAAATGTAAATCTATATCCAAGAATTTTTTTAAGAAAACCTTTTAACTTCTGTGCATGGCAGATTATGGGTATACCAGTAAGCTAACAAAGATAGCAAATGCTTTTGTGACATGATATTCTCCTTCATACATGGCTACCCCAAGAATTCAATCAATGACTTCCTATTCTGGGAAATTTAACCCAGCAATCTCAGGTCTAGACTTCCCAAGAATTTTTATAATCACCAGGGGCCTCATGTATAAACGGTGCATATGCACAGAAATGTTGCGTACGAACATTTCCACATTCAAATCGTGATGTATAAATCCTAAACTTGGCATATAGCCACGCACATTTCCACGGTACCTTATACCCTGTCGTACGCAAGTTCTCCGCTCGGCTTTGCAGACTGGCGGCACCCAGCATCAAAGCAATGCTACTGTTCCTGTGTGGTTTATCTTTCTTTTTTAGATCCACATCCCTGACACGGCTTTATAAATACACTGAAATTAACCGCATATTGCTTATTAGTTTAATGCATCTGATGGTAATTAACCTGTAACAATTTAATGGTCCAAAGAATGGTCAAATTATTCTAAATACCATAGCTGCTTTAGCCGTGTTACTCTCACTTGTTACCCTTCTTCTTCTTCTTTCAGCTGCTCCCGTTAGGGGTTGCCACAGCGGATCATCTTTTTCCATATTACAACAGCAACAACAACAACATTTATTTATATAGCACATATTCATACAAACAGTAGCTCAAAGTGCTTTACATAATAAAGAATAGAAAAATAAAAAAAACACAATATGAAAACAAAATAAATCAGCATTAATTAACATCGAATAAGAGTAAGGTCCAATGGCCAGGGGGGACAGAAAAAACAAAATAAAAACTCCAGACGGCTGGAGAAAAAAAAATAAAATCTGTAGGGATTCCAGACCATGAGACCGCCCAGTCCCCTCTCCCCTCCCGCCCAGTGGACTTACTCTCACTGCACCACTCAGAACAGCTGATCGGAAAGAGAATTATCGGTAAACAGCATCAAGCACATGCTGCCTCAGCCATGCTTCCTATTTGAACTGCTTCTCACACGGCAAATGCTTCAATACCTTTCCTGTATGGACCTCGCGGTTCAGAAAGAGTTTCATCCCAAGAGCTCTAAATGCAATCAATCAGTCCATCAGCTGCTCCTTGTAGAACTGCTTGTACTTATGAGTACAATTACCTCACTGTAAACTTGCGATACTGTTATAATATTGCACAACCTAAGCTAGAATAATTAAACATGTACTACGAAGATATTTCAATGTTCCTTAAAAGTTTTGAAGAATCGGTGTCATAAGCTTACAGATGGCTTAGCGTCTATTACAGAACTGATTGTGTGGCGATTGGGTAGGACAGGAAGAGGAAGGACAGGAATTGGAGGTTAGTACATTTGAAAGAGACAGAACTGCTGCAATAAATTATTTTATCGAAGGTCGCGCACAATCACTGCGCCACTGTGTTCCCATGTTAATAACATGCTTTAACTCCTATCATCATGAAAATGATATCACGTATACATCTCAGTATTTTAGTTATTCATAGAGCTATAATATCACGAATGTAATGGATTCTGTGTCCTGTCGGAGGAAGAGAAAGCCGGTTTAACAAGCATGTAGTGATTCACACACATAGAGAACATAGAAGATCAAATACAAAACAAAGCATTTAATGTACTACTTTAGTTACGATGGGATTTGAGAAACTAGTAAATTAAACGATTTTAAGATTAAGTTTATGATGTTTTACAGTACTTTAATGACAAAATAAACTATGTGATTAAAGTGGAAATTTTGAGATTAAAGTTGACATTTCGTGCTTTTTCCCCACTGTGTGCCTTTTTATTTCTCTGTACCCTAATAAGCTTTCATTTGACACTCAGACAGTGGGCTACGACTTGCCTTTTACACAGTGACTTTAACTTCTTTTTTATTTTGGGCACTGTGCGACTATGTGAACTTGAGCTTTCGAGTTTCTCTGACACGCTATGTCACTTGATCAGCTTCCTTTTGTTGATTATACCACTGTTTAAACCAACAAATAGTACGTTTTTCCTTGCCTCCACTTGGTATTCACTGAAATTGTTCTATTTTTCCTCGTGGTTTTGTCATTGTCTTTTCACAGAACGCTGAGCTTAAGGGCTATTTATATTGATTTACATATTCAAAGAGGCGTAATTCTGGGAGGAGTTGGGGCAGGACAGCAGGCGCGTGCATGTGCGTTACTTTTCACACTGATCTGGATTTATGTAGCGGAAGAACGTGGAAGTTTGAGTACGCACAGATTCCTGCGTCTGGATTTTTCTGTGCGTACACACATTCCCGCTTTTGTGCTTACACCATGTTATAGTGTGAGTTCTACGCACGGCGCTATACATGAGGCCCCAGGTCAAGTATTCAAAACATCATCAGGACCTTACTGGTGGAAATGTAAATGAAGCAGTCATATGTTTCAAGAATGCATGGTTTAGTTTAGAAATAAATGTAGTTTATTATTTGTTAATTTAAGAATGTTTTGAAATATAGTAATTGTTCTGAAATTATTATATTTGTCATCGCGCTTCCATTTTCCTTTCTTGGGTGGGACCATACTGCAATGTTTAGGCGCAGGTACCACCATATTATTTACGGTAACAATGGCCTTCATCAGTCATGTGTCATATGAGATCTTCACATTGTCCCTATTTAAGATGGTGGTGTGCATTGCTGCGGTTCCAAATCTTTGGGTTTTCAGTAAAAGAAATCACTCAAATGTTCTTACATTAGACTAGGATCAGGACTAGTTTTGTCCACTGTCTAATACAGTACTTCTTTTTGGAATTAAACTCTTGATTTTCCTTTCTGGAAGGGTCTCTAAAAAAGATCTTCATTTCCTGATGTTTACTCTCTATAATTTTGTCCTGATGGCTTGCCTGTTTCATGAGGTATGACAATAAGAGATTCAAAGGGTGATGTAAGTAAATCTGTATTAAGCTAACAATTTTCTACAACAAATACTGAACCAGTTTTTTCTGTTTCTTATTTTAAAAGGTTAACTGTCTTTAAAGCATCTGGAATTTGAGAAAAAAAAACTTTTCAAAGGTAAGAAAGGCGCTCTTCACTCATGCCAAGGAGAAAATTGTTGTATGTGTTGTAGCATTGCCACATAAAGTATATATTTTTCTTTTCTTCTTTTCTCTATGGAAAATCCCGTTGTCAAAAAAAAAAAATATACGGGAGATAGGCGGGTTAAATAGAGAAGACTTTTTGGGAGGTACAGGGTTGTTCTTTACAATTTCCGGGGGTTGTCATGGAAACTGACGCACGATTTAAATAGAGGCGGGAAAAGGCAGAGAAAAAAAGAAAAAAGAAAAGACAGCCCGAGTTTTATGGTGAAGGAGGGAAAGGACATGACCATTCTAAGTCCAGGATAAAGATTTGTTTTCGGGGAGCACCACAAGTCAGCTGCAGTCTGGGGTGGCCACCTCGAAGTTTCCGGATACACTGAGGATACCAGGAAAAGGATCGAAAACAGTGTAAGCGGTAAATCTTTTTATTCTGGGATTGGCATGCCTGATGAACTGGACTATGGAGAAATAGAAAAACGAGAAAAACACTAAATCAAAAGGATGGAGGGGAAAGTCTGGGAATGATAGTTTCATGCTTTGTGTTCATAGTGTATATTGGAAGTGGGGGTGTTTTAAAAGTGTATTAATTATAGTTTTTTGTTTTTGCATTTTTTTTTCTCTGTGTGGGTTTTTTAATATCGTTTTATTATTATAAATCACCTTTCGGCGCTGTAGGAAGGGGTAAAAGGCAGGGTCAGGTTGTCCTGCAGTCTTCAATTAAACTTATTAAAGTGTAGTGGAAAAATTGTTACAGTGTAACTCCACAGCAATTAAATCGAATTGAAACAGTAAATTTGTGTTGTCAGAGATTTCTTAATAGTGATAGACAGTTACACAGTGAGACAGGGCTGCTGTTCCAAAGGGGCAGGATGAAGGCTTGAAATCACTAAATAGGCAATGGGTCAAAATCTGGAATACCCCTGAATTCTAAACCTTAACAAATTATCTTTCACAATGTAGTGTTTTGCTTATTTTTAGCAATGTTCAGAGAATCTTCTGACATGTAACTTGATTTTAAATGTGTACTGCCACATCTGTTCACCCCTTGAAACAAAGCAGCATTGTAGTAATGGTCCTCTCAAATGCTGCAGATAATGACATAATTAGTAAGCCAGAACAGGCAAGAAAATATAAAAAAATAAGTATTAGCTTTTGAAGAATAAATACATAGAAATTAAAGTAGACCAAACACAAATGAACATTAATAATTTCCAGATCTTGTCATTATGCTGCTTTTAGTAAGAGCAAAACTGGAGTACCAAACAGCAAAATACTGAAGTGAGAGAAGAGACTCTGCTTAAAAACCAACCTTTTACAAGATTATTTCAAGGATCCCCTGTCTAAATAAATAAGAGAGAACATGTGAGAGAGAGCTGGGGTCCATTCAGGAAAATACTGAAAACAAAATAAAATAAAGGCCAATAATGGTGCCTATTGCTAGTTTTGTGTGGTCCTTGTAGTGTTCTCAACAGCACGTTGAGGCATCAAAAGAACAACCCACTTTCTGCTATCATCATCATTTATATTGAGTTGCCAGAGTCAAGGTGGAATGGAAGTGAGGTCACAATTCTTCAGGCAAGAAGTGGAAACCACACTAGTGACTGTGCTACACCCTTTTCCTTCACCCATGCACAATTGAATTACTCACCAGCCTTGTAAATTTGGTACCTCTTACTTGATTCTTTAAAATTGGGCAATCAAATATAAAATAATAATAAAAAGTAGTTTTTAAAGAATAAATGCATAGAAAACAAAGTCGTAGTTCAAACACAAATCAACATGAATAATTTCCAGAACTTGTCATTATATTATATAAGCCACAGGATGTCATTTGCTAATTCTGTCAACCTGGACAATGAATAAGTCAGCTTAAAAAATGGATTCCACTAGACAACTAGAAGGAGTGAGAAGGCAGGGAGATGCATGTGGAAGCAGAGAAACAGATCCACACAAGACAATATCCAGTCTTAAATGTGACTGCCAAGCATTTACTGATTTTTATTATTTTCCTTGAGTTTTCTTTAGCAGATCCCTTATTTTGCATAATATTGAGATCTGGTGCTAGTGGTATCAAATTATTACCCTGTAATTCACACTGTACTTTGAAGAACAAATTACTTTTATTTGCATTCTACTCCAACTGACAAAGGTAAAGAGGAAACATAAATTCCCTTTTCTTGGTTACTGCTTCCGTACTTCCCTAAAGTATCTTTACAATATATCTATAAACATAGCCTTAACCTTTCTACAATGGAATAGCAGAAAGTAACACTACTGACCTTGAAGAGACATGGCCTCTCCTGGCATTTATTGCAGCTGCACACTAAAAACTCCTGAATAGTAGCCCTCATTGAAATAATTTGCATGGCCAGGTCACTATTTACTATTCTCTATGAAACAATTATTGACATCTCTGTAAGGAAATCAGTAGGTGACATCCCATTAGGAGTAGCAGAAGCCTGAAAAAGTTGGATTAGAATGAGTGTAAAAAATAAACTGCAGAAATGCTATACCACTGCGCAGGGAAAAGTGTAACACAGTTAACTCTTCAGACAACCAGAATTTTCACTAAACAACTGTATCTTTCCTTTTCTTAACAATTTATGATTCTTATTTTCCTTCTGAAATATACAAGCAGTTGTGGGGGACATCCATAAACAGCCCCTGAACACAAATTAAAACCAAGGTGGCCAATTATATACAAGGGAAAATGATTTTTTTATAAAAATATATATAATAAATATAACAGAACAGAGTTTGGGAATAAGGATACAAAATTATATGGACCATACAAACCCTATGTATGCACACTTGAGGATCACCATCCAAGTTCTTCCCAGGTATGTAACACCACTTCAGGCCAAGAAGGGGTGCTGCCGCTAACAGCCTTGTCATTTTCTTCCTCTACAGTCTTGAGAAACCGCCCAGTGAGGGCAACTAACCCACCTCTTTCTGGTCCCGTAGCTTCAAAATGATGGCCGCCTGGGAGGAAGCATTATTGATCGTGGAGATGACCTAGAGAGAAGAGCTCAAATTATACTGAAAACAATGACTTCTGCACAGGTAGTCAGTAACAGAATTATATCAATATCTGTATGACATACTAATGTCCCAAATACCCAGTGTTAAATAATATGTAGACCTGTGCAATTCTGACTAATAGACTTTTAGCAGACTCTGAAATGATCCTCATTTTAACATAATTTAACATTTTAAAATTGGCACAATTTGTAGGGCTTCTGAGTGACCTAACTACAGGATCACATAGGTCTGCTGGAGCCAATCCCAGGCAACACATGGCACAAGGCAGGAAACAAACCCCGGGCAGGGCGCCAGCCCACCGCAGGGCGCACACACACACACACACTAGGGACAATTTAGAATCACCAATGCAGCTAACCTGCATGTCTTTAGACTGTGGGAGGAAACCCACGCAGACACGGGGCGAACGTGCAAACTCCATGCAGGGAGGACCCGGGAAGCAGTCTCCCACTGCGCCACCATGCCGCCCACTATATATATATATATATATATATATATATATATATA
>JANRMT010062836.1:5336929-5384052 GCA_026402145.1 Polypterus bichir lapradei
GGGGGCAATTACTTTTTCACACAGGGCCATGTAGGTTTGGATTTTTTTTTCTCCCTAAATAATAAAAACCATCATTTAAAAACTGCATTTTGTGTTTACTTGTGTTATATTTGACTAATGGTTAAATGTGTTTGATGATCAGAAACATTTTGTGTGACAAACATGCAAAAGAATAAGAAATCAGGAAGGGGGCAAATAGTTTTTCACACCACTGTAGATAGATAGATAGATACTTTATTAATCCCAAGGGGAAATTCACATACTCCAGCAGAAAATTAAATTAAAGAGTGATAAAAACGCAGGTATAACAGACAATAACTTTGTATAATGTTAACGTTTTCCCCCCCTACCCGACCGGGTGGAACTGAAGAGTCGCATAGTGTGGGGGAGGAACGATCTCCTCAGTCTGTCAGTGGAGCAGGACGGTGACAGCAGTCTGTCGCTGAAGCTGCTCCTCTGTCTGGAGATGATACGGATTCTCCATGATTGACAGGAGCCTGCTCAGCACCCGTCGCTCTGCCACAGATGTCAAACTGTCCAGCTCCATGCCTACAATAGAGCCTGCCTTCCTCACCAGTTTGTCCAGGCGTGAGGCGTCCCTCTTTTTTATGCTGCCTCCCCAGCACAGCACCACGTAGAAGAGGGCGCTCGCCTTAACCGTCTGATAGAACATCTGCAGCATCTTATTGCAGATGTTGAAGGATGCCAGCCTTCTAAGGAAGTATAGTATATACATTTGCTTCTTGCCTTATACTCAGTGCTGCTGCGATAAACACTGGCTCCTTTTGACCCTACACTGAGTATCTTAAATTTACTCCTTGGCACATGCAGGATTAAATCTATAAAAATACAACATATGTTCAGTTCATTATAACATTACAGTATTAGAGAGATTTACAAAAGATGTTCAAAGATAATACTCAGTGAAACATTCTCACTAATACCAATCAACCCTGAAATGCACTGAAATGAAGGAATGCCAGCTCTGTGTTACCAATCCGCCTTCATGTTAAAACATCTGCACTAAATTTTAAGTTGATTAAAAATAAACATATACCTATAACTTTTGTTGAATTCTTGTCACTTTATTACAAGCTACATGCACACTTGACCTCAGTAGCTGTCTCTACATGACTGAAGCACAATAACACCATCATTTCTTTTTCTTTTTTATAGTTTCAGTATGCTGATTCACTCCTGGCTCATTCCAAGAAGAGGCATCGACTTCCTGTAAAAACTCTTCCAAAACACCCTTTGTTCTATTTTGCCAGCGTTACCATTGACGTCAACAGAACAAGCGCTTGGCTGAAAATACTTTCAAAATGCTGCATGCAGGTGTGTATAGTATCATTGGAACCAATGGCAAAAAAGCTTTGCAGGCAGTTCTAGGTGAGTTTTGGTCTGGTGCTAAAATGCTAGCAAAAATGATATGGTGTGACAGGACCCTAAAAAACAAAAAATAGCTGTCCGTTGGCAGCCTCCAACCAACCTGATTGAGCTTGAGAGGATCTGCAGGACAGAATGGCAGAAAATCCCCAAATTCAAGTGTGCAAAGCTTGTTGCATAATAACCATGAAGACCGCCAATTGGCATTCAATGACATACACTGTAAAGCGTCTGGATACTTGTATCAATGTGATAGTCTATTTTTTTTGTCTTTAATACGTTTGCAAAGATTTGTAGAATCCTGCTTTTCAGTTTGTCATTCTGAAATGATTTTAGCACAAGGCTGTTTCATAGCAAAATGTCAGGAAAGTAAATCAGTCTGAAAACTTTCTGAGTCTACTCTATACAGGTATGTTGTCTATCTATCTATCTATCTATCTATCTATCTATCTATCTATCTATCTATTTGTGTGTGTGTGTAAATTTGATCATTTTCATAAACTGTATTACATGTAAATATGTTTACAAGCTGTAAAGGATTTGGGAAAATTGAATATATAGACAAAGCAGTCTAATGAGTAAGAACCTGTAACTGTAATGAAGGCGATGGCTTGTTCCACCTTCACTGCTGACTCACTGTGACGCTGGCATAACTCCTAACCTGTGTGCACTTTATTATACAAAGTACATTTAAACATGATAGAGTTACATTACATGGGTGGATTAATAAATAGACTATCTGCCTTGGGGGAGAAAAAAGTAATTGAATTAATTATAATTTCTTAGGAAATGAAACTGGTTATCTTACATTACGTGCAGGGATGGATTGGCCATTAGGACTAACAGGACAAGCCCCTCCCCTTTCTCTCTCTCTCTACTTCTCTTTCACAATCTCTGTGTGCTGTGCTGGAAGGCAGAGCGAGCACAGGAGTGAGAGAGAGAGAGAGAGAGATGTGACGTGACGTGACTGGTCCACTCTACTTCCAGTGCACCTGTCCAACTGTCCAGTCACGCGATGGTATGAACTCTCGGCCACCTCACCCTATCTTACTGATACAAATGAGAAAAATGTGTGAGGAGAGAGTAGAGATATAGCAGGTTTTATTTTTTTATTTTTAATTAAATAAACAAAGAATAGATTTATGTGCAAAGGGCTGAGCAGAGTCAGCATGCTGAAGTGACCAGTATAATGATATTCATTCTTGCCTGTATCCTTGGAAAGATTGACAAAAATGCAACACCAAGTTTGTTTTTATTTTTTTATTCATTGATTACATACATACAATAAATAATTTATTAATTAGCAACCACAGTGGGAGAAAGGTAAGTTAAAAGTTAAGGGACATATGGTGTTTACAGGATATCGTCATCAGTTTATTTTTGATTTGACTTTCTCTTGAGTATGTAAGCGTTTTTATGCTTTACTTTATATGGATGTGATACACAAACCAGTGTGTTTCTTCATGACGGTCCCAAGCCCAGATAAATGGAGAGAATTACGTCAGGAAGGGCATCCTGTGTAAATTTTGCCAGACTAATATGCAAACAACAATAGAAATTCTCCATACAGGATCAGTTGAGGCACAGGTTAACAATGGCCGCCACCAGTACTGTAGTCAGTAGGAACAAGACAGAATACATGTGTGTAAATGAGAGGGAGGTCAGAGGAATGGTGAGGATGCAGGGAGTAGATCTGGAAAAGGTGGATGAGTGTAAATACTTGGGATCAACAGGACAGAATAATGGGAAGTGTGGAAGAGAGGTGAAGAAAAGAGTGCAGGCAGGGTGGAATAGGTGGAGTATAGTGTCAGGAGTGATTTGTGACAGAAGAGCATCAGCAAGAGTGAAAGGGAAGGTCTGCAGGATGGTAGTGAGACCAGCTATGTTTTATGGGTTGGAGACGGTGGCACTGACCAGAAAACAGGAGACAGAGCTGGAGGTAGCAGAATTAAAGATGCTAAGATTTGCACTGGGTGTGACGAGGATGGACAGGATTAGAAACGAGTACATTAGTGGGTTAGCTCAAGTTGGACAGTTGAGAGACAAAGTCAGAGAGACGAGATTGTGTTGGTTTGGACATGTGCAGAGGAGAGATGCTGAGTATATTGGGAGAAGGTTGTTAAGGATAGAGCTGCCAGGGAAGAGAAAAGGAGGAAGGCCTAAGTGAAGATTTATGGATGTGGTGAGAGAGGACATGCAGGTGATGGGTGTAAAAGAACAAGATGCAGAGGACAAAAAGATATGGAAGAAGATGATCCACTGTGGTAACCCCTAACAGGAACAGCTGAAAGAAGAAGAAGAAAAAGACAGCCATTTCTTAATTGTGCATACATGTAACTATGTTATTACTGTGCTTTTCCTAATGCAAAATGACATAATTAAAAACTGAGATCACTAAAAGCTGAAAATAATTCACTGATAGTGATAAAAGGTAAAAAAATTATTTGTTGGTTGGGGGTCAGGACTGAACCTACACGACTTTACTTATAAATCAGTAGGAAGTAATGTGTTCAAAATCATTGAAGAACAGCAAGAATAGTTGTTGTGTGGCCAATTGTCGTGTGCCAGTCCAGGCAAAAGTCAGAGAGCAGTTTTTGATCCCAGTCGATCCCTGAGTACCCGTCACTAATGCCAATAAGGAGTTCTCTTAATCAAAGCAGGCTATGGCATTAGTTAGACTGAAGTCTATAGAGCAACAAGGAAAACTAAGCACTGATGCCCCTGAAAGTGATACCATTCAGAAAATATTTCACAGAAATCACAAAGGATTTTGCTACAAAGAATATCAGAATAAAAAAGTTATGAAGGCAGGGACATGGTATTGTGCTATTTTGTGTTACGCATTCACGTAAGGTTTTGTGGATTTTGTGGGCTGACTGGCCAGACGGTGTATAGAGGGACGTTGTTGCCCATACTGTGTTGTTTGTAACTGATTCACATGGCTTATTCCTTCAGTCACCATTCCTAATATCAAATCGCTGGTCTAAACGTCAGACTGATGTTCCATAGTGCACATGTCTATAGCCCATAATAAACAGTATTATAAAAGAAGTATAGTGTGCATCAAGTGCCACACAGTAAGACGCAGAGAGGTGGGGCTTTGTCTAGGGGCCCCCAAGTTAGTTAATTCACCCCTGCATATTATGGATCCTCTGTGTCCCACATGACTTTTCACTTTATACAGCACAGAGATTTTCTCCTGGTTTTTTTTCACAAGGTTTCAGGAATGGAAACAGGAATAAGGAGTACTTCACATAACCTAACTTATGTTTTCTATTAAAGCATGCATAGTTACTCATTTTAACACATTATTTGTTTCTCATGGAGCAGGGAGGGAGGTGATGACATGATGGATGCTGGCTGTACATGCAAGTATAGATTTCATTACACTCTGTCCACATGGCACAAACTACTAAGAACACAGACACACAGATGGAAATAAATGTGTTAAGTTTAGATTTCACAGAAATGTTACAGAGAGAACCAGGGACACTTGGATTACATTTTCAAGTAGTGTGGTGGAGATCGGGACTTTATGGACCTTCAGATTTTGACGTGATGCTATTTAGGACAATCTAGTTGGACGGGATGGAAGAGCTGGTTTGTCTGAATGGCCTGTTCACATCAAATATGTCCTCCTGCATGATAAATTAGAGCACTAAGGAATAATCCATCATGTGCACATATGGTCTTGTTGGATCTACTGCACTTCAGTAATGGCCATGTTTAGATGATTTTTACTTCACACTGTTCCATTTTTGGTATATCCACTACAGTTCTGATATTATCTACAGTAAAATGCCTTACATAGAAACCAGGTGAGATGATTTGCGTTGTTATTAAATAGAGTGAAGTTGTATTTTTTTATCCATTTTTGTTCATTATGGTGAATGTTGATCAGACATGCATGCAAGAACTTCACAGTACTCTGTACACATGGCAATACTACTGCTACTGTTTGAAAATCCAGCGCAGCTCCATTCTCGTGCATCTGCGGAGTGAAACTATTGATTATACTAAAGAGTCATTAATTGTTAACTTTAATTACAGTCACTAATCAATTCAAAACTTTTCGGTCAAAAATATGCCATGTGTTGTTGTTCCCTAAATGACTGAAGTACGGCATGTTCCCACAAGTTTAATTTGCATAATTATCATTTTTCATTCTACACCCTTTAAGAAATATTTCTTTATATACTGAACCAATCAAATCCGGCAAAGGGACAGAATTGGAGTATCTGAAAACAAATTCACTACTTTGTTCTAAAAAGATGGCTATTAAAGGAATGTTTGTGCAATTGCCACACCAAACATGGGTGAGAATGGAGTTAAGGGTTGTACTTTTGAATCACAGTCACACCCTTTCAGAAAATTGCAATATTGTGCATTGGATAGCTGCTTCATAGGTCTAATGTCCTGAATTCAAATGCCATCCTTTGTAAATGTTTGTGTGGAGACTGAATGCTCCCCGTGAATCTCTGTGATTTGTCTTCAAAGTTCCCAAAAGACGTGCACCTTAGGTTAACTGGTGACTCCTAACAGGACTGAGGATGGGTGTGTGAGTAGGCCCAGTGATGGAGTGGTGCCCCTGCCCAAGGCTCTACTTTGGGTCTAGGGCTGACCAACCCCACGCAGGGCCGGTTACGTCAAACACTGTTACCGGTATGTGTGGACTGTATAAACTTGCGTGCGAATTTCATAAAATAAGTGTTAATATACAACGGATTTTCTCATTACAGTATTCAGCTATATTTTTGCAAGATAACATGCGGACTTTATCAAAATGTAACTGGAGAATATAACTTGACCAATCCACTCGAACGGGACACGCGGACGCCCCCTTAGGCGTTGTCACCCCCAAACGCCGCTCTTGCCTGACATCCAGAACTGGATTAACCAAATTTGAGTCATTGGTGTTTTATTAATTACAATGATAACAGAACCACTGCAAAGTTTAAAAGGTTGTGTTTTTTTGTGTGTGAATTTGCAGCAATACAACACAACTTTGCACACTAATTCACAAAAGTTTACTCAAATATCATCTTTGAAATGTTAAAAGAAAATGAGACATGATGAAAGATTCTCACACTGAGTGAACTGGGCAGTGACTCATTAAATCCATCCATGTAGTCATTCTGAGAAAGTGAGAAATGACAGCACAGATTGTATTAGTCTCATGAGCAAAACTGGCACAAGTCTGGCCATTGTAAAAAGCAATAGAGAAAAGACAGGTTTTCAAGATCAGTTTAAACATTAATGTTAATGGCCAACTCTCAGTCAGTCTCACTCGCTCATTCACTCTGCTGGTAGTCAGCAGAAAATGGCCAGCCTGTGAGCCTTTGTACACGACCTGGCTTTAACTACCACTGCTTTTTTAATCTATTTAAAAGGACAGGCTCAATTATAGGACACACTCTAGACCCCCTGGAGGTATTCAAATGGAGATGATTAAAACAAAACTGAGTGCCGTTATGAATAATGCTGCACATCCACTCTCTGACACACTAACACTGAGTAGTTTCAGTCAACAAATGATTCAGTAGAAGTGTGTCAAGAAACGCTACTGGGGCTTCTTTATCCCAACAGCAAAATATCTGCATAGTGTATTACTGGGACTAAGGAAGTTTTTAAATTTTTTTTTCTTTGTAGTCATCCTGGTGTGTGTTTACAACATAGTGTGTGTGTGTATTCTTATTTATGTATCATTTATGCATTAATTTATTTGAAGAACTTTTTTTAGAGGTCAGATTTCCTTCTGGGGACAAATAAAGTTATATCTAGGTTTTATAAAACATAAACAAGTATTTAAGCATTATGTGTGTGTATATATCATAGTGAGATCCCTGCACCCCTGCCACCCATCCCCGAACAAGTGTTCAACAATCCGCCAACAGCACTGCGTGCTGAAACCATATTAAAACAGGCAAGGGTTGTTGTCCATTGCTGGTTCAACTATAAGTTTGCAGTCTC
This sequence comes from Polypterus bichir lapradei, assembly GCA_026402145.1. Classification (NCBI taxonomy): domain Eukaryota; kingdom Metazoa; phylum Chordata; class Cladistia; order Polypteriformes; family Polypteridae; genus Polypterus; species Polypterus bichir. The sequence continues at coordinate 5,344,286 of JANRMT010062836.1, forward strand.
ACCACGTAACGTGTCTGCCACCCGATTGTTGATGCGGGTCTGGTTAGTTGACCTTCTTTTCTCTTGTGCAAGTCTGTGACCCACATCTCACAAGAGTGCTTAGATCTTCTGGTCAGTTGTCTCTGGTTGTCCCTCATACCAAGTGTAAAACCAAGGGGGACAAGACATTTGCAGCTGCTGCTCCTCACCTGTGGAACTCTTTACCTCATCTTATAAAGGAGTCTTCTACAATTGAACTGTTCAAAACAAGATTAAAGACTAATTTCTATTCACTTGCATTCTGTGACCTTCAGTAATACTGTTGGTTTCCTCATTGTGATTATATAACATTACTTCTATTTATTATTTATTTTATTTATGTTCATATATTTTATTTCTATTATTGTAAAGCACTTTGGCCACAGCATTCCTATGTTGTTTTAAATGTGCTATATAAATAAATTGACCATTTAATATATAAATGCTATATAAATAAATTGATTATATATATATATATATATATATATAATCTATACTAATAAAAGGCAAAGCCCTCACTGACTGACTGACTGACTCACTGACTCATCACTAATTCTCCAACTTCCCGTGTAGATGGAATGCTGAAATTTGGCAGGCTCATTCCTTACAGCTTACTTACAAAAGTTAAGCAGGTTTCATTTTGAAATTCTACGCATAACGGTCATAACTGGAACCTACTTACGTACATATATACGGCCATAGCCTGCAGCTTGGTCGCCATGTGAGGCGGAGTTGCATCCCGCATCATCACGCCTCCCACGTAATTGAGTGCCTGCTCATATAAGGCCATCCATCAGCAGCAATCCAATAGACACGCTGCCGCTAAATATTCGCAGGTGAAGGACTGTGCTTATGCAAACGAAGATGAGATGGTCAGGGATAGACTAGTGTTTGGCACAAACTCAGCAAAAGTGCGAGAGAAACTTTTAAATGCCGGGTCTTAGCTAACATTAAATAAAGCCGTGGACATCGCAAGATCGCACGAGATAGCACAGCTGAGAACCTTTGATGCATGTACTCTGAGTGGCTCACGTGAACTGACTGTGAACGCAGTACGAACAGAACAAGCAAGAGCTCCAAAGAGCGCTGAACAAAAAACGCATCACACAATTGAGAAGGCAGCAAAAGAATATGAAGCGAGTGACGCATACAAGCATATTCATAAGTGCAGCTACTGCGGAAACAAAGCACATGGTGGAAAAAGTCAATGTCCGGCTAAAGGAAGACAGTGTAAAAAATGTGGTGAATTGAACCAATTCGCTATAGTTTGCAGGACTAGGAAAGGTAAACCCGTTCATGCAGTGTGTGATGTCTCAGATAAAGAGGAAGAAGAGCTTTTATTGATGCAGTAAGAGAGGAACAACCCTCTGAAGCTAAACAAGCTTTGAGGACATATCAATAGGAAAGCACGGTGTAAAGCTTAGGTTTAAATTAAGTTCATAGACACGCTGCCGCTGGTGTTTGTCATGCCTACGACGAATACGATATTCGCGAGATACAAGTTTAATGAGAAGACACAGGGTATAAACGAGACTTTTGATCACTTTGTAACGGAGTTAAAATTGCTGGTGAAGGACTGTGGTTATGCAAACGAAGATGAGATGGTTAGGGATAGAATAGTGTTTGGCACAAACTCAGCAAAAGTGCGAGTGAAACTTTTAAGTGCCAGGTCTGAGCTAACATTAAATGAAGCCATGGACATCGCAAGATCGCACAAGATAGCACAAGCAAAGCTGAGAACCTTCGATGCATGTACTCTGAACAAAAAACGCATTACACAATTGAGATGGCAGCAATAGAATATGAAGCGACTGACGCATACACGCATATTCATAAGTTCACCTACTGCGGAAACAAACCACATGGTGGAAAAAGTCAATTTCCAGCTAAAGGAAGACAGTGTAAAAAATGTGGTAAATTGCACCACTTCGCTAAAGTTTGCAGGACTGGGAAAGGTAAACCCGTGCATGTAGTGTGTGATGTCTCAGATAAAGAGGAAGACGAGCTGCTTATTGATGCAGTAGGAAAGGAAAAACCCTCTGACGCTGAATAAGCCTTTGTAGAAATATCAATGGGAAAGCAAGGTGTAAAGCTTAATTACTTTCATAGACACGCTGCCGCTAAATATTCGCAGGCAAATCCACAACTTAATACCAGGAATGCCTGTTAAACATCTTAGATTCATGAGTACCGATTTGGGTAGTGATCACTTCGATGAATGAAACCTGTTATCTTTACAACGGTTGACAACGAAGATGAGATGGTCAGGGATATTACGTTATTTTTAAAATGTTTCCTTTTCTTTTTCATAACTTCTTTAACACACTACTTCTCCGCTGCGAAGCGTGGGTATTTTGCTAGTATATATATATATATATATATATATATATACACAAATACATACACACACATACCGTACATACATAATCCTGCAACCTCACCAAAAACCTGGAACCATGTAAACTTTAATATGTGTAATTCAAGTGAATTCATTTTTGCAGAGTAAAAATAACACAAAAGCACAGCATGCTGTACATTTTTGCAAATATGAAAAAAAAAATGGATATAAAAAAATGTCCATGCAATATAAAATATTTTTATATGAGGTGTGACAGTTTAATTCCCAGAAAGGCAGTGTAGTGCCACTGAAATGTTAGAAATGTTGAAAGTGGCGTATGGTGATGATGCTATGAAAAAGTCTTTGAGTGGCATAAGTGGTTCAAATAGGGGCGAGAAGATTTGAATGACAATGGCAGAATTGGATCATCCATTGTGACGACATCCTAAGTTATGCTTTGCTCAGTGTTCATGACTTCCTGGCAATGAAATCGATTACCAAGTTGGATCATCCACCGTACTCACCTGACTTAACTCCTTGTGGTTTCTGTCTCTTCCCAAAAATTGAAATTGCCATGAAAGGACAAAGATTTTTCAGAAATCCAGCATAATATGACAGTGGAATTCAAGGGTATTCCTGAAACAGTGTTCCATGTGTATTTCCCACAATGGCAACGTCTTCTAACTAAATGCAACACTTTGTAAGTAGATTACTTCAAAGGTGACAGTAGCCATTAGTGCATAAATACTAATAATTTTTTCCACAAGTTCATTCCAGGACTTAATGTATGTGTATATATATATATATATATATATATATATATATATACAGTATAAACTGCTCAAAAAATTAAAGGAACACTTTGAAAACACATCAGATCTCAATGGGGAAAAAAAACATGCTGGATATCTATACTGATATGGACTGGGTAATGTGTTAGGAATCAAAGGATACCACATCGTTTGATGGAAATGAAAATTATCAACCTACAGAGGGCTGAATTCAAAGACACCCCGGAAATTGCAGCAACTGAAAATCGTACTTAGTAGTTTGTATGGTCCCCACGTGCTTGTATGTACGCCTGACAACATCAGGGCATACTTCTAATGATATGAAGGATGGTGTCCTGGGGGATCTCCTCCCAGATCTGGACCAGGGCATCACTGAGCTCCTGGACAATCTGAGGTGCAGCCTGGCAGCATCAGATGGACCGAAACATAATGTCCCAGAAGTGTTCTTTTGGATTTAGGTCAGGTGAGCATGGGGGGCTAGTCAATGGTAACAATTCCTTCATCCTCCAGGAACTGCCTGCATGAGGCTGGGCATTGCCATGCACCAGGAGGAACCCAGGACCCACTGCACCAGCATAGCGTCTAAGAATGGGTCCAAGGATTTCATCCCGATAACTAATGGCAGTCAAGGTGCCATTGTCTAGCTTGTAGATATGCCTCCCAGCCCATCACTGACCCACCATCAAACCGGTCATGCTGAACGATATTACAGGCAGCATAACATTCTCTACGGCTTCTCCAGACCCTTCCACATCTGTCACATGTGCTCAGGGAGAACCTGCTCTCATCAATGAAAAACACTTGGTGCCAGTGGTGTACCTGCCAATTCCGGTATTCTGTGGCAAATATCAATTGAGCTCCACAGTGCCAGGTAGTGAGCACAGGACCCACTAGGGGCTGTCAGGCCACCCTCATGAAGTCTGTTTCTGATTGTTTGGTCAGAGACATTCACACCAGTGGCCTGCTGGAGGTCATTTCGTAGGGTCTAGTGTACCTGTTGCTAATTTCAGTAACACCAAAGCAGTTGAAACTGATTAACAACCCCCTCTGCTACTTAACTGACCTGATCAATACCCCAGAAGTTTCATTGACTTGATGCTATACGCTGATTAAAGTGTTCCTTTAATGTTTTTGAGCAGTATATATACACACATACACATACAATACTATGGCTAGAAGTGATTACATAAGGACAGGGTGCATATTTTATTAGGTGAACCCACATTTGTGGTGATATGGGAGGACATATCCACCTCCTAAATGTAAAGTGAACTGAGCCCATGACAATGGAAAAGTGGGTCAGAAGCAGCTGGACAGCTGTGGTCCTCAGACATTGGTGGAGTGCTCCTGAAATAATCACTCTGCAAACCAAATCCACTCAGAAAAATTAGCCCTGTTAAAAGTGAAGTTTGAAAACAATTGCAGAACAGCAGAAACTTCTTGAACACCAACCTTTCACAAAAAATGAAACCTATAAGAGAGATTCCCTCATATTTTGGACCAACCCTTTCTTGTTGCACTTGAAATAAGGTTTTTTTCCCCCTTCTGGACGCAGCTGGTTTTACTCTAAACCAGTTACTGACATGGACTCTGGGGATGATGTAATTGAATTCTGCTGAGCTTTCTCATCACTAAAACATTTCACAGTGCTGAAATGCTGTCTTGTTGTAACAGCATTTAAGCTTCCCAGCTTCTCCCTTTCTGGTTTTGACACTGGCATAAAATATGAGACTGAAAGCACAAAAACCCCCAAGTGTGGCAGGATCTAATCAAGAACATTTTACAATAAGCGTCTTTACTGGGGAAAATAAAGATACTCTTCCTTCTGTGCTGCTTTTAAAGATTTGCATTGTTGGTTGGCTCTCCTCTTTCTTTTGGGTGGGGGCTGAATTTTGGTTTGTTATGATTGACTTGATTGTATCGGGATATATATCTATATCATATCTATATCTATCTATATCTATCTTACAAAGAAACTACTTGCCTTCCAGTGTGCCAATTTTGTGTTTTTCTTTTTTTCAGGGATGTGTGTGACTAAAGTTTCATTTACTTTGAGATGTGGAATACAGCACAAGTACAACAGATAGATTTCGGGTAATTGGCCTAAGCATGGAAGTCTGCTCATGCTGAATAGCAGTGCAATATATTCTGGGAAAGCTGAAAGGCAAAGCATGTTTCAGAGTGTTTTATATAGTTGGAAAGTGATGCAAGACCTCAAAATATTTTGTATAACGAGTCTGTTTGTAGCTTCAAGTAGCTTTTGAATCTCATGTGAAAACAACATTTATTTTGTGATAATGACATAGAAACATTTTGTTTTGTGAAACTATAAAGATGTTAACCATTCTGTCAGCTGAAAGAAAGGCAGGGACTCAATTGTTAGGTAGCACAGCACACCCTCAGTCTTTAAAGAGGAGTGCTCAAGTGAGTTAAATTGCATAGCACTCAGTAGCTCAACACAGTCTTCCAAGAAATGTGGTGTTCAAGCATACACTTGCTCTCCAAATCAAGCTTTTTGTTTAAAAAAAAATTAAAAAAAATTCACACATCACTTGGAATCTTTTGTTGTGGAGCACATCCTTTTCAACGGGATAAAGCAGCTACTTGTGGTTAGCAAGTGTCCCCCCCAAACCCATAACAAGAGGAAGTGGTTTCAGAACTTCAGCATCACACTGAAAATATACAGTTAGAAAATACAGGTGTGCTTGGCCCACCAATCATTTAAAGATTAGTTTGCTTTTTCTAACATTGTCAGATGTTGCTGTTATATTGGCGGTTTTCCTCAATGCACACAAAGATATCATTATTAAAAAAGTGATCTGACCGGTTTCACTGTCTTGTTCCCTCATTAAAAGTGATTATGCAAATATGGGTGACCTTCCACATAAACTCCACAGAACACAGAAAGGTGCAGATTCTATAGTGTGGCTGGGTTAGGCAAACAAATCCAGGCCCTTGAAGCCTTAAGGCAACAAAAAAAAACGGGGCTTCCTTTAATGAAAAAAAAAAAAAATCACAAATAGACATTCCAATTATTAGAAAAGGTATGCCTTAAAAATCTAATATTATACTTGCCTTCTTTGTGTTATAAAGAGATACAATATTCACATTATAGCGATAAACCTTATGACTTCCTACAGTACATTAACTGAAGTGTTCAAGCTTTAGGAAACAGAACTGAAGAGCAAAGGTTCCAATGTAGAGTGTAGGCGTACGTAGTATATGTGATATTTCAAAGTGATGTTTTTGAACAGAACTCACACCAAGCCAAAAACATGAAGTATTTATTTTAATAAGATATTCTAATTATATATAAAAAATATGAAATTATGAGTTTACATTTTTTAGAGAGAACAGGTCACTTCTGTTTTATGGAAAGGCATCTTATAAGCTTTGGGAGAGAGGAAAACACAAGACAAACAAAAATATACACGTACACAAAGAAAAATGTATATACAAAAAACACACAAATTCTTTTCATATTATTGTGGTGCATAAAAACAGCAGATAAGAAAAATAAAAGTCACAGCTGTATTTGACAAACATATCACGCATGCGTGCACAACATTTAGCCAGGCTACATGCTATAAAGTGCTAGCTTTATGATAAATTGCATTAAAATCCTTAAAACTATTTGGTAAATTTTACAAGATACAACTTCCCTCGAAGAAAAAAAACTTCCATCCAAGAAAAGATGCTGTACACTAAAATTGTGGTACGTTTGAAGTGGGGGAAAAAAACAAAGGCTTTGATCAACTGTACAATGTGAATAAACTGCTTAACAACAGAAACTTCTCTATTATACAGCAGTGGAAAATGTGTAGGACTGCTGAGCTTGCAATATGGGCCAAAGTACTACACCAACTAATCATTTAAACCTATTAAGAGGTGCACTCAGGATCACAGAGTTATTGGTAATGTTGGTTGCCGTTCCATGACTAAACCAAACAAAATATTCAAGAAAGAAAGAAAAAAAAAAAAAAGTATTTCCAAAGACCAAAAGTAAAAAACAAGCAACATAACCACTGTACATCTTTTGCTGTGCACAAGCTTATAACCCTGTTTAAATTCCCAAAACACTTAAAAGTTCACAGACGTTTAAAATAGTAGAAAAGAAACAATGAAACCTGAGGTAACCTTAAAGAAATTAAATCCTAGTTTCTCAGTGAAGTACCATACATTTGGTCCCATTGCTCAAGTACTGTTAAACCAGCTAACATTATGAGCTTTAGAAAGATTTCAACCAAAATAAATCTAATGCATTTAATAAATACAAAAAAACAAACCTATATACAAAGTTTAGAGGACAAAGAAGAGGTAGAAGCAGTGTGGCCTCTCTGCCGCAGTGAAGCACCAGTAGGAGGAAGGGAGGTTAAAATAAATAAAGTGGATGAGACAATATCTTTCAAAAACTACTTGCAACTTTTAGCCCATTAACACAACATTATTCTCATATAGCCAACATTATTGGTCTTCTTTTAATGTTAGGTATTCAGAAGGCATTATGTTACATACCATTAAAATCTTTACTGAAAACACAAACATACGTGTTTAGCCCAATGATTTTTGTCAGAAACTAAAGTAAAATAAAACAAGCTCTCTTAGAATGAAACCACAATATGCAAACACACACATTATGGACAGATTTAAATGAATTAAAACCCAGAAAAAAGCATACATGAATAGATTTTCAGATTCACTTTACATTCTAGTTATGTGATAGTAACAAGTTTGACTTTTTCCAGTAATATTCTAAAAATCTCATTTTAATATTCGCCTGCTAGATTTAAAAAAAAACAAAAAAAAACTCTTAAATTACAGTACATTAGTGTAAAGTGGTATATACCCGAATCAAAGCATTCATTTTAGAGGTCTATACTTAATAAATCTTATTTTAATTTTACAACTTGCACAGCTTAAAAGCTCCTCACCTATTTATTAACTGTGATGCCATTTAAAGAACCACCACCATATATTAAAAACATGAAAAAAATAAGTGCAAAACATTTCCAAAAACAATCATTGCTCCTCACTATGAGCAGAGTGCATTCAATTTCAGGGACAAGATAAAAAGTTCACACTAATTGTCAAAAATATTGTGAAGCATTTCTAGTTGTGCTTAAAAATAAAGTTGGTATGCAACTGTTTAGTGTTAATCAAATAAATTTCACTGTAAACGCAAAGAAATAAGTGTATAAATTTGGGTTGTTTATAAATTAAGAATTCAGTTAATAAAATCGTGAGGAAATCTTTTGTATCAAGTTTAATCAACTGACCTCTAGTCAAAAAAAGCATATTATATATACACACACACACACACACACTCACATCCGTACATACATATAAACACATACGCGCACACACTTAAGTCTATCAGAGGAAACGTTTATGGCCTAATTGAAATATGCAAGCTTTAAAGTCACTTTAGATAAAACCCACCAAATCATTTATAGTTGTGGTATATGATAATTTGCAAACGTGCATTTGATATCACATCCATAATATACATATTTTCTATTCCATTTTATGTTTGTGAAACAATCAGATATGTTTTTTTGCAAAAATATTTACAGCATTATTAAAAGGCACATCGCCTAAAACTCTAACTTCGTATGTTCAAATGGTATTTGTTTTACTAATGTAGTGTTAAAAGGAAAAAAAAAAAGTTAGATTTATATTTCCATCCTTTGAGGTAAAACTGATGAAAAGCTAACCAAAAGATTTTACTTACTATACAATGGAGCATTCAAAACCTACAAGTTAATTAGGCTAAAAAAAAATTTTTTTTTTCTGGCTGTAGTGTGATAATGCTCATTACTTTATAAGTAAACTTGTAAAAAGCCTTCGTCATTTACATGGATTATTCTGAATAAACCAAGCACTTGGTAGTGATAAACTCATTTATATTTACTTTACCACTTCCCATAAGGCCAAAAGCTGGATACATAGTGCCAGTGCAATCCACCTGTCTCTCATATAGGCACACCATGTTTTCTGCATTGTAGAAGTAAACCTTCCCCTTTTCATAATCTAAACAGATGCCAATATGATATGGCATGGGAAGAACACGGTTGTTGTAGTCTGTGGGAGTCGATGATCCTTTCGGGATGATTAATTTGCCCATTCCAAGAGTGATAAGAGTGAAAGGCTGAGAGGGATCATAGCAGCTTTCCTCACTACCGCTGTCGTGACCACTATCATGGTCGTACCTGAAAGAAATTTCAGTTGAAAAATTAAGATCCAGATTATCCAACGTGATAGTAATTATACAAAAATAAAAGAAAATAATGTTTGACACTAAGGGATTTTTAATTCTGTTAACTACAAGCTTGGAACAAAATGTCAAAAGTAGGGAGTGTACTGGAGCACAGAAGAGATGTCAAAGCCTAACACATTTACAACATATGAGAAATACAAAAATTAGTGTTAATGACTGGTCCAGGTGATTTTGTAACCCTAGTGATTTACTCAGTACGTTGAGAATATAAGAATATGTAATGAAGAAGTAGATATTAGGATATGATCCATAAGTAGTAACAGTTGTGATCAAATCATGAGAACAAAAAAAGACAGACATCTGCAATGGTCAAGAAATTTTTAAACTAGTGAAAACTATAGCTGTAGGTGGAGGTTATGTAAAAGTTTAACCATACTAATATTACCATTACCAATACCTATTTAGTGCAAAATCAGATAAAGAAAATTCTAGCAGAATCAGTTGAAGGTTTTCACTGCATCATGTGAAGCTACCAGGCAGAACAGCGTAGGAGCTGTATCTATGATACATGGGAAATGTCACATATTATCTGTTGCATGGTGAGAAAGGGGTAAATGAAGCTGTAAATAACTACTTTTACGAAACCTTACTAGAAGCTTTGTCAAATGTTCCAAGATTTGGGGTTACTGGTTCTTTTAGCCTTGTTTTAAAAGAAGAGTTGACATATTTATTGAGGGTCCAGATTGGTAGAGGAAATGGCAGAGGTCACTTTCAGAAGGCACAGGGGTACTTCCAGAAACTAGAAAGGAACTCCTGCAGTGAATCATCAATACCTAGAGAATTTCAAGAATAAGAGTCCAGAGTCTTATCTTAGATATCTTAGTTGGTGTGTAAGGCTCCCTTAATTTTTTTGATGACTAAAATAAAAATGTAACAGCATCATATTTCTGCTTTCTTAATGCCAGTAATTTACAGGGTTTAGAGCCGTTTGTTGTATAGTCTATGGATCTCAAATTGAGCCTTCTAATGAATCAGAGCATTTAGTTCAGCTCTTATGCTAATAAACAATTCATGCTATGGTTCACCCCGTCAAGGTGCACTTCCTTGAAGGATGAGAGAACAGAACAATTCCTGAATAGCACTCAGAATGACAGCATACCCAATTATGACAATTAGATATAGCACAATTAATGGGCATCAACCCATATGCAAGATCATCAACAGAACTAGAATAGCCATTAACTCTGAAAAATAACAGGGGGAAGTTTAGTACAGAATACCACATTCTGGAGTAAAAATCAATTAAAGAGGTAGTATGCTTGGCTATGTGGAGTGTATGTGTGTATAATTAAAATTTGAAAAAAAAAGTATCATTTGTGTATATACTTTTCAGACTGATGCATACTTTTTCAAGTAGCACATGCACTACTGATTAATTATGCAAACAGGCATGTCTGTTATTCACTGACACTTAATTCTCTGCTACTCAAATAGATTCAATACTAGTTATTCACCCCTCTCGGACCTATAAAAGTACAGGTTTTTTCCTCACTCCACCACCAAGTGAATATGGCATAAGACACAGCTTCTACCTGTCCTCCTTTCTGGATTTCATCAACTAACCAATAAGTTTGTACTACACATCACTTAGGGTGATACTGTTAAAGGGACAGGCTAGCTTGCAGTATCTAGTTCATATATAAAATTCCACTTACAAATATGTAACCTTTAAGACACATGAACATCAAAAGAAAAATCAAGTTTCCCATATCCTTTTGCATGTACAGATTTGCATGCTTTGTTTTTTACGTTTCTGCAAATTAACATTTCGGTATTTTTTTTTTTCAAAATCCATACCAGAAGAAGAATTTCCTCCATTTTACTGGTATATCACCCATTCCTAAGTGAAATATGCATTAAAGTTATTCTATTTTCCAACAAAGCTTGTAAGTTTTTTCCTTGTAAAGTTTATACTAGTTCTCTAAAACGTGCATACCGACTTCGGTGAAACTGCATATTGCAAGTGTGATGGAGGGCATAATGTCAAGAAAGAGTCAAAGATAATGTAAAGATAATGGTAGAACTTGAAAAGAACAGTGAAAATAATTGTGGGGACAACCCTGCAAACCCAGGAAACCAGCCAGGTACTAGCAATTTTACTAGTGATATTCTATTCTAAACATATAGAATATTTTAGAATTATGTCAAACTCAGGCAGTGAATTTTTCTGAATTGAACATTGTTCACTAACTTTAAGAAATGCAGAAGTTTGAAAGTTTGATTACTTTTTTGAATATAGGCTATTTGCACAGTTAAATTTGCAATTTTCCTATTCATTATTTCAAAAGCTTATAAAAGTTCAAAAAGTACCTGAAGACCTCCTCTATTCGTGTCTCGTCTGCTTTTCTTGGAAAAGGTCAAGATGGCAACAAGTGTACATAAGACAATACAAGCCACCGTACCCCTTACACTTATTTTCCCCGCTTATCATGGTGAACTCTCAGATACTTCTAAGTCATTAAACAGATAAAATCCATCTACCGTGGTCTGTCCACAAGCACTAAATTGTTTCCAAAGTTCCAAATAGGGTGTCTATGTCCCTGGTAGTTCTCTCATTATTCAAAATGGACCGGCTACAGAGCAACAAATACACATTGTGGAAAAAAAATTGTGTCTTTCAAGTCTGGAATAAAAATGGTGTTGCACAAATTATAATATGACTGAACATTTGCAATATTCAACCTTCTAAGCCTCTAACTTAACTTTAACTTAAATTTTAGCTACATTTTTTTGTATGAAAATGTGCTATATAAATAAATGTTGATTGATAGATAAATATATAATCTTAATCACCATAAATTGATTGGCAAACTAAGAGCTTTTTCATTTAAACCATATACTGTATGTCTTGCGAGTTGATGGCTACAATTTTCAAATAAACAAATAAAAATAAATACAAAAAACGTATAACCCAATGTAACTTCAAGTGACATCTATTTACTCTTATGGTACATTCCAAACATGTGCCTGCTAAATGATCATTCTATTTAACATAAATACTGTAAGTACCACACAGGCATCCCAACCAGGATAGGGGATAGTTCCTTACCCAGAAGGGGGGCTTCCAAAGGACAAACCTCTGACTAAAAGAAAGAGAAAGGTGCTAGACCCTAAAGGATTTCCTGGGAGAATTGATGGACATCCTACCCAGGAATAAAAGATTAGTTACATGGGCTGTAAGCCCCAAACAGATGCAAAGGTGTTCTGACCGGACACATTGCTAGGACCTTCTTTGACCAGGAAGGACAGGGAAGAACCATCTCTGGGGGGTGTTCCTCCCCCCCCCAAAGCCACTAGACGGCAGCAGCCCTCAATACCGGCACTGATTTGGGAACCAACGGGGAGTGCCGGGAATTGTAGTCTGGCAGTGTTGCCCTACTGGGGTCCATGGGTGCTGCAAGAAGGCGCTGCAGGGAGATCTACTCCCTGCTATGCGTAACTTGTGTGTGACCCGGAAGTGCTTCCAATGGGCAACAGCCCTGGCACTGGAAGTACTCCTGGGTCCTCAAGAAACGTGACCAAAATGCCTTGTCAAAGCAAGTTGGAGCTGGAAGGAAGACAAGCAAAACTTGACTGGAGGAGGGCAGCGTGGTGAAACGAGGAGAGGTGATTTGCAGGAGGTGTTTTGTTCTTTACTTGTCAGGTACTGTATAATAAAATACCATTTATTTGAACCTGGGACTGTCTTGCTATGTTCATATTGGGGTTTGGGGCTCCCTGGTGCTCTATAGCATTCACACTTATTATTGTTAAAATTGAAATGCCATGCATAAATAGCCTAGCAGATGTGACTGGGATATTTGTCAATTTAGTTACTTACCGTCATCTACTTACTACATACTTTAAAAAAAATAAATAAATACATTTTGCGCTACCCTAAACAAAAAGCTTTTTTCAGAATAACGCAATACCTATCTTTCCATTATTAAGATGTAGACAAATATGCAGCCCCTTTAAAATTCAATACAAAAACCAAATATATAACATTTTTGTAACTGCAATTTAATTCTAATTAGTCTATAATATACCTGGGGCTGCTGGTGTCTCGGGGATGATGAAACCACTCCTGAAGTTTAGTGTCCGATGCAACTCCCACTTTTATCAAGTAAGAGTGAGGTTCCACATGGAAGGACCAAAAGTGTTTTCCTCTAGTAATGCCAGTATCACCAATAATGTAGTCCAGGCAGATGTAGCTTCCCATTTGGATTCTCTCTGCACCCAGTAACAAGGTAAGGCCAGCCACACTCTCCACAGACTCTCTGTTCTTGCTCAATAGAAGACGTTCAGGATTAAAACCACATTTCTCATCAAAGAGAAAACTAAAAACTGTGGATTCAGAGAGAACACGTGTTAATGCAGACTAATAGAAACACATTTACCTAATGCAACCATAAATCAATAATGTGTAATTCGATTTGTATTTTATACAAATGTGATTAAACTTAATTTTTGCATAACTACAAATATACTGCAATAGTGAATTGAATTTTTCTTGTATAATAAAAATATTTTCAAACAACTAACATTCAAGAAGCACAACTACTTAAAACAAATCAATTTCCCACTACTGAGGGAGATATCAAAACAAAATTAAAAGCTAGTGCATTACATGTTTTAAAAACAATACAATAGCACACTAATTTAATATGAACAACAACTCTTAAATGTGTTTTTAGAATTTAGCAGCCAAAAAAGACCCAAAAACAGGACCGATTCCATAAAATGCAAGTACTGCAGGATAGAACAGGAGAATGTGCATCAATAAGACCAACTCTATCAGACAATATGAACGAGTTACCTTGTTTTAATGTAAATCAGAAAACTAGGAAGCCACATGGATTGTGACCAAAAATACTGGGCAAATAAAGAATCCACAATGCGCAATCTACAACTGCCTAATTTACAGCTTTGGCAAAATGTATGGTTTTCATCTTTTGCACACTTTTTATATTTCAGTAACAGCAATGCTATTTTATGGTTCCTTACTATGCTTTCAAAATAAATTTTGCATAGTACCCTTTTTAGAAGATAATGAACTACAAAATGTAAGTGCATAACACAAAATGTTTTAAGCAGAAAAAAAAGTAACATTTTTACTTCTCAAACATCAACACAGATGACTAGTCAGCACCATGACTGACTAGTAAACACCTAGGTCAGGACACACTAGAAGGATATGTATAATGAGTAAGCTGTACCCTTTGTCAAATTGCCATTTTATTAATTGATCTGTTCTACATTTTCTTCTGTACAGTTAAGCTGCTACTCATATTACAAGTGGAATGTGCCAATGAGAACTTTCACATGCAGACATTATATTATATTATATATTATATTAGTTTTCCTTCTTTTTCAGTGGTATAGAAAGACAAAGATATTTTATATTGACGATTAAAAAAATGGGAAAAAACACTCTAATTAGCATAGAATTTTCTGGCTAGAACTACTACTTTGGATGCTCATTTTAATTTTTAGTAATAATGGCAGTCATAATGAGCTTTCATTAAGACTCCTCATTTTTTGCTCTTCTGAATTATTAGGTGGCATTTAGAATAGCAGCTACTATGACCAAGCTCTCTCTCTCTCTCCACACACTGAAAAAGCAAGCATTCAGCCTTGTGAATTTACACTAAGATCTTGAACATTAGCCTGCACCCAGCAGACATCTTTATAGGTCATTTAGAAATGGACTTTGTAAATCTCTTTTGCCCATGCTGATTACTAATCTTCCACTCCTCAATTAACAGCTGGCCTCTGCCTTCTTATTTATATACATTACTATAGGCACTTTCTGTATCCAGTTTATTGTTAAAAGTCCACATATACAATATTTATTTGTATGTACCTATTGCAAGAACTATGTGCTTTATTACATAGCATTTTGTGTTTTTAGGAAACAATATTAGCTTTTAACTATAGAGTACTGAATTTGTAAATTCATAAATGGGAAGTGTAACATAACAAAAAGTTTGTCTAATTACTCAAAAATACTTTCCACAGGAAGGAGTTTTGAGATGCAGTACCTTAAAACCCACATGATACTATTTTCAGATATCCTGAAATGCAGGACAACAAAGAATATTTTTCAAGTATCTAAAAATGCATTTTGGCTCAACATATACTTTCAGCATTGATGGTTCAATACCATCTGTTTTTTCTTTTCTTGCAAAAACATTTTGCAACATACGTTTTAAGCTTTTTATCCTTAATGTCTACTAAGAAACTCTGAAATAATACCCTGTAATCTCAGATTTAAGCTTATCACTAGTAGAGTAAATTCTGGGAAACCCATGTCAACAGGCATTTAAATGAACAATGAGAGTTGTGTCAGCTTAGTTAAGACATTTTAAAAATAATTAACTTGGGAATGGGTGTGCAATGATGTTCCTGAAAGACATACAACTTAACTCTTTAAAGATTCATTAAGTACCAGATAATGTGATTTTTGCATATTTACTTTCTTTCAGAGATTCCTGTAACACCCACAGTTACAGCTTTTCTTCGCTAGTATGACCCATGTCCAATTAGTAAATATGGCACTAAATACATTAGAGTCCAATAAGCTATACATTTAAGTACCCATGTAATTTTAAAATTTAAGGCATTGACTGTGAAAGAGGTGGCTGAATTAGGCTATGAATATTTGGAAATCAAATAAATTACACTAGTATCAAATGAAATACGGACATCATGAGTTCTAGAAATTAAATACAGCCCTTCTTGCTAGCAGTTGTTTCATTGTAAATGTGTAGGTGTTTCAATAAATAGTACTATTTGCACTAAAGTATCCTAAAGTCATTACAGTATTTTTACAATGAGTTCAAGCTGAGCTAAAGATAAAATAAAGAATGAAATTGACTGTTTTGCTTAATGTCAGCTTTTGCTTAATCATTTTATGAGTTTTAGGTCTGACAGTAGAAAGTGTAGTTTTTCACTTGCTGTACACTTCAAGTTCTGCATGAACATTGGCACAGCAAAAGAATTTGCATTGAACATGGCAATGTACCTTCTGTTTTACTTGTGAGAGAAACATCAACTTTTGGTTTTAAAATTTTTTAAATCCTGTGGCAGAAGTGGACAAAAAGAATAGGTGGTACTCTCTGTTGATTTGGCTTCTACATATATTTTCTAGACACAACACCAATATTACCACTTCTTTACAGGCGGGGAAAGTCGAGAGGCTTGGTCTCCTCTATGAAGATCCGGAAGCGTGCCGATATATACAGTACAAACTAATTTTGGAGACTGTTCCTCCATGAGAGCATGGAAGTGGTAAGCCTCTGATTTTTCTCCGCCTAAAAACTGGTACTGGAAATGAAGTGCTGGTATGCAGTGGTACACATACATTAACTGCCACTTCAAGCACTGTCCAATACAAAAATTAGCAAGACTAACTAGCAAACATTATAAATAACTGTATATTGTATATGTTATTTTTCCTAACCTACTAATGTACTCCAGTTTGCACTTGAAGTCCATCTTCTTAACCTTTTAAAATATTCAGTCTTTAGTTCTAAGTTATTCTTTTGCTTAAAAAAAGAACCCCTTGCGATAGCCAGATATTGCATTAGGCTTAATACAACAGATTAAACATTAACTATAGTATGGAATTAACACACATGCAATCTGAAATGTGCTGGAGATGAGCAGGTTATCCAAAGCACCACACAACTAATCCTCAAAGTCTAATCTGCAAATTGTAGTGGCACTTGGGATACCCTTCAGACAAATATATACAGCTGCAATTAATACAGATGCAACATATAATACTGAAAACAGGATAGCATTTACACATCTATTGATGAATGCACATGGCATTTTTAATGCAGCATTCGTGGTCCGAAAACAGTACAACTGATAATTTTTTTTTCTGTTGGAATGCTACTGGAACAGGCTTTTTGGGCATTTTCACTGTATTTGTGCTACCGAGTTGCATGGTGGTGGAAATATGAGGCAATATTCATTCCTAAAGGGATACAACTACTCAGCTGGGACATTACAGCAGAATATTCACAGTACACTGCCAAGCAGCAGTGTTATCCTTCTATCGTGGTTCAAGTTCCCAGAGTCTCTTGGGAAGTGTAGTCTAGTCTCCGTTAGAGATCTGGAAATGCTTCTTAGTAGACTGAAGCGGCATCAAAAGTACTCCTGGGTCTATCATTATAAAGGCCTACACATCCTCAATTTGGAAACAGTAGAGAAGCAGAGGCAAGGGCTTGTCTCACAAGTAGGAACAGGATGACTAGAAAGTGGGAGTGCTATATTTGTAAATTCATGAAGATAGCCTGCAGAGTACAGGCATATCTAGAAAAAAATTGACTATTTTGTTATTTGATTATTTAATGTTTATTTATCTAGACTGTCTTGGCATCATTCTGAGGATAGGGATTGCTGCAGAAAGCCTAACCTTATTATAACTGTTTGTCGATGCTGTATCTTTAAAGAAAATAAATAAATAGTTAGATTCTTTTCCAATTGCTCTGTAATCTTTCTCTAAGAAAAGTCTTGAGCTTTCACGCGTATTAAAGAACATAAAAGCTCTGCCCAGATGAGAAAATACCATGTCACTTCTGTTTAAAGGGTTAAAAATGTTATGCACTGGCTGTGCAATTTCTAGTCCTCCTTAAATGTGAGCATAAATAAAATACATGAAAATTTAAAAGGCATCACTAAATTTAGACAGCTGTGCAGTGACCTTAAATAAGTTCAGGGCATATGCAGACTGTGCAAGTACACAAATACATGAAAACTAGTCAATTAATGCATTTTGTTTAATATATCAAATCACATTAGCTTGCACCTTATAAAAAACTCATATTTAATGGAACATTTTACACACATTGTGGTCCATTTCAGTAATGACTATACTTGGGATTAGAATGGGGGTTATTCTGTGAAATATTATCAAAAATAGTTTTGCAATCTTTTTTCCCCCCTTCCAGGGAGATCATGATATTAAATACTGAACATGTATTACTGTACCAGAAATGACCTGATAAATTTGTGGAAGTGATACATTTAATTGCTCAATTACAGATTAGATGGGCACCATGTGGGGGAATCTCCCATCCTGTGCTTTCCACATTTATCTCCCATTATTCTGTTTGTCTATACAATAGTTTCCAAGTGTTCATTCCACCTCTATTCTATCATGTACATGTTTATTAAATAGAAAAAAAAAACCAAACATACACTTGCTACTGAGGCGCTCGGCTACAGTGGTATCTGTAAGTAAGCTGAAAATTAAAGGAATGTGTGCTTGATTAAGTTGGCAAGTTCCACTATCATTTGCCAATCCACAAAAAAGCCATTCTTTAAGTAATTCATTTTATATTTTTTCCCCCCCAAACAAATCTATGACAATTCCAACATGTGCAATTAAAATCATTTTGTTTTGGTAGGAGATCAATATTAAAATTACAATAAACCGTGCCATTATTCCTCAGCTACTCTGAAAAGCTTGGTACTGGCAAATTGTGTTATTCATACATGTTTAGCTTCCCTACACAGGTCCAACTAATTTCTTTAAAGTAGAAAAGACATTCTATTTACCTGGTGCAGGTGGAGTGTGAAAAGCCACTTCTTGGCTATAAGGTCCATAGACAGATTTTCGGCAGCTTTTCACTCTAAAGGAATACATGCTGTTTGGATCAAGGTCACAGACAACTTTACTGTTTCCATACACTTTGTCAGTTGCCTGCCAGAACGTTTCAGCTTCTGCATCAAGTTTTTTGTACTCCAGGATGTAGTGATCTGTAGGAGACATATCTTCACAAGGCAACCAGCAAATCAATCCTTCATTGTAGACACGGCTCTGAGACTGATCAATAACTGGCACACTAGGAACTGAAAGCAAAATATTAAAAATAAATTTTATAAAGATAGTGGCAGTAGCACAAGAGTTATAGGATTATCAAAAACAAATCTGAGTGGAATTTGAAAGTGCAGTATTTAGTTAAATAAAAAAACAGATGCATTAAAAGACACTCAAGTTTTTTGAAATCTAGTGGTAAAACTGACAAATCTCAACTCAAACACACCATCTGACGTTCTAAAAAATGATGTTACTAAACCCACTGTCTGCTCATTCACACTCCCAAAGCAATACTGTACAGTTCCAGAGAAGGGAAAAAAGAAAAAAGTAGGGATCCGTCCTCCAGAATTTTATCCCCCCCAAAGACAACAAAAGGTATGTTTTGATATGGCGTGACATTACATATTCTACGTGCATGTTTACATTATCCTTGGTGGTTTGTTTTTCTTTCTGTATATCAATCACATTCTGAGCAAGTCTGGGAATATAATGTAAATACAACCACACCCAAACCCTTAGTACACATACTATACTTTAACAGCAGTTTTTCTGGAAAAGAAGCGATTTAAACTTGAACTTGTTTATATATAAAAAAAAATTATCGATGCAATAATAAGGTACTGAAATTGACATTGTACGTTAGTAATACCTCCCTCTAGCAACTGTTTAAAAGTGAAACATTGGAAAATATTCAATCACCAAAAAATATGTAATATTGACCAATTGTTTACCAATTCACCAATATAATACAAAATAAGGAAAAAAAAGGATGACTATTACCAGCCGTACTACTTTAAAATGTTTGTTTGAAAATAGCACTCTTTTCTGAAGATGTATTTGTGTTTTAATATAGAAATTTTTTTACCAGAAAGAAATTTAGAAAACGTTAATTATGAAAAAAATTATGAAAAAAAAGATCTTTAAATCTGTTCAGTGTTTTATCCACTTTCCCAAACTGCAAAATTGTACTCAAGTACGGGCGGTGCAGTGGCGCAGTGGTAGCGCTGCTGCCTCGCAGTTAGGAGACCCGGGTTCACTTCCCAGGTCCTCCCTGTGTGGAGTTTGCATGTTCTCCCTGTGTCTGCGTGGGTTTCCTCCGGGCACTCTGGTTTCCTCCCACAGTCCAAAGACATGCAGGTTAGGTGGATTGGCGATTCTAGATTGGCCCTAGTGTCTGCTTGGTGTGTTTGTGTGTGTCCTGCGGTGGGTTTGTGTCCTGCGGTGGGTTGGCACCCTGCCCGGGATTAGTTCCTGCCTTGTGCCCTGTGTTGGCTGGGATTGGCTTCAGCAGACCCCTGTGTTCGGATTCAGCGGGTTGGATAATGGATGGATGGATGTACTCAAGTATTACTATATGTGTTCCATTGAACAAGTGTATCTCTGAACACCTTCAAGGCTCCAATGAGTAAACTTTAGATATTAAAATAGTGAGATATTCATCTGTGAACACTACCCAAAATAACAATTTAAATAACACTAACCATATTTTACCACCACACACCAATGGACATAACACAACCACCAACATGGACACTCAGTGGAGCACAGAGTCAGAATTCAGGCAAGTGTATGATGTTCCTTCTAAACTATCACCAAGCCTTGCTGAGACTTCCAGAGATTGGAAATTTTGCAACAGATTGTCTCAATTGCTTGGTCTCACAAGAAAAACAGCCTGTTGGAGGGTTTGAGACTCTGCGTAAGTGTAGGCTCAGCAGGAAGTATATCTTTGGTGTCCATTTATGATCAAATAAGTGCCTTATATTGAAATTAACAAATTTTGTTAACAGAATATAAAACTGTTGTATGAATGTTTATTCGATCCAACAAAAAAATATTTGTTATTCTGAAAATTACGTTACTTCGGTATTCGCTATAGTGATATTTTTTTTACCTGTTATAGACGTTAACTGCAATAGTCTCTGAACAGTGACATTTTATCAACTATAATTAAATGCAGAAAGATTCATCATCACATTCAATTTTTTTTAAACGTAGTCTACATGATAATTATTTATCAACTGGATCGAAAACAAAGGTCATTTTTTTTTGCCGCAGGCCATGATGGAGGTGTACATGGCAAGAGTATAAATTACTATGCATGGTATACTTTTGGTATGTATATTAATACACTTGGAGTCTGGACAGATGTGGTTAAACAGAAATAAACAATTTGGGTTAGTCTCAACCTTTAAGAATTTTTTCTATTATAATCATAATTAACAATTTATAGCAAAGTAAAATACTTGCCACCATCAAAGCTCAGCTCTCTCAGGAGATCCTCCTCCTTTGAAATATTAAGGGAAAACTCATCAAAAGATGAATCTGCAGCAGGATGGAATGTCTTCAAAGTCTCTGTGGCTTTTTGTATTCTAAATTTAAAAATTCATAATTTCTGTCAAACATTGCTCATTGTTTTTGAAATTTGAGAGAACAGTAGAGGAAAAAGACATGGCAAAATTTAGCTTTTAACAAAATACTGTACAAGAACAGGCAGCTCTTGATTAGCAAGAGTAAAGGCTGTAGAGGGAAGTGGTAACAGATAACCAAGAATCATGGTGAACTGTAAATTTTAATTAATAAAAACTGTTATTTATTATATTTGCAATTTCATAAAAGCTGGCAAAAAATTTAAGAGAAACTAAACCCGTTAAATAGCCAAGGAAATGTTGCTGTATTAAAATCTAGACATTTTTAATTTTACCTTGTGTGCAGCTGTTTTGCAGTTTGGACAAAACAGGATTGATCAGTTTCTTTCAAGACCTCTTGGGCATAGCCTACCAATCCACTGTTTTCTAGCATGCCCATGTACTCATCCATCTGACTCTGCAAGTTCTCCAGGCGAGATTTTTTAGTCTCTTCAATTGATCTTAACATTTCTGTTTTTCTTTCTTCAAGAATATTGAATAACTTTTCAAAGTGTTGATTTGCTTCTTGTGTAGCTTTATCTCCATTTTCCTATTAAAGACAAAAATATTTGTGGATGATTACAATCATAGAATAGAAAAAAAAAAAAAAAAAAATCACATAATGAACATCAACATGTAGGTTTTAAAAACACACATATTTATTACTTCAGCCCTGCTGTTTTTCAGTCAACAGTTGCAGTGACTTAAACAACTAAGGATTAACTAGTCAACTACTGTGTTGTAAACTAGCATTTATCAAGAAAAGTGACAAATTAGTACTGCTCTCTTACAGTTCATTGGTCAATGGTAGAGGGGAAGCATGAAAGTGTCACAAGGAAAAGATGGAAAACAGACACATTAAATGGTCAGTGAAAAGTGCTATATTTCTTCATTATTGCATAGTTTAATGCTAGTTTTTCTTATATTACCCAAGTCAAGAGTGGCGAGCTCCAGACCGAGTGCCGCAGTGGCTGCAGGTTTTCATTCTTACCATCTTCTTAATTAGTGACCAGTTTTTGCTGCCGATTACTTCTTTTAATTAACTTAGCAGCCAAACCATTATGAGACACAAAACAAGTCACCACATGACCAGCTCCCCTGTGCCCATTACACAATATCTGAAATTAAAGAGAGGTGATGGTCTTGGTAAGGCTGATCTCTTTAGTCACCAAAACATTGACGGTGCTCTTAGAAAGAACAGAAAAACAGTTTTTGAAATATGTGCTGTGGCAGAATGAGAGCAGCAACAAGCCTTGGAATTAAATATTGGGTTTAATTAACAACAAGAATTGGCTTCTCATTAAGAAAGTGACTGGAGTGAAATTGGTTGGAGTTTGAAGCCGCAGTTTAGCTGGTCATCGGTTAGCTATTTTCACATCTCATTTCTGCTTGGCTGTCATTTAATGAAGAAAGGAATCAATTCAGAGGGCTAAACTCTTCTAACAGGGCTATTAAAGTGATGGGGAAAAAAGTTAATAAGCAGTGAAAACTGATCACTAATTAGGAAATGGGTTAGAATGAAAACCTGTAACCACTGCGGCACTCCAGGCCAGGGGCCTCATGTATAAACGGTGCATATGCACAGAAATGTTGCGTAGAAACATTTCCACATTCAAATCGCGATGTATAAAACCTAAACTTGCCGTAAAGCCACGCAAATTTCCACGGTACCTCATACCCTGTCATACGCAAGTTCTCCACTTGGTTTTGCAGACTGGCAGCACCCAGCATCAAAGCAGTGCTACTGTTCCTGTGTGGTTTATGTTTCTTTTTCTTTTTCAGATCTGCACCCGAGACGCGGCTTTATAAATACACTGAAATTAAGCGCATATTGTTTACTAGTTTAATGCATCTGATTGTAATTAACCTGTAATATAATGGTCCACAGAATGGTCAAACTATTCTAAATACCATAGCTGCTTTAGCGTTGTTACTCTCACTGCACCTTCTTTCAGCTGCTCCCATTACGGGTTGCCACAGTGGATCATCTTTTTCCATATTACTCTCACTGCATCACTCGGAGCAGCTGATCGGAAAGAGAATTATTGGTATGCAGCATCAAGCACACGCTGCCTCAGCCACGCTTCCTATTTGAACTGCTTCTCACACAGCAAACGCTTCAAAACCTTTACTGTATGGACCTCGCGGTTCAGAAACAGTTTCATCCCAAGAGCTCTAAACACAATCACTCATTCCATCAACTGCTCCTTGTAGAACTGTTTGTACTTATAAGTACAATCACCTCACTGTAAACGTGCGATACAGTTATAATACTGCACAACCTGAGCCACTTTATAAAGTGCTTATTTACATATGATGACGATGATATTAAGATGAAAGCTGCAAAATATAATTATACATAAAGATAAAACTAACTTTATTTAAATAATCTATATTGTTAATAATTAAAGGACACTGTTGCTATGCTGGCAAGGATCTGGCGCTCTGTTCCTGGATTTCTGCTGCCTCGCACTGTATGCTTCACTGGGATTGGCGTGATATATATAGATATCTCTCTCTCTATATATCTATCTATATCTATATATCTATCTATATCTATATATCTATCTATATCTCTATCTATATCTATATCTATATATCTATATCTATATCTATATCTATATCTATATCTATATCTATCTATATCTATAGATATATATATATAACACTTTTTGAATGAAAACTCATGTTTTTGAAATTACTGGAAATATATTTGTAAGTGTATAACTTGCAATTAAAAAAAAATAAAGCAGAAGACCATTAAAAGAACTTATTAAAGAAAAAAATTTAAACTTGAAGTTCTGTACAAGTCTATGTGTGATATTGAATGCATAAGTGGACTTTATCAGATAGTAGTAACTGTCTGTAAAAACCTTTACTAGGACCATCTGTTTTGAGAGCTTTATGATCTTGCCCCACACTAAACATATGAAATTAGATATTCTTTACCACCTTTACCTTAACTGCAAATTCTGCAGTAACCCTGAGGTTTTAAATGCCATTTGGGTAGAGGGTAATATTTATATCCTTTAAGAACAATAAAGCTTAAGAAAAATCCAAATTTAAGCAGTACTATGACTCTAAACCGATACACTTATGATTGAATGTGAATGAATGTAGATGTGCTAAGATGTCTCCAGGATTGGCCTTTGCTCCTTGTAACCATGAAATGGATAGCAACTTAAGAGTGTGAATTTGAACTTCATCTTGATTTATTATTTTTATTGCAGAAAAAAACAACATACAAGGATTAAGAGACAATTACAACAGGTGTGATTTTTGACAAAAATAATTCTGTATTGCCGTATCTGTTGTAATAGGGAACTATTTGAAAACTAGATCATTTAAGTAAAATACAGTATTTACACAGAGCTACAAGTGCAAGAATTCTCCTTAATACAGAAAGTAACAGGTTCCACAGATAAACATTCTTAGTCTAAGGGACTTTATATGCAGCAATCAGATGCTTACATGAAAACTGTACTGTGTTAATGTAAAGGGATATTCCAGCATATCACCTATTGAAGGTGATTAACTGCTTACTTAAGCAGATATTGTTTTCTTTAATAATATCATAATACAGGTTGTGGACTTTGAGCCTGCCTTATTAAACTGCAAAAAAAAAAATGATTTAATTATTATATAAAGGGAGCAATACAAATGTAACTTTATAGATCTTTTTCAAACAATTAGAAAGCAAAATGAAAAATCACTGTGGTTAAAGATAGGCTACTTTATTTAGGAATGTTACGGATGCAACATATTTCTGAACTATTTGTTTAGTAACTAGGAATTTGTATTCTTGACATTTGTTTCTAAAACATATTTACTAAATCTTAACACATACAATATATATAAGCAATCTCACAATATCAACATCTGAGAATGAATAATGTTTAAACAGAAAATTTTTGTTCAATGATGTAGAAAAAGTAATCTTAATATTTAAAAATGAGAAATAATGAGAAAAATAAAAACGCGTTTATTTTGTATCAAACTCTTATGTAATTTAACTCTGGCTATTTATGTATAAAAAGTACTTTGTGCACATCTCTCTCTCACTCACACACACACAGACAGAAAATAGACCATATTTAACCAACTTTAACAAAGAATGAAGGACAGAAAGAACCAGCCATCCTATTCTCATTAAAGCAGCAATCTAAAGCCTGGGAACAAAGAATTATCTTGTCAAAACGTATCCTCACCTTGGTCTCATTAATCAAAACATTTAGGTCTGATATCTGTTTCTTGACTTGGTCTTCTTTACTGATAAGGTAATGGATACTTTTGGATAGCTTCTCCTGTTGGCATAACAACAAAAGTACATCTGAATATAAAAAGTGAATGGAAACTTGACCACCTAATTAAAACTGCACAACATAAGAACAGATCAATGTTACGAAACTAAACTCAATACCTTTAAGGGGAGCAATACCTTGCATTCATGTATAACAGTTAAATGAAATTTAAGATAGAGCCACATAATTGGACAGTAGACAGATAAAAGAAACAAGCGTAAGGATTAAAATGGGTAAGAATAACAACTTTGCAAAAAGATGAAAGATAGGCAAGGTGATGTTACAGTAGAAGCATTTCACACAAGGAACACTGAAGTTCCTGTATTCAATTGCTGGATGCAATTTCCAGGAAACTGCCATCAACATTAAGCTGTGAAAAGGTTCATTGTGAGGACATCAGAATTTGTCATTCTTTCAATTATAAGAAGTCAATCATGGGCTTGCACATGGTTCCGAGGAACCTTGGCAAGTTGGTGTAAAACCAAAAACTACAAGGGAAACATTGCAATAAGTTCAAAAGCAACATACTTTTATCCATTTCAGTTCCCCACACTCTTGCAGAACACTGGGCTTTCAATGTACCTCAATAAACCAGTTAGTCTTAGATCTTTTGTATGCACCCCCCGCACCTTTGTCCTTATATTTTACATGTAAATATACAGATACATAAAAAGGGCTCAGAAAATGTAATAAATGTTACTCTGTGGGTGCAAAAAATCACCTGCACCAAAAGAACATCTATATTTTCCCCATTCAACTTCTAAGCAACTATAATTTTAACCAGAAGTCTTATTTCCTACAAATGTCATACTGAACTTTCAACTCACAAAATAAAACTTTTTTAACAGTAAAATTAAATAAAAAATGGAAAATTGGAACTGTGATAGTTTCAGAGTTTATTCTCTGCTATGATGTGGCTTGCCATTTTCTCTTAAAATAGAAGTATCCTAAATTTAAAATGACTAACAGCTTTCATATAACTGGTGTCTTAAGAGATCTAGAAGTGGAAAACAAAACACACACATACACTCTTTCCCCCCTCACTATTTCCTTCTAAATGATGTACTGTATTACTATAGACAAATTCAACAAGATGTTGAATAACTTCTTGCATACTCATGTATTAAAAACACACTGTTAGAGAACTGAAACTCTTTAGAGTAAAATAAGGGTGACAATATTTATTTATATAGGATATACAGAATACAGTTTCTAAATTACTTAAACACAGACCACTTGGCTATTTTCTAAGAAAAGCACAATATTGTATTTTCTGCAAATACAGGTGTACGGATTAAAGCCAGAAACTTGTATATGGTGGTCCAAAGTGTAACAGAGAAACATCTTGCTGGTCTAGCAAACCTTATGAATATGAATTTGCTAAATGCTTTACAGATTACTTCAGACAATGGACAATACTATGTGCCATAATACCTTCAAGCTCTATGAGAAGGCTGAAAGAATTCTGAATTTCCACTGGTCGGCAGTAGCTATCAAAAATGTTTAACAGAGTTCCCACATTTAAGAAAATTCTAATAATTTAGCTCTATCTGGGAGCTCCTTTCTAAATATTGTATGTGCCAATAAAGACAAAGACTTGTTTGCTGTTCCCAGGCTCGATCTGAAATCTTCTGGATTGAAAGCTTAGCTGCAGTGCTCCATCCCTTTATATATTTAAAAGCAGAACAGGAGGAAGAGGTATTAAACAAAACAACACATAGTCAGATATTCTACGTAGTTATTTTAGATATTAATTCTTTTCTTTAGTCTAATTTTCAGTTTTCAGTCTGTATCAATACACAAAGCAACTGAATACAGATAATTGGCATATGACCAACACTAAGTGTGCACACATTGGACAGGATGTACACCATTCCCTCTAACAAAATGCAATAAACTTTAAAACTCATCAATACACATCTGCCAAATGAGCAGTTCCTGACGTGTAACATATTTTTAAAACCCCCAAAGAATCAAATTCTAAAATGGAACTAACCTTCAGGATTTTATAGGCACTACCCATAGAGGTAACCTTATGGTTGGCATGAGAGCCACCAAGCTTGCAAAGATGACAAACGGGCCTTCTGCAAACTTCACAGTACATGTTGACTTTTTCCATTTCATGCTCTGGACACATTAGTACCTACATAAAGAAAATAAATCAATAAGTCAAACACAAATCACTTTCTAACAGAAAAAAATTAAAAGACTAGGCACATATTATAAAACAAAAGGCATTAGACACAAAGCAGTTACAACATAAGATTATAACAACATGATACATTAATCATAAAGAATAGAAATAAATAAAACTATGATTGGAGACCAAGTGTGTGAACTGAGGAGAAGTACTGTATCTAATGCAAATGGTATTTGTAGAGTATTCCATCAAGACAAATCACCACAAACAAAAATGTTGCACAAACGTTTACAAGGATACAACCTTGACAGCAGCATTCATGTGTTATCAAAATACCTGTTTAAAAAAAAACAAAAAAACTATCACGTAGTTTCATCATAGTCTAAAAATGTGTCGTGTTGTATTGGTGTTTTATGATATGTACCACTATATTGATATGTAGAAGAATGCGACAAAAAAAATAAATAAATCACCCATCATGAACTCTGAGAACATTGTGGGAACAAAACAAATAATGAGACCGTCACTGCACTGCAGCACACAGAATGGAACAAATATTTCCAACTTGCTTTTCCCAAGTCTATTGCCAGACACGTGGTTCTATTTAATAAGCTGGGTCACTTCACTAAAGACCTTTCTCAACTTTTCTGCTATCTACTGAGACTTTATTTTCATTTTGCATACTCATTTATTCTTAAATATAAAAAAATATGTATTTCAAAAAACATCTAGACCCTGGGAAAGATACCTTTGACTTGGGGGAAAAAAAAAACCAAAAAAAACCAAACACACTATATTCCAGACAACTGTAAAGGGTCCACAATTTTCCGAAGCTGCATTTTAAATTGCAGAGCTCTTAGTTCAAGATGCTCCCTGTCAGATATTCTATAGCAGATCTTTTGTTCTCCTTGTTGAGCAAAAAAAAGTTGTTGCTGATAAGAATACAGTTAAAAAAAAAAAAAAAAAAAAAAACACACACAAACAAAAAAAGAGCAACATCCTACTGATTACAAAATCACTATACTGTTCTTCGGATATCTGATACTCGCATACAAAGGCTTAAACATTTATATATAAAAAAAAAAACCAGCAAATATACATGTGGAATGTAAAAACTGAGCAACATGTTTCACCACACAGATGACTGAAAAATTATTATAACATTAGATTCTTAAAAACAGAATCTACTTGCAAATTCAAGAGCCTGTTTGTACTGGGGAAGGTTGGTAATGGTTGCTAAGTGAGAAAAAGGGACATTTTGGAAATTTGTGGAGCATTCTTAATCATGATATGAAAATGTGTACACTGCCATTTGAAATAGGCAGATTACCTTAGGGAGAAAGATTATATTGACCTGGATCATGAACATTTAGACTATGATCCTATCTGGATCCAATTGTATTAATTCAAATTTGATTTGCGATTTCCATAAAAAAACAAAAAAAAAAACCATTGCGTATGACATTCCCCACAAAAATAAAGTCCATGGAAAATTCAAGGTGCAAAAACATGGCTTTGTTATCTACCTAAATCCTTTTTGCACTTGGCAAAACCTTGTTTGTTAAACTTAACCAAATGTGTTTTAAAAAAAAAAAAAAAAAAAAAAAAAAAACACACCACAGGACAACATATTACACAATCTACTCTTTATACAGAAAAAAATAATTCTAACTTGATTACTTTGCTATTCACCTGCTGTTAAATAACTGGGAATGCTATATTAAGGTAGCTGGATACACTAATCTGGTACCTATTAACATAACAGCACAGAGTGCAACAATACTTCAATTAAAGATTAAGATACTACAAACACTGCCAAACAGTTTACAAGCCCAAGTACAGCAAATGAGAACATATTTGCAGTAATCCATGATGAAATAAAACACCTCAATGCAATGTACCAGATAGAAGAGCGTTCAAGAAAAGGATAGTTGTAACTTCTCATCTATTTTTTCAATGTCGAAGACTCTTTAATAGGAAACTTTCACGTAGAAAGCTTAACTAATCCTCAGTATAGCTGTGTATCCATCTTTAATCACTGGTAAGGAGTGGCATCTCAAATTTATAAAGCACTGCTGGACAGCACTAGCTGATGCTTTTGTCTCCTAAGCATGACATCAATACTGTTTATTAAATCTGACAGCACTCTACGAGAATAGGGCACTGCAAACCATTTAATGAGGGCTTGAATAGTACTGTTCAGATTTTTTTCTAGAATTTGAATTGAAAATGGTTCTCTTGCCTCAGTTATAAAAGGATACTAATTGCAAATCTTCACTGACAACATGTACAATATTATTACAATTAAGACAATTTGCATTCTATCTATAACAATTTTTTTTGGCGGAATTGTTTTCTCTTTGCTTTGACACATTCATAAAGAGAGTTAAACATGCTATTATATGTTTACGTTACAATGGGCGTGTTATCCAAGAAATTTCCTAAGACAGTGGTGCCTAGGTGCTAGTGCAGACTGTTAATTGGATGTATCAGAACTACTCGACAACTGAGCAAATTTCTGTATGCAATACTTGTTGCTCTCCCCCAGGACTAATATTAGTTCACTGGAACCGATTACTCTTGAACATGCTACATACAATTGCACACGAGTACAAGATTATTGCTTATTCTAGTGACTTGGAATTTGTTGGTGGTCATTTTAACTTTGCTGTTCTTTAACTTGTTACATGCAGCACTGACAGTTACAGGCTGTGCATTTATCTGTTCCAAGGAATTAACTAAATGTTTTAAGCACTGTAGAGATAAGAACAGATGAAACAAAACATCTTGAATTATGTACCTCCTCTATGGTCTGTGGGGACCCTTTTAGTGAGCTATGCAAATGTTTAAATGGGCGTACAGCTTGTCATTGCTCCTGGTTTGTGTTGTGCTGTTCGACTTGCGACATTTGGATGAACTGCACTCCCATTTCTTCGCACAATCAATGCTGAAGCAGAAAAGGAAACAGATTCAAAGAATAACCTACACAATAAAGCTTTATTATCCACAAATAGAGAAATAAAACATGTGTCGGCTAATTTTATTTTTTCTACAACATCACTAAATTTCAATCAAGGCTATCAAGGTGTTTGAGATTTTGCAGCACTTAGTGCATTTTCTATTGTTAGGGACTTACTCCTAAAATATATATCAGAATGTGTTTTCTTAGGGCTCGTTTATACTTCACGCTCAAAACGCGTGCGTGCACGCATCATGGCTGTCACGCGTTCCCAGCGTTCATTTGACGCGTCCTCTGAGCAGGTCCTCAGAAATTAACGCGACGAATGCGCAAGTTGCAGTACTCGCAAAAAGTCGGGGGGTGCAGTGTGCTAACAGTTGGAATGTGACGTTAGAGGTCACACTAAAATGACGCTAGTGTATGCGAGTGCTTGTATTCATCTTGCGATAAGCCAATGCCCGTCCAAGGATTGCTTCAGCCTCATGCTCAATGCTTGCTGGAATGGACAAATCCCTGGATTGATGGATTTAATCATTAAACATCCTTTTCAGAGATATTGTGGTAAGGTGTCATCGGAATTTAATGGGTGTTCCAGGCAATTCACAACACAGCGAAGCCAAACCTGTTTTCACCGTAATAATATCTCGCACTGCCACTTGGTGGATTCCTCCAGATTTCCGTAAAATACGCATGCAAGTATAAACAGTAAAACGCTTGCGTAACAGGAGCATCCGCTGCAGCACGCGTCGCGTGAAGTATAAACCCTACCTTAGTGAATAATTACCATCCTGTCCAATTTCAGCTTTTTAGCTAAATGTAAAATAGTGTTTTTGGTTGATGAATGAGTAAGTCAACTTTGTATTTGATATATTGTATATAAATATTATTATAATTATAAAAATTTACAAAAAGTACAGAATATTGAGTCACAATGTATGTATTATTCCAACTCTTAGAACAGTTTATTAAAATTTACATTATGACTGACCTTATTTTAACATGAAATATTTGAAGTTTTTTCTGGAACATACTATACTATAAGCATTTTTTGTTTTGCTGTAAGTAATGAGTATGACCATTATGTAAATATTATACTTACAAATATACCACAAATTAGTTGCTTTAATGAAATTAAAAATTAATTGCTTTAATTACTGTAGAACTTTTTACCCAAAAACAAACAGATACAAAGGTTCAACAAAAGATATTTGCATAAAAAAATATGTACATATAATAACCATTTCAAGTGAGCTTAATCCAATGCACAACCATAGTGGGTTGGAGCCTATTCCTGGATACTGCACAAATCCATCATAGGAAGCAGGGTCCAATGTAGCTCCAACATACATATCTTTGGGAATATGGGAGAAAAACCTTACAAAACACAGCAAAAATATACAAACTCTAGATGGAAAAACATTGGGCATAAGATTTGAACTCAAGGTGCATCAGGCAGCAGTGGTAACTACTGTACCAGGAGGTTGTCATTTTATACATACATACCCAATACCTGAATAACCGTCTTAAATATATTACACACAAAGCCATTTATAACATTCAAAATTCTATGTGGCCAGACGAAGCACAACAAAAAACACGTTCAAATTTAAATTATTAACTTTTAAAGTAACTACTTTGACTCAGTAACATCACAGGCTGAAGACAAAAAGAGAACATTTGTCAAAGCAAAAAAACACGCACATCATAGCCATACAAGGAGTCAAATACTGTGCCTGTACCAAGACATTGAAAGAGAATTCAAAAAATGTATATGATTATATTAAATGCATTTATCAGATTTTTGGGGTCAGGTTCAGTTAGCAACCAGCAAAATGTCCTGAAATTATTACTGAAATGCATGATGCATTGAGCTGGATTTGTTTTAAGCAATTTATTTACATAAACTTTCTTTTGCAATAAAATTAAGGTGTTTTTTTTTTTTTTTTTTTTTTTTTAATAAGATTACAAAAGAATTGAGAAAGTAAGGCTTCAATTAAAAGGATAAATCAATGTCACCTATTTTATTGAAGGAAAAAAGGACTTCCTGCTTCTTACAAACCATTCTGCCCTATACTATGAACAGATGGTCATATCGAGTACCCATGGAATCTAATCCCTCAGCTGCAATAACGGAAGAGGTTTTATTACACATAATGCTGAGTCTCCTTTCTGAAAAATAAAGTGCATTGGAAGAGGAGGGGGAAAAAAACAAAAAAACAAAAAAAACACACACACTGTCGATTACAAAGGATTTCAAACATACTCATAATTGAGCAGCATGGAACCAAACGAATATTGCATTTCTACTTCTGTACCCACATCCACTAATTTAAGTCCATCCATGCAGGCCTCTGTATTCTACAAGGTTATTGGTTAATTTGTGACTTTAATACAGTGTTGTCATTGTGAGGGGGGGAAAAAAGCAATTCTGTGTAAGCACTACGTATTATTTAGGCATAATCATTACGGCCATTACAGTACCAGCTAATGATGTCTATCAAATCTCAACAATGCTGCCCTCAACTGTGATATTAACCTTTCCTGTTTCAGTGCCTGCTGGGGTTGGAGCAAAAAAGCTGGTGCAAATTTAAAAACCGAGTAGCCTGCATTGGTCAATAGCATGCATTGCATGTATTACATACACATTAGTGAATATATTTATAGCATGTGCCTGTAAAAGCATTGGAGATTATAATTTGTCAAAAAGACACAAGATTAAGTAAATGTTTGCAGACTTTAAAAAAAAATAATAATAAAAAAACAAAACAAATGGAGAGTAAAAAAGGCAGAATATATTTTTCAGGTGAACGGGCAAATAACTCAAGGCTGCTATGCGCTCCATCTCATGTTAAATCACTACTTCACTTCTGCTGACTAATATTTAAAGTGGCAAAATGTACATTTTGTAAACTGACTGTACATGTACATGTTGTAAACTGACTGTACTCAGGCTTGTGTAACCAATTAGGACAGTCAGTCTTGAGCAATTCTGGATTATATTTGTTATAATGCATTATTATGGATACCATGTCCTTGGGTTACATTTCTAACACTATGTGATGAAACTAAATTAACAAACATACCTGTTTAATTATAGTGTTTGTTGTAAGAGCAAAATATGAAAAAATAAATAAATAAATAAAAGGCAGCATTATTGTGAACTTCAGTGTTAACTTGTTTAAATTCAAAAAATATTTTAGTTAGATGGCTAAACTGAAATGCCTGTGTAAAATATTTTGTGCAGTTCATATATGCTATATAAAGTATGTTCACTACTCCCAGTATTGCACAGTTTGTTGATTCAGCAAGAAATAACAATGTACAGTACTAATCACCACTTAAACCACTAGTTGAAAACTAATAATTTGTAATTTGAACAGTTCAGACAAAATGAGTTTGTGTACCTGTATGCACTACTTTTGAATTATATTATATTATAAAAACCACTTAACCCTTGCTTTACTTATAATTGAGTTGATCTGCCACCCAGAGAGTGTAAACACACTTTGTGAATATCTAAACAACGCAATATGATCAAATTTAAGGACTGAATATTTGCAAAGGTTTAATTTATAGTATTCTCTATAAATTAAAAAATGGTAAGACTTTAAAGTAAACTATCAATACCATTAACAAATTTTATGCACTCCGCTGTACTTAAAAAAGTTCCAGCATTCACACACAACAGGGCTGCTTTCTAAT
Source organism: Polypterus bichir lapradei (assembly GCA_026402145.1). NCBI lineage: Eukaryota > Metazoa > Chordata > Cladistia > Polypteriformes > Polypteridae > Polypterus > Polypterus bichir. The sequence goes on from JANRMT010062836.1 coordinate 5,379,031, forward strand.
CCAAACATATATGGGGGGGTGTGGGGGTGAAGACTCCAATAAACACGTGTATCCCTAATATTTTACTTTTGCCCTCTAAGCTGCTATAAACAGCGAATTTATCAATTTAATTAATGCAAAACTCAAGGTTTATTTTTCCCCAAGAATCAAATAAAAACATTTCCCTTCATCACATGGCCACTGGTTTTAGATCATCTTGCTTTATGACAGTTTACATTACCGTTCAACACTCTCAGAAACTTAAACGTGTTCATAAATAAAGATATAATATGCACATTAGAAGGTAGATGCTGCTTCACATTTTGGGTTTTAACTGCATTACATGTGTAAACTTTCACAGTACTTTAATTGCATCTATTTGATATTTATTTGTCACAGATAATTAAAAACACTGTATACTGTAGTGAAAATACAATAAGAGTTACATTACTTAGCTCCCAAAACCACTATTACTCTATTTATCTGACTTTAACACAAAGGATGTCCAGACAAGACCTTTCCTCAGAACCCTGTGCTTTGTCTAACTCTTTAGATATACTCAAAATTATGAAATATGTTCATATAAAGAACATGTCTACAGTTAACTTGCCTTACACCTCTTTTGAGCACAAATTATGATACTGGGAGAAGAAACTGTATTTATAGCAAACTTAGAACAAGTCAGAATCAGCATTAATGTCAAGGTTGTATAAACAAGCAAATAACTCAAAAATGCAGGTGCACATATACAATGCTTAGTCAATAAAAATTATAGTGAGGCAAATAGAAAGTATTCATATAAGCAAGAATTGTTAAAGCTGTTTTTATGAAAAAGAGGACATTAATAAAAGTTAACTTTGTAACTCAATGTTACTGAAACAAAATAGGTTAAGCTGCATGGCATTTCCAAAAAAATAATTTTGGTGAAAAATGTATTTTCTTTACCTTTGGTCTAAAATTGGTGGTTGGCCCCACATACTCATGCTGAGCTTTTGGGGTTCCCCATGGATGGTGCACCTTAAAGCATTCGTTGCAATAGCTTGCCTTACAGTCCAAGCAACTCTTGGTTGCCTCCTGGATAGGAGGTTTGCATAGATTGCACATAATAGCGACAGCAGCCCTTGCAGCTTGTCTATATCTCTCTACAATTGTTTCCAAAGTAAAATTGCGGAACAAGCCACTGATGCCACGCTCTCCAAGGTCAACATCATGCTGGCATCCTGGACAAGGAAATGTGGTAATTCGTGGTGTCAGGGAGTTCCTTTTCCATCCAGAAGGGGTACTGGACCCTAATTTGAAAGGCAATAAAAACCAGACAAAAAAAAAAAAAAAAAAAAAAAATTAAATAATTGTAAAAACACACCACCATAAACTACACTTCATTAAAACAAAACAGAAAGAACAAAGTTTCACACTGTCACAATGACATGGGCAAGTAACAGAGTATGATTCCAGAGGTTCACTTTCGGATTTTGTTTATACCAATTTTAAATAATAATAATAAAAAAACTATGATAGCGTGTTTCAATGTATTATTTCTGCCTTAATTACAAGGGAGGCAAGTTTAATAAATCTGTTTAAATATAACTAAATATTACAAAATGCAGTTTGATGATATTTCCAAATTTCAGCATATGAAAGTATAGCAATGAGTGTAATTCTTGATTTTTCAAAATTATATTGGTATGACTTGCACCCCAAGTTCTCCAGATATGTACTGGTTGTTGCAACTCTAAACTGGATTAAGCAGGTGTGACAATGAAAGAACATACCGTATGAACTGTTGGAAAACCACCTTGTTTATATCTCTGTAAACTGACCTATTGAATGCTGCCTAAAGAATTATACAAATTGGGCCCCAAGAAAAAAAAAAAAATGACCATAGTTCACATAATATGCAATGACCAGAAAATTTCACTGTAATGTTTCAATGGTCATAAATACATTTTAAAAGTGGCTATGAACCTCTTTAATTGAGTAGCAATGTATGTAATTATGGTTAAGTGCCAAGTCAAACTCGGGAGTGGCTTGTAATGAACCGCTTTACAGTTCTATGCCCAAAGAACTATTAGGACAGTATTCTGTGGCCATATAGTGGATAAGATAATAGTATGCTGTAAAAAAATTATTAATATTTCTATACATTTTGCCACTCTACCGTAACTCATCAATAATCATGAGTGGGGCAGAGCCTTCAACAAAAACATAATGGGGTGTAAATGAGAAGCTGTAAAGCTAGCTTTAGAACAATCAAACTGAATCATTAGTTGAATCAAGTTATAATGAGGACAATGTGAACTGGTCACCAGATCCTGACACTGATAGTGAAATTGTTGCATATAGCAATATACAACAGAAACACTGTCATATGCCTGGTGAATTCAGCCACCTGAAGGTTGACCATGGTGCAAGTGGGTGCATGACAAAATGACTACAATCAAGCAGAAAAATGAGAAAGTCATTAGCCCTCTGAGCAACTGTGTTATGTCAGAGGAAATACAGTATGGAAGTCACCAAAGCCTTGCACTATGGTAGACTAAAAAAAGTATTGATTGTGTGGATCAGGCACTGTCATACTATGCTGCAAAAACAGAAAATATATAAGTATGCAAAGAAACATGCTTTTATTGTACGGAGTTTAACATTGGGCTGTGGGTGACTGTTTCAAAGCATGCCGCACAAAGCGTGTGTATGACATCTCATCAGTACAACAGTGGACACTATAAATACCTTTCCTATTGCATTTATGTTGATATTTTGATATTTACAAGTTTGTTACATGCAAGAACGTTTTTTCTTGCTTTAAAAAAATGTAAATATTTTTCCAGGGAAAAAAATGTTAAGGGGGCTGCTGAAACCTTTGCAATTTCCAGGTGTTTATACAGTTTGGATTACTTGTCCTGGTTCTATGTTGCACTGGTGCCTCAATATCACAATCTGCATAACTGACATAATTTGGAAACGTAACATCAGCACAGAATCCTGAGGAACTCTACTTGCTACCTTTATAGATATATAATCACTGGGATCCATTTTGTATCCTGTCTGGTCATCATATTATAGTAAATCAACATTTTAAGTGACTGCTGAAATACTGAATGCTTGCTCATTTTTGACAATTATCTTGGGCAAGATAGTTACTCAGTTGGGTCTAGAGGTTTTGTTAGCATTCAACAAAGTTTGTGCATGAAGCACAGCAGAACAATTTAGACAACAGGCCATTTAGCCCAATAAACTTATCATTCATATTTACATTATATTTCAAATTACATCAAAGGAGTTTTGAAAGCCTATAAACATAAGGTAAAGGATTAAATGTAACTCAAGGGTTAATTAAATGCAACTTAAAGCTGAAGCAAATGAGGTCTCTGGCTCGTCTTATAGAAGCTACCAACATCATTTTCTAGGGTTGGAATGAGGTAAATGAGTAGCAAACATTCCTCCTAAAAGTGGGGATAAACTGGTGGAAAAGCCCATACACCCCTTGTATGATAGTTTTTTAGATCAGTGGGAAAATCCAACTAAAAACCCTCCTTACAAAATGGTGTGCAGAATAACACGAGAATCAACAAAGAGTCACAAAATTTCTTTTGACTTTAATTGACTGGAGGAAGTGAAACGTCTGCGTATTAAGAGTCAGATGATGTGTATATATTAGATAGGGTGATAGAATCAGAAAAAAGTGTAAAAGAAGATGAATGGTTTAATTCTGGGCTAACTCCATGGGAGGAAGCATTCGTGCAAAATAATGGAATGTTCTGCACTCTCATCTGGACTCCTTAAGTGCCTTCTTTCAAGATAGAGGAAAGGTTTTTTTCTTGACAATGTTTGTACAATATCTACTGTTAACAAGTTTCTATCTGTGTCTCCTCCCCCCCCCCCCCCCCCCCCCCCCCAAATTATTTAAAGTAACAGCTTGTATCTACGGTACTAATTTCACACATGATTTTAAACAACTCAATCATGTCACCTCTTAATGTTCAATTTGTATAATAAACTAGGACCCTGTGCAGAGAGCCTAATTGCTCTTCCTCGTATTTCCTCTAGTATTGATGACATTTTTATAATATGTAGACCAACCCTGCAGACAGTAGTTGAGACCAAGACTCATGAGGGCATTATGCCTTAAGCATAACCTCCCTCGACTTGGAGTCCACTTATTGAGCTATAAAAACTTACTCCTAACCTTCTTAATCACTTCTGTACATTGCTCAGTTGTATAAAGTGAAATGTCCACCAAAACTCTTAGGCTCTTCTCATAAGGTAGTGGTCCTCAACCTTCTGTCCTGGGGACAACATGTGTCTCCAGGTTTTTGTTCCAACTGGTTTCACAATCAGAGAAGTCAATTTATTTCTAATTGATCTCAATTATCAGGTCTTTTTCCCCCCTCTTATTCTGTATTCAGATGAGCTGTGTGCTTTTCATATCTATAAGACCTTCAGAAATGTTTGTATTTTCCTAAAGCTTTAAATGCTTAACTTGGTTTCCTATTAATCTGCCATTTTCTGTACAGTTTGCTGGTTTAATTGTATCCTAATAATGAACAATGAGGAGAACAGTTTCCCAGGTAAATGACACTAAATGCTAAAAGGCTGCAACCACCACAAAAGTGCTCACTTGTAAATAAAGGATTAAATAACCAGAACATCCAGAAAGCAGACTGAAAATCACGATGACGAAAACCTTAATCAAAACTAAAAAAAAAAAAAAAAAAAAAAAAAAAAATACAATTTCCCCATGTAACATTTATAATAAGTGGTTGGTATTTTTCTTTTAAAAAAATACACTTAGTTTTGCAATTTTAACACTAACCCAAAAAATAAAAAGTAGTAAAAATCAGCTTTAATCATCCTAGGAGTCCAATTAAAAACAAAAGTTGGCTGGAATAGAAATATGTAGCCACATACGGTCTCCAGGATTGAGTTTGAGAACCACTGTCATAAGGTTGACATTCAATTTTCAAACCTACCACTGTATACCGTAGATCCCGTTATATAAGCAGAGAATTTCGTCCTAGATTTTTGGCTTGGAGTTTGGGGGTC
>JANRMT010062836.1:5384452-5441033 GCA_026402145.1 Polypterus bichir lapradei
ATGTACCGTATTTGCGTATATAGTTTCAACATAAAGATTTCATTTTACTAAACTTCTCCGCAATCACTTCCTGGTTTCCATCAAAAATGCCAGCAGTCTCAAATTCTCGCCGATAAACATTATAAATATACCCGAAGAGACACTTTTAAGGAAATTTAGAAAATTTTGCTTGGAGAAGGGGGTCGGCTTAAATACCGGTCATCGGCAAATACATGTAATTTAGTAGGTAGAGAAGGGGGTCGGCTAATATACCGGGTCGGCTTGTATTCCGGGATCTACGGTACTCAGATCTAACATTCTTAATTTCTACATGTAATATTTTAAATATACATTAAATTTCAGCTACAACAAATCTGCCCCAGCCTGTATTCTGTATAGGTTCCCCTGTAATGAAGCAGCCGATTCTACATTATCAACTATTCCAGCTAGCTGAAACATTCTTCTGTTAAACTTTTAAACTTAGAGGAGTTTGCTGTTTTTATCTGCCCAAAGCACTTAATCACTTTTTTAAAAACTTTAAAATATTAATTTGTTACTGATTATGAACACTTGCCCTTTAAATAACACTGCAATGATAAGTTCTATAACTAGTAGATGGCACCAAGGCAACCATTTAGAAGAAACTGGGGAACAGGGATCGGTTTTCATAAAGAAGTTTAATTTCTAGATTCGAAATTCTTAATTGCATTTTACTTTTCAAAAAAGCCTAACATTTTAGTTGCAGACAACCAAAACTGTAATTCTGCTCTATTACTACACTGAAAAATAAAAGTTGCGGTTTAGACAAATGAGTTTTTAGATACAATACAGTAGACTCAATTTTTTATACACACAGACACTATAATAAATATAAATAAATAAATCTATTTTAGTCCTTCTTACTGATATACAGTATAATCAGCAGGTATCGCCATCTTTTGCATACAGTGCAAATGAGATAGGGCCAAGTTTAGAGATTGCTCATTTCACATGTGATTTAAGCCATCAAGAACATTTTAAAGTCAACAAATAAAAATGTATAATAGGAACATTATAACATTAGGCTACGAAAAAACAGTATTTTAAATTATTATGGGTAATCTGAGAGAATAAAAGTCTATCTTTTTCATCTTCAGTCTTGACACTGAGCTTCACATTGCATTTGCAAATGCAAATTACTGAAATGGACAAAAGTAGCACGCCTCCACTTCTACATTTCACTGCTGGCAGTGTTACTTTAGCCCCTTTCACATTAGTATGGCAAGCAAGGCTATAAACATGTACTGCTTTGTAATACCCATAGCAGAAAAGCAGGTTCAGTGTAATTTTTCAGAAAGAACAATAGCCCAAGTACCAAAACAGATTTCAATATTTACCAGTTTTCCTAACCTTAATACTGTATGTTTTTCTTTGATTTTATGTAGATCAAACTCGCATGTTTTTCACTGAATAAAACAAAAACATGATGAGAAGAAAATTAAGGGACTCTGTCTGCAGTGAAGACACACAAACAGAATTTAAAATACTCCTTTCATTGAGTTGGCTTCCAACATGAGCAATCACCTTTTCACATATTTAGACCGAATGTTTGACTGTCTGGCACAAATCATTCTTGTATTAGGACAACTCAAAAAAGACCTGACAAAAATCACTTCAAAAAAGAATAAGCGCAATGAAAATGCAAGAGGAAAAACAAAAAATTGAAAATAGGTGGCAATTTCAACACTGCTATGTTGTGAAAAAGGAATGGAATGGAAAACCAGTTTGGGGCACCTACCTGCTTTAGCAAACAATCAGAAGTAATTCACTGATTATGTGGGCTGGGTCCATCAGTGATATTCCTTATTCCATTAACTGTGAAAAATGCACTGCTGATAAAATTGTGCAGAAGTTTGGAGGGTCTCGGTTTGTCTATGTTTTTCCTTAATATTAATCTGTCCCATCTGATCTTAAAATCTTAAATACTTAGTACTTTGATCAGTTTATTATAACAACTCTGTTAATTTCTTTGCCTCTGGATATCTTACTCGGATCTACCCAATTCATTACAACACATGCAATATCATGTTGAATCATTAGCATCAGTAAAACGTAAAATTTCAATTTACTGCATATCAGATCCAATTATAAGAGCTCAGGAAAAACTAATGATCCTGTACGTCTAATTAACATTCAAAAATGCATCACATAATTCCACAAAAAAAAAAAAAAAAGTTTTGCATTCAAAGACAACAAAGCGAGAGAGGGGAGGGATAGGAGTATAAAATGAAGTTTGTCAAATGATAACATTAGCAAGCACAAGACTAACACAATAGCAGTAGCAACAGAATGAAAAACACAAGCAGGCATGTACTGAACATGCTGTGAACACAGACATAATTCAAGCAACTGAGTACAGTACTTGGACTAGCGTTGTATGATGGATATGGATTACTTGGTGGTCAAGGTGAAACAATGTTATTAACATAGGATCAAAAAAAAATTTACTTAGTCTCTTGGGTAAGCATCACAGGAAGGTAAATGGAAGATGCTGCTTGTATCACACTGTATGCTATGGCTTTCTGGTGCATCTACATTCAGTGGTGCTTTGCAGTGCAGAAAAAGAATTTAAATCAGATATAACATGGACATGCATGGCAGGGCTATTATCAATGAATGGCAACTTAAATTTTTACTGATAAAAATATTAAAGTTACTTCGATAAAGAGCCTCCAATTTTTCCTCCGCTAATGTTAATTATATAAGGGGAAAAAAAAAAATGAAGTGCTGTCATAATCAGAGTCTATATGCATGATGGGAAACAGTTTCAACTGGTCAACATATACAGAAAGAGAGAATCTAAAGTTACTTTATACTACAAATATCTGCCAGCAAAACACAAGGCAGAATTTATAATGGCAAGCATGATTTTTTTTTTAATCACTAATTAATACTTGCTTGCTAGTGCACAATGGAGCTTTGATGTACAGACAGATTTACAAAACTTTCTTCCTTACTTGCCTGTATAGCCAAAAAAACCTTTATCCAGCAAATTTTTTTTGCATGTTCAAACTTCCTTCTAATGTGTCTGATCTGACATAAGCATAGTAATTACATATTAAAGAGTCAACATTAAAACCAGTTACCTTGAAGTATTAATGTTTTACAAATAACATCCCACGCCACAACCTCAATTATTCAAATTAGACTTTTTGGGATATTTATTATTTTCTCAAAGTTAAACCATTAGGAGCAATAACTACTGTATACCTGAAAGAGTCTTAATAAGCCAGTGTACACAGGTTCCCCAAACAGCAAAGTTACTAAAATGAGACATTTAATAATTCATGCTTACATTTAGATTTGCCATCTACAATGCAATAAGTAGCTTTCAGCTAGCAATACGGAAGTTAGCTAAAATTAAGTGCCGCATTTTCTGAGAGGGGACATTAAGAGTATTTTAAAAAGCTGGATAAGACATGTTGTATCTGCATCTAAAAAAATCCCTTTTAATGAACAAGACACTTACACAAGTAAGTACGAAGTTTAATGTGGAAGGCAGTAGGAGTTACAGATGTAATATAAAATTGAATATGGTGCGGGGGAATGGAGTTTACTCAAAGAAAAGTTTACAAAAATATAACATGTGCCTTCTATTTAATAAAAAAAATTGAGGAGAAGCAAAACATCTTGCAAGTTTGGTTAAGAACTTGACCACTCAGTTTTAGAAAAAGAAATTTCAGAAGAGATAGTTCTGAAATGTAAGTGTTCACAGAAATCTGAAAGCACTATACTTACTACAGCTACAAAGAAAACTGAACCCAATTCTACCTTTCCTTCCAAATGACCGTCTTAGTGAAGCTGCAATCAACGGACAGAAAGTTGGAGTAAGAGTCAGCCAAGTAAAAATTATGCAAATCCCCAAACCCCATACATTCTTGTTGCAAGCAAAGTTGAAGAAGTAAAAGTTTATGTACAGCAGATAAGCACACACTAGAAAAAGATTCATCTGTAACTTTCCAAATGGCAGAACCTCATTACAGATGTTTGGATCAAAGAACAGGGATGAGCTATCCAACTCATTAATTGTACAAGTCTTACAATTAAAAAACGGAATATATTTTGGCTTGATATGTTCCCTTCTCCATCCTGTTCAAATGTAATAAATATCTGATCACCACACAATTCGAAATGACTATACCTTTTATGAGGATTTGTGTCATAAGATTAGATCTTACAAAAATAAATTAATAAAAACTAATCCAGGCCAGCAGGCAATTGCAAATTCTTTTGCAAACCTCAGCCTTATTTGGTGCAATCCTAAATATCAGTAGGGAATTATGTGCCACTTTATACATCTTCAGTGAAGTGACAGATGCCTTCTCAAATGGGTGCTATTCTACTGCATCAGCTTTGGGTTTGTGCATCAGACAGGTTTTGAATAAGGTAGTGAACAACATTTGAAATCTAGGAAGACAAAGCCGAAATGAAAACATGAATTTTGCAAATCTGCTTCATTTATAGTCTTCACTGTTAAAAAAAATAAAAAGTCAAGTTAGTAAGCATCAGGTTAAGGCAGAAACACAAAAAAAATAAGAATTAAACATAGACTTTAAAAAAAGTAATAGAATAGTCATTCTATATAAATGATGGAAATGTTGAATCAAATTACTCTTAAAAATTAGGGAAAGAAAATGAACAGTCAGACAATTTGCATTTCTTTGGTAACAACAGTGTGGATTTAAAGTTCTGGTAACTTAGACACCTGGCCGCTGGGTTTTAATGCAACAGTTTTATTAACCAGAAGTTTGCTTCTGCTTTAAAAGAAAAAAATTTTGAATTCTTGATCTTCTGTTGAAGCTCTTTAGCAGAAGACATTCTGTTTTCCAAAATTATTATGCATATGTAGAGCTTTCCTCAACAGCATCCCATGTTTGGTATAATGCCAAGCATTAAAAATAAAAACAAAAAAAAAAACAAAACAATGACATATGTTAAAGAATGAATTCTGTGCATGAAGCAATGTTTTGGTTTGGTTAGCACAAAACATTTTAACCCACGAAGTGGGCAGAAATGTGAAAAGCGTTATGGTAGACTATTCTAAATACATATAGAGCAATGGGAGTCCAAATAACATCACCTCTATTTTTCCTATATCAAAATGATGGCCAGTCAAGACAGGAAGAGGTCATTTTAACCTGTAAAGCAAAATCCCCTAAGAGCACAGATGCTGCATTAATGTGCTTTTTGCTCAGTTAAAATGGCCACTTTACAGAGGAAATTAAATATGGACTAGAGAAATTAAATTAAAAAAAGTTTATGAAAAATTGGTGACAGTGTTATTCAATGAATAAAAGGAATTAACTGAATTATCTAATACAACCATACTAGCCATTAAGCAGTTTCCTATTAAAGGGTGCATATATTATAATTATACAGATTTCAAAGACTAAAAACCTACCATCCACATTTTTTTCTGAATTCCTTTCCTATCTTCTCCCACATAGAGCTCTGGGGAAACAAACCCTACCCCAGCAACATCAGAGGGCAGAAATTAAACTCAAATGCGGCTCCAGCCCACAACATGATAAACCTTTCCACTTATACTGGATTAAATTTGCTTAGAAGTTTAAGTGGCATCTCTAGTCATCTGGGAAGTAAGAGGTGGCCAGGGTATGGAGATAAACCCATGCAAATGGAGGGAGAATGTGCAGACTACACAAAGACAAGTTCCTGCCAAGAAAAAAAATGGGTCACTGAAGCTGTGCATAAGAAGTTATAAACACTATGATGAAATCACCAAAGCCTGTCTGGTTAGTTAAAAAAAAGACTTAATTTTATCAATTTTCTAATGTAAGCATATGTTACAGGGCCTACACAATGTAAATGTGGTACAGTATTCGATTGTAGTCTAGGCTGGGCTATTGCAATGCAATTCTAACCATATTGGTCTACTACATGTTGAACGTTATGATTCTAGAATACCTATTTATAAATTGTGCTATGACTATATTATTCTGGATTTTCGTAACTCTCAGATTGCAGATAATATTTATAATTAAACATAACATAATGAACGGTCTACCAGGTATATCATACCCCAAGTTCTTTATAACATTCCATAAAAAAAAAAAAAAAGAAAGAAAAGGAAAAAAGCATTAATAATTAGTGCAACTAATGCAATGTCATGGAAAGTAGCTTTCACATTAATCAACACAAAACACTGGGTGATGAAATTGTACATACTGTATAGTATTAGCATGCACAAGTATCAACTAAGATCAAATGTAGTACTTGGAAAAAATGGTTACATTATTCACTTATTTATATTTTTTGTTAAAAAGAGGGTGAAAATACCTTTACATTTTTAAGAATCTAGGACATACTACTAAGAAGTAATCATGCCCTATAATATCTCATGTTACAAAGCTAAAAACAAGCTAAAACAGAGTTGTTCAAATGTCTTGATTGGCACCAACAATAACTTGTTATGAAGGAAAGCATTATATTACTCAACTGAGGGATTGCTTTGACCATGAATTGCAGAGTTGTAACAGGTTACAAGTTAGACTTTCAACTCTAAAAATATCACATTCCCCATGAGAGTTTCATAACAGTACCAAACTGTATTCAACACAGTAGCCATTTACAAATGCCAAAACACACCAACAGAAATGAATAACAGTATAAAGTAACAGTTAAAGGCTTAAGATAATCATAGTGAGCCATACACTTACCAAAATTTAAATTAAAAAAAAGTGTACCATAAATCATAATGCATTTCTTTTTTTTCTTTTTTTTTTTTTTAACATATTTGCTGTAAAATGTATAAAAAAAAAATCACACACTCTCCCATAATACTCTATTTTATATCTGATTTTAAACTGCTATTATTGTGGAACTTTAAGATCCACACCCCAAGTGCAATCAGCATACAAGGAGGTAGTCTTTATACTTCACCTTATTTCAGCATGTCACTTTTAACTGACACTTCCAACATTGTGTGGAACTATTATATATAAATAGTCTGGGGCTTAAAAAACAAAAAGTCTCATTTGGTTAAATATGTGATATTCTCCAACCCACTTAATCTAATCCAGGGTTATAGAGCAAGAAATGAAAATAACCCTTGATAGTGTAAAAGCCCATCGGGGGACACACACACTTAAAGGCTGTTTAACAGTCACATCTCAATCTGACAAAAATATTTTTGATGTGGAAGAAACTTACACACAGATACTGCAAAAATATGCAAACCCAAGTATGGGATTTCAAACAAGGGCACTATCGGTGAGAAATTCAGCACTAAACACTCAACCACTACAAGTCAAGATAGGGAGCATGCACTGGTACTGTGCATTGCCGCACCCACTACAATACACGAAATAGGAGGTAACTTAATCTTAACTGTAGAGTGTACCCATATATGATATCTCCTATTTGATCCTTGCCTTTTGCATGTAATATTCATATTTTAAAAGCAGCAGACAGAAATACAGTATAAACAAAATTATGAAATGTAAAACTTGCATATTTTATGACTTCTTGGTAAAGACTTATGTTTTTAGTATATAAATCAATTATACAGGAGATCACTGAATATCTCACTGAAATGTCTGCCTCAACAAGACAGACAGCTATAGCAATTATTTTATTATTATTTTATTGTTTTTGGGAGTTGTGCTCTGCCACTGGTACAATCTGAATCCATTTTCTTCTCAATTTACACACCTGCTCTATTATAACACTATCCAAACTACTTTTTACCTATTTTCTCTGCTACTGCTATGGCTTTACATAGCTGGAACAAATACACAGAATATGATTTTAGAACATCTCTGACCTTGACATCTACCTTGTTCACAAAACTGAGTTTTTTTGGTATGACCAGTCAAATCAATTCAACCATATCAATAGTTACATGAGTTAGGTCTTGGCAAGTGAACTAAAGGGAGCCAACAGTACATGGGTATTTTCAGTACATATGGTCTTGACACCATTTTGGTCAATCTTAGTAAACCAAGTTCATTCTATGATAATAAAGTCTACTTAAAATCGATGCTTATTTGATTACTTTTACTATTACACTTAAAGTTCTGAGCTTTTCATCGTATTACATGAAATTAATTAGCTCTGTTTCATTTTAGAAAGTCAAATAGTATGAACTGGCAACAACGCAAACTACATATCCTGCAGAACATTACTGGATAAAAACCTGTTCTTGGCAAGCTGTCTGCCTTTAAAGGAAAGAGCACAATATTTAAAAACAAACTCTCAAAATTTCTGTGCCAAACTATAGACAACTTGGTTAGATATTATAAACTGGTTGATTCAGTGGAGTCTAGTTGAATATGAAGATTTGAATTTGCGTGTGATTAAAATCCTGGTAAATCATGAAAACAAAGTTTTCTCGACTCTAAAAAATATTACCGTATCTGGCATAAGCTTTACACAAGGAACTATATAATTAGGAAGGGTGTGATACAGACCTGATCGAAGCAGCCGATCAAGTCGTTCAGTGCTGGGAGAAGCACCCCGGGAACGGGGGCTGCCAGGCGTGGACGATTCGGATCCCGCATCTGTGAAAGAGTCCTCATGTCCTAGAAGAAGCAACTCCTTAACGCATTTGTGGCAGACGCTGTGCTGGCACGGCAGGATGAGGGGGTGCGTGAACAGTTCCTTGCAGACGGGGCAGATAAGCTCCCTCTCGATATTTTTCATCGGTACCTGTAAGAAAAGACGCCAAAAAACAACACATTTACACGAGCAAATAATCGAGCAGGGGCATAGTGGACTTGCACTTTCATTCCGGATATCACCGGGTTATCAATAATAAAAAAAAAAATGGCACAGGCATACTTGGACACAAAAATAAATGCGATTACATTATACACAGCTGGCGTTTTTAGTTCATTTTTTGATTGAATCGGAATTGGCTCTGCTTTTTAAAAAGCAAGTATCGGAAATAATAATATTCAAAGATCTTGTTTGTGTTCACATTTCCGGGGCGACGTGCACGAAAGGAGTCAAAAATAGAAATCAAGCTTGCTGTCGCCCATCAATAATTATAACTAACGAATCCAACTGCGTATTGCCATTTTTTAAGCAAAACAAGTCAAAGTTTCAATGGGCCATGCCACTTCTGTATAAATCTCCTTACACGTGACGAAATCAAAATAAATCAAGGAAGTCGCCAATATAATGCAACACCGCAAAGAGTCAATACAAGTCTCGATGATTCAACAGACAGAGTGATGCTATATGATTTTGGAATTTTCTGCCAAACCGAAAGACGCCCACTTTAAAAAAAAAATTACAGATCACAACTGTAACAAAACAATACACACTTAATTGACTTAAAAGTGCTTTACAAAACTTATGTCTTAATTGACTTACCCCGCTGAAACCTGCTTTACTATTAGGAGATTCAACCGACATTTTATACAATTGTAATTTCCCTTAGAATTCTGTTGATCACTGTACGTTTATAAAATGAACTTGTTTTTCTTAAACACAAGCAGTTAATTTAAATAAAAAAAAAGAATGAAAAAAAAAAAGCTTCGCGTTCACTTAAACGCAGTACAACTTCTTCGGTGTGATTCACCATTGAGCCGCCGCGAGCCACCTCACCGTCTTTTAAAGAGACAACCGCAGAGGGCGAGGACGAGGGTGGAGCCCGGCAGCACCATGGTAACCGACCCCAGCGAATAGAAGGAAGAAAGGTAGGTAGGTGAAGTTTTCTGGTTCGGTACGGGTTAAAAGAAAAAAAAATACTTTAGAGAAAACCGATGCCTCCGGCTCACACCAGCGTCTCTTCGAATGAATTTACCATTCAAAAGAGCTGCTAGGTTTCCTGCGAAATGGATAGGAACTACACGTAGGCAAAATCAGCGGAAGCCACCGCCTGCCTGGCTGTCACACTGTCCAAGCTGCTGTTTGAAAAATTGGCGCTAAAGACAGGAATTACGACGATTCAACAGACTTCACCGATTACATTTTAAAATGCGTTTCCTTACTTTGGTTTGCATGTGCATCCCTTTTTTACTAGATAATTTCTGAACCTGAAAACCATCTTGCCGGCGCAGGCTTCAAATTATTATTTTTTCTTTCACTTTATATAGTGAAAAAAACAAAAGTGGAGTATTTTATGTTCTCGTATATAGCGAGAATCTACTATGAAATGACAAGCAATAGGAGGAATGATTTAGACACGTTCACATTATGCCTTATTATTGATAGGAGAGAACACTGGACCAAATATTAGGTGCTCTTGTTATAAATATTAGTCATTAAAGACCTATACACTTTTTAAAATGTGTACTTTGGTGGTCATGCAGTATTTATCAGTTTATTATCAAATCATCCTTAGTATCGAGTCATGGCATCAAACATAGATGCCAGTTAGGTGCCAACCATTAATGAGGACCGGTTTGTTGAGAGCCCAACCCTCACATACATCTACATCAACTCAAATGGGAACATTGTAGAATTGACAAGGAATAAAATATAAAAGAGTTTTGGATGCAGAAGAACATTCACTTTAACACAGGGAGAACATACATAGTTGACAAAGTCATTGCCCTTGCCAGAATATGAACTTGACACTATAGGGTGGTCCAGGTCTAATCATGCAATTTTCATTACGCTATAACTTAAGTTTATTACATAGAAAATCACCTGAAAAATCCCGGATCATCGAGAAGTGTGTGAACTGACGACATGAACAATCGTCTTCTCGCCGAACTGTAATTGTCCCTGCATAAATCAAAGTCATCCAGACGATCTGAATCTGCATAATTAGATCTGGACCACCCTGTATGGTGCTATTTTGGCAGTAGCACTATCCACTTGTACTAGTTCCATATCTGCTGCCTAACAGTACTTAAGTGATGGTTGATCATCTTCCCAGTTGCATACAAACATTTTCAAGCATATTGATAAGACAGATGCCCCACTATGGAGTCAAAGAGGCTTTCACATAATGTGTCAAATACAGAGTGACAGGATAAGTAAAATTCACACAAATGCATAATAAATGGAGGACATTCATTTTTCAGATTATAGTCGGTGAAAATATGAGGCATCTTGGTATATTCAGCTATGTGGCATCAAAAATTGACTCCTTATGATTGCTTGCACCAATGTCAGATGTTATGTTGTAAGAATACATCATACTTTCCTCATTTGTACATTTCTATGACAAAGCAAGAAATTCAATCATAGTCACAGCCAAAGAAATTTACTCTTCGTTTTAAAATGACATTCTATTGATCTGTTAGATGGATCTACTGTATCTACTCAATCTGCTCAAGGTGTCTCACTGATGACTATTTACAGTATTTGACAGGAACACAGACTTCAGTTTCTTAGAGTCACATAGTAAGTTTGAGGCTGAAACTGATTCAGCAGCCTTGTGCTTTAAGGTCCATGGTATCAGCCAATTAATGTCTAAGTGAGAAACGAGACATTGGAGATTAAACATCCATCTTCTGAACCCACATATTTCAATTTTTGTGTTGTGTGCATATGAAGTCTATCAAAATGATATCAGGAACAACCCTGAAAGGGGAACCAGTCCGTCCCATTACATTGTGTTTCATATTGGGTCCATTTAGATTTTACAGTTGTGACAGATAGGGGGCAGTATCGCTCCCTTGAACCCCTGTCCACGACTCCAGACACCAGGTAAAAGTCCAAATGATGACTTTATTAAATCGCCACAGTGCACAAAGCACCCTCTCCTCCACTATACTCATAAAGCAACAATAATAAATACAATAAACAATCCTCCAACTCCCAGACGCGTTGCCATCCTTCCACCCAGCTCAGCTCGCCGTCTGGGAGCTCCCATAGTCCTTTTATTCTCCCTGACCCGGAAGTGTTCCCAATCCCCAGTCTATTTGATTCAATATCAATTCTGGGTCAGGTACAAGTCCTTCTTCTTCACCCTAGAAGCACGTCGCTCTTCCTTTGACGCACTTCCGGGTTATAGGGCACAAAGAAGTCTTCGGTCCTCCCTGCAGCTCCCTCTTGCGGCCCCTGTGGTATCCAGCAGGGCTGAGGATAAAAACCACAAAGTCCATGACTCCCTGCTGGTCTTCGGGGCACCTCCGTACTGCAGGGAGGGCTCCATCTGGCTGCCTGGGGGTATTGGCCGGGATAACAAGCCGGCCAAATATCACACAGTTAATGTAAAATGCATGTCTTTGGTTTTGTGGTGAGTGGAGTTTTGTATGCAGAGAAAAGGAAAATGCAAAAATGCTTAACCGACAGTGACTTTGAGTACACATACAGCAGCTATCAGGAATCAATATTACCGTGTATATGCATTTATAGAAAATATATACAATGAACATAAAAATAAAAACAATAATGTGAACATATCAAATACAGTATTGGTATTTCATAAATGTTGTAATATTTATGACATTAAATTAAAGGAGAAAAAGACTAAGACAGCTTTTATATGGTGTCTGCATGGCATCACTCTGTATATGTTGGTATACTGCCATAGCCACGACGGTTAGATAGTCAGGTCGCTGTAAATTGTCGATTTGAAGAGCTCATGTACAAAATGATGGCATTGTTTATTCCTGCCTTCTGCTTGTTGGTGCAGAGATTGATTCTGACTCTCTGAGATACAAAAATTGGAACAAGTGGATTTAATAATACAGGGTGATTCTAAAGGGTGGGTCCTGAGTTATAATGTATTACTGTCTTAATGATGAAGCAATCCAAACAAAATAAAGATCACAATATTCCTGGATAAATGTACAAAAGTTTTGACTTTTTTGTGAATTAACTGGATGACCGTGAGATCAATGAAGGTTATTTCCAGCAAGATGGGGCAACCTGTTACACGTCAGCTTGCAGCATGGCACAAATTGAATCATTTTTTGGCATTCAAGTCATTTCAAAGAGACTATGGCCAACTCATTCCCCGGACCTGTTACCTCCAGATTTCTTCCTTTAGAAAGTGCTGAAAGGAAAAGTGTACAAGAACAAGCGTACACTGGAACAATTACTGCAAAACATTGAACAAGAAATTGCTGACATCACCCCTACAATGCTTGCAGATACAGTACCTTTACCAATATGGAGTGCTGTGTCAGTCTGTGTTTGCAAGAGGAAGATGGCCATTTCCAGCACTGGATTGATTGGATCGATTATACATCTTTCAAAGTATGCACTGTATTAATTTAATTTCCTTTGCTTCATTATTACAAGAGTAAAACATCATAATCCAGGGCCCCACCCATCTCCCTGTAGATGGATGTATAGTATAGGTGCTTACTTTAGTTTATGAGCTAAAGAAGCAGCCTACAACACTGTAATGGCTGTTAAATAAATGCATTACTGGTTGCATCATGTGGTGGCTTTAAGGATCTGTGCTGGTATCTGGAAGGTTGTCAGTTCAAATCCCATTACTGTCAGAAGGGATCCTACTCCGTTGGGCCCTTGAGCAAAGGCCTTAACCTGAAAATTGCTCCAGGGGTGCTGAACAATGGCTGACCCTACACTCTGACCCCCCCCCCAAAGGTCATGCAAAAAGATTTTTCCCCTCAGGGCTTAATATAGTGCATCAATTCATATGTAATATTAGAATAATATTCTTTATTCAAATAATGTAATAATTTAATAATAATGAGAGGTGAAAAATAATAATGTAATAATAATGAGAGGTGAAAAAGAGAGTGCTGGCATGGTGGAATGGGTGGAGAAGAGTGTCAGGAGTAATTTGTGACTGACAGGTATCAGCAAGAGTGAAAGGAAAGGTCTACAGGACGGTAGTGAGACCAGCTATGTTCTATGGATTAGAGACGGTGGCACTGACTAGAAAGCAGGAGACAGAGCTGGACGTAGCAGAGTTAAAGATGCTAAGATTTGCACTGGGTGTGACGGGGATGGATAGGATTAGAAATGAGTATATTAGAGGGTCAGCTCAAAATGGACGGTTGGGAGACAAAGTCAGAGAGGCGACATTGCGTTGGTTTCGACAAGTGCAGAGGAGAGATGCTAAGTATATTGGGAGATGGATGCTAAGGATAGAGCTGCCAGGAAAAAGGAAAAGAGGGAGTAACAGAATATGGAAAAAGATGATCTGCTGTGGCAACCCCTAACAGGAGCAGCCAAAAGAAGAAGAAGAAGAATTCAAATAATGTATACAGTTTTAAGATACCATGTAGTAATAATAGTGGTGTAAATATAAAGTCAAGATATATTATAACAGTACAGTATTTCATATATACAAAATACACTGTATAAAGCAATGAGTCAGCAATTTTCTGAAGCAGACACTTAGTTCAATACACCCCTTTGATTGTATGGTCTGCATGCAAGTAAAAGTAAATACTATCTGATCAGGAAAGGTGTTCAAGATGTTTTCTAATTTAGAGAAAACTAAACATCTTGCAAATCATGTTTATACATAAATAAGTAAACAAATGTTAAAAATGTATGTAGCAGTTTTCAAAGACAAACACAATCCCAAGCTGCTTTAAAAGTATAAACTTAGGTAACACTTGCGGGTCACATGGTTTGTTTAGGCTTTTACAGTGAGTCAAAACTAGAGGCTGAATCAGAAACCTTGTGGTTTACTGTCCAATGCCATAGCCTGATAGCTACACTATCTACTAAAATAATTATCATTTAAATCTAGCTTTATCCTAGGCAGAGTACTCTGACTTTATCATAGTATTAAGTGCATGGCAGATATTTTCTCTGATAATGGTGTTTCTTGAAGTTTGTTAATTACAGAATAATAATTTACCAATGAAGTTTTTATTTATCTTGATGAATAGTGTTTCTTTTTTAGGCTGGAACCTTATCACATTAATGTTAATAAATATGGGAGTAAAAATATTCAGAAAAATGTGTTGCATTCAAGCAGCAATACTAGGCAATTGTAGTCAAAATACAGATAGTGTTCATTCAAAACATTTCTCTTTATTATTTGCAGTAGCCTACTGGGTAAATGAGTATAAAGTAGGTAATTTGTTTAAATTGCTGCATGAAAACATTTATGATATTTGAAGGTATTTGGTTTTAAAAATGTTTTTCTTTTCTTACTTGTAGATGAACCCCACATTTTTGGGATACATTCATTTGCACACGTATCTGTCTTTTCTAAGCATGACAATCACCGGAGGTGATCCTGTAACAAAAATGGACACTAGTGAGCAGCTTACACATACCTTATGCATTTTATATATTTAAGGGCTAGAATTCACAATTATGTTACCTTATAAAACAAATGTTTTTCATTGATTTCCATTCATCCATCCATCTGTTTTCTGAAGCTATTTCAAACTAAATCTGGATAGAATATTTAACTTTGAATAAAAGTAATATTTAAAACTAAATGGATACATCACCCATCCACCCGTTCATCCATCCATCCATATTCTTAACCTATTTTTACTCAGGAAGATACTGGGAAGCTGGAGTCTATCCCTGAAACATACAGCAGGAATCAACCACAGTCATGCAATATTGAGAAATTTAATCCATCTGTCAGCATGTTTTTCGATAATGAGAGGAAACTTTTGCAATTTGTATAGTGTATAGTTCTACAGATTGTATTTCTTTGTGGTAGTGTATGTGTCATTACCCCTTCCTATATACAGTGGATTCTAAAATTATTCAGACCCCTTCACTTTCTGCACGCTTTATTGTGCCATTTTTGCACATCCATCTACACTCAATTAGCTATAATATCAAAGTGAAAACATATTTTCAGAACATTTTGCAAATTTACTGAAAATCAAAAACTGAAACCTCTCATTCATATAAGTATTTAGACCCTTAATTCAGTATATTGTACAAGCCCCTTTGGCAGTAATTGCAGCTTTGAGTGTTCTTGGGTAAGCCACTGTACCTTGCACACCAGTATATGGGCATTTTTAATCTCAGATCCTCCCAAACTAAATTTGCTTGGACAGCAACGGTCTGTAAACTGCCAACTTCTGGTCTCTCCACACATATTCTATGGGGTTTAAGTGTTGTCTTTAGCTGTGACACTCGAGGACAGTCAGAGACTTGTCCCTAAGCCACTCCAGTATTGTTTTGGCTTTATGATTTTTTGAAAGGTGAACTGGTGCCCTAGTTTAAGGTTGTTTGGACTCAGGAGCAGGTTTTCTTCAAGGACATCTCTGTATTTTTCTCCATTCATCCTTTACTCAATTCTGACCATCTTCCTGTCCCTGCTACTGAGAAATACAACCATTACATGATGCTGCCACCACCACGCTTCACCATGGGGAGGACATTAGGCAAGTGATGAGCAGTGCCTGGTCTTCACTTGACATAGTGCATGGAGTTCTGCCCAAACAGTTAAATTTTTGTCTCATTAGATCAGATAATATTTTCTGTCATGTTCTCAGAGTTGTTTAAATGCCATTTAGCTGCATTACCATAACCACTTGATGGAGTGATGCTGAGATGGTCGACCTTTAGACTGCTTCAACCCATCACAGCAGGACACTTCTGAAGCTCTTTTAAAGTGACCATTGAGTTCTTGGTCGTCTTCTGGACCAAGGTCCTTCTTGCCTACTTACTAGGAAGAGTGCTGGTGGTTCCTAACATCTTTCATTTTACAATTATTGAGGCTGCAGTGTTCCTGAGAACACTCAAAGCTTTAGAAATAGTTTTATACCCTTGCCCTACTATTTCTCATCACAGTTTTAACATGGAAGTTTACAGAGAGTTCCTTGAACTTCATGACTTGGTGTTTGTCCTGACATGCAGTGTGAATTGTGGGACATTATATACACAGGTGTCTGCTTTTCTTAGCTATTTCCAATATATTCAATTTGCCACAGGTGGACTGCAATGAAGTTCTCGAAACATCTCAAGAATAATTCAAGCAAACATTACGCACTTGGCTACTGTTTGGAGTGTTCAGTTTTTGATTTTTAATAAATTTGAATATATTTTTAAATTCATATTTTTAAAATTATGGATTTTTGAATGTAGATAAATGGCAAATTTATCTATGGAAAATTAAATGTAGAATAAAAAAAAGTGTGCAGAAAGTGAAGGGGTGTGAATTCTTTCTGAATCCCCTGTACGTGTTATCCTATATAATGCTTTACTTTGTACCAGACAACAAACTACTTCAATAAAATATCTTCAAAAATCACATCACATCAACAATATGCAAAAACATTTAAATTCTCAACACATTGTAATCATTTTCAATTCCAAAAAATAAACATTTCTTAAACTATTAATAAATAAAGTAAATAGAAATCTGTTTGATATTAAGCACAGTAAATTAACACAGTTATTATTTATTTTCTTTTTTAACATTTTTACAAAAGTATACAGTATCTGTGGTGGGCTGGCGCCCTGCCTCGGGATTTGTTCCTGCCTTGTGCCCTGTGCTGGCCGGGATTGGCTCCAGCAGACCCCCGTGACCCTGTGTTAGGATATAGCAGGATGGACAATGACTGACTGACAAAAGTATATTTATTAATCAAAACAGCGCACTGCCTGCTGAAACACTTTTGGTATGCATTGTTAAGTAAAATGCATACTTCATGTTATTTGACCTTAGATTATGATTTATTATGAAGGGTATAATTACAATCACAGAAACTGCCTATTACAGATTAATTCATCAGAGAAGATTATACTTCTAAACTTTAAAAATGTTTACCGTAAATACACATGGGAAAATATATCTTAGGGAAATGTCATGGAAAGCTTAGCTTACTAAAACTGTCTCAATAGTCATTTTTAAGTATATAATTATTCTGTCAGATTATGTGATGCTTATTTCTCCAATAAGCATAAAAAATGAAGGCATTAGACAACAATTAGGTAGTGATGTACTGTTAAGATAGACAGATAGTTAGATACATAGAAAGTAATATATATATATACGTACAGTATATATATATATGTGTGTGTGTGTGTGTGTGTGTGTGTGTGTGTGTGTGTGTGTTAAAAAAGAAAATAAATAACAACTTTGTTAATTTACTGTGCTTAATATCCTTAATATCTATTTGCCTTCTTTATTATGAAAATTACATCAAGGTCATGTTAGGACAACTTTAGTGCTTTTCATTTTACTTCTAAAAGTATGTGGTAAATTTTGCTGACAGCCTACCTTTGATAAGGTGCTGTGGAGTGCAGAAGTCTGAGATTGTGTGCAGTCATGAAAGACAGCCTCTGCTAGTTTTGTAATGCCTCTGCAGAGACATTATTTCAATTTGTGAAATGGTCAGAACAGTGTGTGACTTTGGGGCTTCAGGCTCTTGACTTTTATTGTTTAGTAATGATAAAGAATTATAGTTAATAAAGGTTGATAGTAAGAATCTTTATTTCAACTAGTCTAGAAGAAAGTTGAATGACTTTAAAAGTATTACAAACTGTTTAAATTTATATTTAAAAATTTGAATGTGTATTAATTACATACTTTTTTTTTCATTTGTTTTGCAAATAATCATTCAAAACTCATCATAAACACCACATGATTGCACATTCCTTACATTCCTTAATTTCTTAGGACAGAAGAAGTTTATATGCATTTAAACAAAATTTTAATTAGTCAAAGGTTGAACATGCCAGTCAGAGAAGATCCAGAGTAATTACATGTACTGTACACATAGTAATATACTTAATCATTAGACCTGTAATCTTTAAAAGTATTTAATTATATTGTATTAGTTTCATGAGCACTGTGCATGCCAAAGCATGTTCTAGGCTTTCATTACTGTCATACTAATTCCTCCTCCCTCTAGGCGGTGTTTTCAATGTTTCAACTTAAATTTAACCTTGGATGCACTACAATATTACCAAATAAATCACGATGTTATATTCACATACATCTGTTTTTATGAAATTATCCAGAAACTAAAAACATGATTTCCTTAGTTTTGCACTAATTAATTGAAAACATTTTTCTAGTAAACTAACATTCCTGTATAAACCTTCATAAATGGACCCTTTCAACAAGAAAATGAGCAAATGTTGTGCTAAAAGCTACTAGTGTACAAAAACAGCAAATTACAGTAATTTCCATTGTTAGCATGGTATATGATAAATGAGGTTGGTCCAAAATGTATTCAGGTAAGCTGAGTACAGTTTTTATTTTGGATACTATTCATAAGAAACTTTATCATAGCCATAGTACTTTATGAAGCAATAAAAATGGGCAATACTTATACATTTGCAGAGTGAGTGAAACTGAATCTATTTAAGTACAACAAGCTATTTGATACCAAAAGAAGCCTAAAATGAATATCACAGAGAGTGTAGTTTTTGCCAACTACAGTTCATGTGCATAAAATAAATATATAAATATTCCTGTTTAATTTCAGTTCTGTTTAAGCACCATGTTCAGCAACACCCAAGTGCATACGATGTTACATTTTGTTGTAAGTGGCACAGCTGTGAGCAGTTTGACAACTAACCTGTGTTATAAACCATCACTGTCTCCCCTAATGTATCTTTATTTATAGATACAGAAAACTGATACCTTCTATATATAAAACTGAAGTCGCCAAGAAAAAAAAAGACTTTGTGCCTAAGGGAATGTATTGGTAACTTGTCTTAAAATGCATGCATATCATACTGTATGTATTATAATCAAGCTCTGTCTGTTTGTTGGTAGCTACTGGCAAGTGGCAGGGGTCATGTGCAAATTCAGATGGCAGAGAGACTTTACACCAACACTTGAATACTCTGAAATAACATTGTGTAATTCTAGCAATTCAGCCTCAAACAGCAGGGCTAAGTTTTGGTATTGTTGTCACCATTTGTTTTTAACGGCAGCCAGTAATGCCCATAGTTAGCATTAAAGTAGACAGTGTCATCAGAGGGTGAACACATTGTCAAATAGCAAATCACCTTTAAAGTAACCTGAAAATAATGTTGTTTTGCATTTAGAAACATTTTAAAGATGTGAGGAGAAAAATCACTGGGCGCTACTTCTCCTGTGCTCATTGAACAGCACATGACTGGGTCACATGATAGAAGCTGCAATATGCAATGTTTGTACCAAGTAATGATAATGCTGACAATGACATACTGTATAGATTAATGCATGCTGGAATGAGGTTTGAGGTTTGAGATTTATTAAAGTCCACTTTCTACATAATGTGTTCAGAAACTCTGTACCATAATATCCAGAGTGTCAAGTACACAATTACTTGTTCTAATGGAAGTAGTACTAGGGTGTTGTACCGTGTTAGCCATTATGAATGTAGACAAAAGCCAAGCAAAATGACACCTTTCTCTTGTTCTAATGGATAAATGCTAGTCTCAGTTATGAAACAGTGACTGAACATAACTCAAAAGCAAGCTGTGCCCTACGAGTGAAATTCATCTCATATTTGGTCTTTAAGTCTAGATTCAGCTTATGAGTGAGGTTTTCTAAGTGCATAACTTAACTTAGAGTCTATAGTCAAGAATCCTAAAAAAGTACAGTTTAGAAGAAGCAAGGTAATATATAGTCAATAGGTCTGAAAATCTAGACAAAATAATTAAAGCCAAAATCAAGAGACAAAAGGAACAAAAGTTTAAATAGCAACTCAAGGGATTTGTAATGATAACTCAGCCATCGCTTAAATACACTGTCCAAAAATCAGTTTTGAAAATAAATAAATAAAAATGGGTGCATAAAGGCACGCAGGAGTAAAAGGTTATACATAAAAGTAGACTGCACTTGGGAAATATAGTTAACAGTAAATCAATGGGTTTGGGTCACAGCAAACATTACAAAGTATGATTACATAAACCCTGCTCTGTCCATTGTTAATGCTGTACATCCTTTGCATTTTGATTGGTGGTGCACAGAAACGACTGCTGCTGTGTTCATATGAAGCACAAGTTGCTACTCTCCTGAGTTACATACAACATAATATTATGCTGTGAGCAATTGGTAAGCTCGTTTGCACTAACAAAAGAAGGTTGCATGTAAAGAATATGCTGGTAGTCAGTAGGCTCAGAGTGTTAAGTATATACTCTATAAATAGGTGCTTGGTCAAAACAACTTTACTTTAGTTAACAATACAAAAACAGTTCCTAAATTCACATAAACTGCAGTAGCCATTTCAATAGCATATCTCCACTTTACCATTCGGTGTAGCAAGTTAGCACTTGTCCTACTGGACAAATGTTTTATGTTGCAACTATGAAATGGGAAACCAGGTGGCTGTAGCAAGCAACACATTATCTGTCTCTGAATCATATTTTCAGGGCCTGCAAGGTCCATAACAAAAAATAAATCCTATTAATTTAAATATGAATAAAAGTAATAACAGGAAATTTCTTCTTGTCTGCTGTGGAAAACATCCTGTATCGCTCCTGTTCCAAAGAAGGTAGGCACCTCTTCACCTAATGGCTACAGACCAGTGGCCCTTACATCTCACATCATGAAGACCATTGTGAGACTAGTCCTGGACTATATGAGTCCTCTTGTGGTAGACCACCTGGACCCACTGAAGTTTGCCCATCGGACAAGGTTGCAGTGGAGGATGCAACTATCTATCAGTTCCACAAGACTTATTCTCACCTGGACAAAGCTGGCAGCACTGTGAGGATTATTTTTTTTTATTTCTCCAGCATCTTTAGTACCATCCAGACATCCCTGTTATGGAGTAAACTCAGAGATATGCAGGTGGATGAGCCTAGGATGTCCTGCATAATGGACTGTCTGTCGGGCAGACCAAAATTTCTGAAACTCAAGTCATGTCACTTGCAGAAGTCCACTTCTGGAGTGTATTGATAAAGGGGTGCAGAGAGAATTGTCTGCATGTTAACATCAGCAAATCCAAGGAACTAGTTATTGATTTTCTCCTCATCAAAGAGCTTCTATGTCTGGTCACTATTGAAGGAGTCGATGTAGAAGTGGTCCGCTCTCACAATTACATGGGGTCCACATTAATGACAGGATGGACTGGTCTTGGAACACAGAGAACTACAGCATATAAGAAAGGGCACAGCAGCCTCTTCCTCCTTAGTAGACCGTGTTCCTTTAATGTGAAAAATAACATCATTCACATCTTCTACAATTCTGTGATGGCCAGTACAATTTTCTAAGTTGTGGTGTGCTGGGCAAGTAACATCACTTCAAGAGAGGACCACCTAATCAACAAGCTAATTAAAAGGACAAGCTCAGTTATAGGACACACTAGACCCCTTGGAGGTAGTATTGAAGGAGGGAATTTTAAACAAAAGTGAGTGCCATTATGAACAATGCTGCACATCCTCTTTCTGATACACTAACACTGAGGACTTTCAGCCAATGAATTATTCAGCAGAAGTGTGTCAAGAAACACTACTGGGGCTCCTTTATACCAACAGCAATATGTATGCATAATGCCTCAATGGGACTGTGACAGCCAAGTCAGAACTTTTCTTTCTTTTGAATTTTCTGCTTTATATTCATTCCAGTGTGTGTTCAGACCAAAGTATGGGTATGTACTTATGTACCTACCTATCTATATACCTTTGTTGACTCTTCCATCATAATAATGCAGTTTTGTCACAATATTAGCCACATGAAGGTACAGTTCCCCAAATAAGAACAAGTCATTTGATTTTATAGGTTAGTGGGAATGGGGTTCAGAGTGGGTACTATAAAAAACTATATAATCATTGTGAACTAATTTATTTTATGTGGATGTACGGGACTTTTTTCACTTACACTTTTTGTCTTACAAGTGAAAAGTAAACACTGTTTAAAATCAATACTAACAAAATTAAAATGAGATCATTATTATATCTATGTCATATGAATTTAGTAAATATCAAGATTTAAATTTTTTTCGTTTACAACATCTCATTTACAGTAACTCTTTAAAGCTATTTTAGTAACAACACACTTTTTAAATCAGGTTTGCCAACAAGTCCCTTTGTCAAGCTTATCACTTTTTCTATTGTGAGATGTATGGTCACTTCAGTATTTGCAAGAAACATTAAATAGTTAATAACATTGAAAAGTAACCTTTAATATACACATTAAATGAATTAAAATTCAAAATGCTACAAACTTCTGATGCTTTTGTTTGCCATATTTTGCCCTCCTTTTTTCATTTATCTAACTGCACTCGGGTCCTAATCCTGGTGTTTCATTGTGTTGCGGGTATGGCAACATGTTATCAGTGCATGCTCCCAACCAAGTCAAGTCAAATTGGGGAGCATGCACTGGTACAGTGCGTTGCTGCACCCACTACACGGCGAAACAACTCGGGATCCCGGTTTGCAACCCCCAAGGCAGACACGTGGTCCAGTCCCGCCCTCCGGAAATGACCCTCTATCTGCCACAGCCAGCTGTTACGTGGGCGACCCCTTGGCCTGGTCCAGCCCCTCGGGTCCCCAACAATGAGGATCTTATGAGCCGGATCACCCTCGGGGAAATGCACCACATGGCCGCAGTGCCGTAACTGACGCTCCCTCACAATGCAGGTTATGTGCCTCATTTGGGACTCCATGAGGAACCACTCACTCGACACAAAGTCAAACCAACAATACCCAAGGATTTTCCGGAGAGACACAGTACCAAAGGAGTCGAGCCTTCGTCTCAGGTCACTGGATAGTGTCCATGTCTTGCAACCATATAGCAAGACAGGAAACTCCAGGACTCTAAAGACTTGGACCTTCGTCCTTTTGCATAGATATCAGGAGCGCCACACTCCCCTTTCCAGCGACCTCATGACCCCCCATGCTCTCCCAATCCGTCTACTGACTTCACAGGAAGAGTCACCAGAGACATGAATGTCACTGCCAAGGTAAGTAAACCTCTCAACAAGGTCAACACTCTCTCCGCAAACAGACACACTGCTGATGGCTGTGCCCATGAGGTCATTAAAGGCCTGGATCATGGTTTTTATCCATGACACTCGCAAGCCCAGACACTCAGACTCCTCACTCAGTCTCTCGAGCGTCCTGATCGGAGCCTCCATTGACTCTGCGAAGATCACAGCATCGTCAGCAAAGTCAAGATCTGTGAATCTTTCTTCACCAACAGATGCCCCACAGCCACTGGACCCCACGACCTTGCCCAACACCCAGTTCATACAAGCATTGAACAGAGTAGGAGCAAGAACATACCCCTGACAAACCCCAGAATCAACTGGGAAAAACATAGAGGTCCTGCCTCCACTCTGCACAGCACTCACAGTACCAGCGTACATGCCAGCCATGATATCCAGCAACCTCAAGGGGATCCCGCGAACCCTCAAGATGTTCCACAGGGCAGGTTGATCAACTGAGTCGAACGCTTTGCGAAAATCGACAAAGGCTGCAAAGAAACTCTGCCAATATTCACGTTTGTGCTCCATGAGAACCCTCAGTGCCAGGATGCAATCGATGGTAGACTTCTTAGGCGTAAAACCAGACTGTTCCGGTTGCTGGTAGGTGAGCAAGTGATCATGGATCCTATTGAGGACGACCCAAGCAAGGACCTTACCCGGCACCGAAAGCAGTGTTATCCCCCTGCAGCTCCCAACCACTTTAAGTCTATCTGTTTTTATGGAAACTACTCAATTATACATTAATCAATTATTTCAGAATTCCTGTAAAAATCTTCTTTATGGTGTTTTCAAGGTATCTCACATTAGAGATAAGATATTTATTATTACTTATGCCTTTCAAATTGTCCAGATTTAGCCACTAAAATGACCTTACCTCATAAATGTAGACTGCACACCAGTGTACAGTTCAGATATATGGCACATGCTTTACTGTGTTCTTCACCTTGGTTGTTTTGCTAATGGCCACTAGTTTGGTTACAAAAATCCAATGACCACCATAAATGTAATGCTTTGCTAATTTGTTTCAGCTACTTTTTTAGCTGCCTAACAATTCCATATTTCTGTGATTCTGCACTGCCACTAACACTTTAGATATCAAATTATGTGAGCGATCTACCATGAGTTTCAAAGCAGAATTATGAGCTCACACATATACTGTTTTGAAATATAGACTAATACATTTTACTTTGTAATGAATATATAGGGCAACTCATTCCGTCACCATTATAGACTAGACCCAGGTATGGAATTACCAGTTGATATGCAATTTTTTACAACTTTATCTGGCTTTACCTATTTGAAGTTTCCTTGTTCTTCTTGTTTCTACATGGGTTTTCTTCCATGTACACTAGTATTACTCAGATTCCATAAAAGTCTAGGTTAGGTTAAGCAATGACTCCAGATTGTCCTTTAATGAGTATGTGTGTACCCTGTGGTAATGTGGTGCCATATCAAAGGATAATTTTTGTTTCTGGTCCTCTAATGTTGACAAGAAAATGGATGGATGAATGCATGGACAGACTGATGGATGGATGGATATAGCCGCATTCTTTATATTCAGTTAAGAAAACAAAGACTCAGTTTGCTTATTAGAGCAATTGTAGGGTGTTTAAATGCAGGTGATCCATCTCTGTATTATTTCTGAACCCACATTCAAATACCAGGCGCCTCAAGTTAGTTTCAGTCAGCAGATGATTGATCATCTCATCGCTCTCTCAAAGCATGCACAAATCATGTATTTTTATTTTTGAATTCGAACCATAATGAGTTAAATTTAGAAACTAAAAACACATTTTCTCTCTTTTTTATAATCTTGAAACAGTGGCAGGATTTTCCTGCTTTCTTAAGTTAAACTACACATTTCCCACAACCTTACACTTAAGTTGAAGCCTTGCAGATAGTGTTATTTTTCATTAAGGTGTGAGACGACACATGAAGCTACTAGTAACATACAGTACTTAGCTTTTGAATATTGTCAGGCATCTCTTGGTAGCAATAATATGTTTGGTATTTTTTAGTACCACACTCATCAGTTTTTATATACAAATACATAAAAAATGATATATTGGGATAACATACAGTAAACAAAACTGATTTTAACACATTCTTTAATAAAATGGGTGGGGGTTGATTTGTTTCGAACCTAGCTTTGTTAAACTTGACTTGCTTCTATGGAATGTTATTTGATTTTAATAAAATCAATAAAATGCTAAAAAAAAGCAAAGCTTCCATGCACAAGATATTAGACATTTATATATAAACTAAATATACATAAATTAAGATATATTAAAATAGATTTACCAATTCAAAAATGAAATACAAACAAACAGAGTAAACACAATTTGCAGCCACCCAAGGCATACCAGATTCAAAACCCTATCTAACAGGTAAGGGTGGGCTGCCTACTTCCCTACCTCAGCATACTATAAAACATTCTCAGTCTCACCTTCCAAAACTCCTTCTCTGACTCTCTTTGTAAACTTAGCATTTTTTTCTTCCTGCTAGTTGAGCCCTTGACTCTGCAACATCTCCCAATTCTAATATCAGACAGCCCATGGACTCAGTTCAGCTTTAAACTATTCTACAGGGTCACCCCCAGTAGGCGAAATCAACACATTTACCACAGAAACACCAGGCTTGTGTTCTCTTTCTACCACTCTATGTTGCTGAACCCCTTTGTAGTCAGTTCCCTTAAGAAGGCCATATGTCCACGGTAGACATTTTGCTGCCTCACTATTTAAAGAGACAACCAAGCACTCCTGCCCTAGGGCTATATGTTGTCCTCAATCAACCTGGAGATTTCTTAACCCTGCCAGCCTTCCATGGAATAGCAATTCCTGACAAATGCTGAGTTATCAGCCCCATAGTGCCAAGGGGAAATATTACACGCATATGTCCAGGTCATACCTCACTTTATCATTTGCAGGTGCCCCTATTTATAGTCCTTCTGGGGCTTCCCACACATATTTGCTTACCACCCCTTCTTGGTGCACTTTCTTCTGTACAAGGATGACAACACGTTATCCCTTCCAGTGCATGCTTCCCTGATCCGCATGTTGACCAGGCCACACATTCAACATTAATAAAGGCAAACATACAAATAATAATATTTAGACAGAAAGACAGTACCTTACAAGGAGAAATTTAGCTTAATTTAATTAATTGTGTGGACTTCCAACAGTATAGTTACACACAGCAATGTTCTAAAGGAAGAGTTTTAGACATGCTCTAGTTCCCGGCACCATGAATATAATAACTTATATTCTTTCCTAAACTGTGCAAACATTTTTTGAATATTTCATATAACAATACATTTTGAATGCATTCAATTTATTGTGTTTTCCTTTGAACTTGCTTTTAAAATATTTACACTGTAATCTATGGATTTCATTTTCTATCTGTTTTTTTTTCTTGTCTGTTACTAAATTCCACTGCTTCCATTACTTACAAGCCACTCAAAATCAGAACCATTTATCTTGCTATTGTGTCTGAACATCAGTGTGGGACTCCCTCGGGGCAAAATCCACAAATTCAATAGTTGATAGAAACACATGGTAGACTAACCTTTTCTTCATGCACCCAAATTAGCCTACACAGAATCAACATGTATCTACAAAACAGCTGCAGGCATTTCCACAACTAAACGACCACAAACACAAATGAGTATCCACTACAATTGTCTGCTAAACAGCACCGCCTTTTTAGCCAGTATCACTGTCTTTGTTGCCAACTGCATCTCAGCTTTCAGTTGACTGCCCACACAGTTTCTCTGCTCAGATTCTCTGGTTTCTTTATATGCAACCAAAGATGAAATGGCAAAGCGCATGATCTGCTCTTACTCAGCTCATAATGCTTTCTTAACAGTGTTTAATATGCTGACTGGTGACTTATTTTTTACAGCTGATGATAATGTTGTTGTTTTAAAAACACCCAAGGATAAAATAACAATCATTCCAGCAGAACTGTTTTTTTTTGTGTGTGCGTTTGTGTGTGATAATGAGCCCTACCATCAAATGGCATCCTATCCGACACTTGTTGCTTTCTTGTGCCTAATACAGCACGGATAGGCTCCAACTCCCTACTCACACTAAAAACTGGATCAAAGCTGTTCAGCAAACAACAGATGTAAAAATATTTTTGTATTTTTATTTCAATTGTCATTCATCTATGGAGCACAACAGTCTTTCAACAGGAGAGGAGAAGGGTTAAATTAGGAAAAAGTACCCAAAGATGAAAACACAGTTCACTTCATATTTAACATAAAGAGGCTAAACTGATTATAATAGACTCTGTTAGAGAAACCACAGTGGCTTAGTGGTTATTGATCCAACATTTTGGGTTCAAAAAACCACACTTGGGGCCTCATGTATAAACAGTGCGTATGTACAAATACATTGCATATGCCCGTTTCCACGCTCACTTTCAGATGTATAAAAACTAAAATTGGCGTAAAGCCACGCATATTTTCACAGTAGCCTCATACCATGCATATGTGCTTTTCTACTCGGTTTTGCAAACTGGCAGCATCCAGCATCAAACCAGTCCTACTGTTTCTGTGGTCTTTCTTTTTTAGATTCACATCCATGATGTGGACTGTATCAAATACACCAAAATTAACTGCATATCATTTACAAATTTAATTCACTTGATTGTAATCATTCTGTAACAATATAATGGTGCATGGAATGGCCAAACTATTCCAACTACCATGGCTACTTTAGTGTTGTAAGAAGACACCAGAAATGGAGGAATTAGAAGAGAGTGCATATTTATAGATGATGACAACTGGCTATGTCGATTTCGATTTCCAGGAGCTATCCTCTTGGAGCTGTGTGCTGAACTGGTGCCAACTTTACTGGTGACTTTGAGGAATTGTGCTCTACCTGCTCCTTTGCAAGTTCTGTCCACCCTCAGGTTTTTAACCACAGGAGCTTTTCTAGGTGAACTTGCTGACTGATCGGGAATTTCACAATCGTCACTGACGTCACGCACATTGCTATTGTATCGACATGGACAAGTTACATCAGCCAGGGATGAATCACCTGACATTATACATCATCTATAGCAGGAGTGCCTATAAAAACAGCAACTTCACACAATCACGTGTGCTTTTTCCAATTAGTGTAGCAAAACACAAGTAGTCCTTTTAAAGATAGCTAGTCAACTCAAAGAGCCATGTAAAGAGCAAAGAATCTATCCGTTGTGGCACTTGGTGCCAACACTACACTATAAAGGCACCTTCAGAGAATGAATCTGCTTATGGAAATAGAAAGCATTTCCACTCTATTAAGCTGCTCTATAGTCAACAGAAAGTATGTTGCATTGTGCAAGCATGTAGCGTGCTGCAAAATGCGGCACACAATCGTAGCTTGCCAATAGAAGAGGTGTGATATGATGAGCCTGAATCAGCCAAATCGGAAGGCGTTACAACTTACAATGTAATTAGCAGAATGTAAAAACAGGTAATCAGATGCAGCATTTAGTTTTTAACCAATTCATTTAATTTGTGGTCAATGTCACATAGTACAGCCCTTATATTCAGTGCCAGTGTTAGGTTGTTTTGCACTCTAGGCCAAGCTTATTTGTGTGCCAATCGACTGTTTGGTAGCTAATCCATGTGGCTGGGTCCCCCCCCCTTATGATTTGTGCCCTAGGCAAATGCCTGATTCGCCTTAATGGTGGTGCTGGCCTTGCTTATATTCCTTAGTTCATTGTCCATATCTCTTACAACATCCACTATTGCATTCTGTGACTCCAGAACAGTGTCCATCAACACACAGCCAGATGGTTGCCTGGTGGTTCCCGAGGCAGAGGTGTGTGAGTAGCCAGCACTTGAATATATGCTGGGCACAGCAGCAACATCACCACCTACAGTCACGTCCTCAGCATTGGAGTTAGCTTTTGTAAGATTGCCTGAAACAGAATAAACTGACGGTGGGCTGCGACTCACCTTATCACGTCGACTTTGATATCTGACCACTACTTTTTCTGAACTTGAACTTTAGAGTGTCTCCACCATGCTGTATTACTCCATCAGTTTCATTTTGTTGCTTATACCACTGCTTAAGGCAACAAGTACTATGTTTTTCCTTGCCTCCACTTCACAACGTTGAAAGTCTTTTTTTTCCCCAACATCTTTTAACAAAACACTGAACGGAAAGGGTTATTTATATTGAATTGCATATTCAAAAATGAGAAAATCAGGGAGGTGTCGGGGTGGGGTCGTAGGCAGTGTGCATGTGCATTAAATTTCATGTTCATTGAGATTTGTAAAGGGAAAGTTCGTGGAACTTTGCTTACGTACAGCATTACTCATCTGGATTTTTTTGTGCATACGCACATGTCCAGTTTTGTCCTTACGCCATTTTGTGTCAATTCTGTGTATGCCGTTATACATGAGGCCCCTGGTCATTGTTTATGTGAAGATGCACATTCTTCTGTCTGCATGTGTCTTTTACTGGGTATTCTGTTTTGCTTCTCATATCCCAAAGGGTCAAAATTATTTTTTGTATTAAAATCAGAAGAACAAATCACTTTCAATCCAAAAAAAAAGAAAATTCTGAATATAGAACACAGCAGTGAACCTCAATCTGACTAAACTGATAATAGTAAACTGATCCCTTGGGTTTGTGCATGAGTGAAACATTCTGATGACTGGTGAAATATTCAGTGATGGTGTCCGCCATGCATAGGATGCCGCAAAGTGATAGGATCCAGAATCCAACAACCTGAATTATATAAATGCGCAACTGAAAATTATATTTTATGCAATATACCTTTTATCTATAAGCATCCAATGAAGTCAGTGTTTTATAGAAAACTGAAAAAATGAATATAAATGAAGATACTGTAAATAATTTGTCAAGCAATCCTCACATTCATTAATTAGTACTCTCTAAAACAGCGTGAAGGAATGAAGCTATGGAATAACTGAGGAAATAGTTCTGCCAAATGACGTTCTGTACAGTTCAACACACTGGAATGTGAACTGCTGAACATCTTAAAGGTATGGATGAACACATGTCTCATGCCAAAGTCAATTTTTTTACTACCAATATGCTACATCATTTTTTTCTTCTGTTCAACTCTTCAACATGAAAATTAAGGTAAAATCTAAATCTGCATATCTAAAGAAGATAATAATAATAATAAGTTGCATTTATAGATAACCTTTCACAAACTCAAGATCTTTCATTGATCTCTTTCTGTTTCTTTAATGCTGTGCTAAGTATTATCATTTAAAAAGATTACTGTACATGCGTTCAAAACACTCTTCCTAGTACTTGATGTTCTCTGTCACTGCCATGCTTAAAGAAAATGTCACTTAGCAGCTAATTTGATTGGTATTCCTGGAGGGAGGGGTGGTAGCCCAGAAAGTGCCGTAATGTACTTGACAAGTAATTGAAAGGTTCACAAATGCCAGTAATGACTAACATTTTGCAATCTGTTTCTTCACACGTGCCACATTCTCCAAGCCGTTTTCAATTATATTGTTTAACTGTTCTGCCGACTGTGAAACAGAGATGAGTAGCTAATGTACTTTTTTTATGCTTTTCGTTTTCTTATCTTACTTTAAAAACCAAAAAGTAAGTTCACAGGTTATTTGCAGAGTTTTGTTTAAAAAACTGCTGTAGATGTTTTAGTTCATCTCAGTTCATTTATTTACTTTACAAAACATATTCACTGGGGTAGGTTGGCACTCTGCCCCGGGATTTGTTCCTGCCTTGCGCCCTGTGCTGGTTGGGATTGGCTCCAGCAAACCTCCGTGACCCTGTGTTAGGATATAGCGGGTTGGAAGATGACTGACTGACAAACATATTAAATCTTGTTACACTCTTACTTTTTCACTCAATGTTACTTTTGTTATGCAGTTTGGTTAATTCATAAAAGCGTTTATAAAATGTAAGAAGCATACCTTTTTTTGGATTAGTACTGAAAAAAACAGTTTCCCAAAGTAAAACAGGGATATTTGAGTATAAAATAATGAGGAGAAATGAGGAGGGGTAATAGTTTAAAGAAAACAGTACTAAATAAACAAAAGATAAAGCAAATTCTGCTCCTATGCACCTAAAATCTGGAATAACCTGCCAATAGGAATTTGCCAGGCTAATACAGTGGAGCACTTTATAAAACTGCTAAAAACACATTACTTTAACATGGCTTTCTCATAACTTCATTTTAGTTTAATCCTGATGCTCTGTATATTCAATTGATTATCATTACTGTTCATGGTTCCTCCAAAATCCGTACTAACCCCACTCTCCTGTTCTTTTTCCGGTTTTCTGTGGTGGCAACCTGCGCCACCACCACCTA
This sequence comes from Polypterus bichir lapradei, assembly GCA_026402145.1. Taxonomy (NCBI): domain Eukaryota; kingdom Metazoa; phylum Chordata; class Cladistia; order Polypteriformes; family Polypteridae; genus Polypterus; species Polypterus bichir. The sequence continues at coordinate 5,416,486 of JANRMT010062836.1, forward strand.
ATTAAAGCACCGTGATGTCCCTACATTGATGGATTAAAGGCCAGAAGTCCATGTGACCGTCATCATCAAGTCCTTCCATGAGAACCCTGAACACAATGAGGACTGATTGAGGTCATTTATGTTAGGTAGAATGCCTAGAGGGGGCTGGGCAGTCTCATGGCCTGGAACCCCTGCAGATTTTATTTTTTCTCCAGCTGTCTGGAGTTTTTTTTGTTTTTTCTGTCCTCCCTGGCCATCGGACCTTACTTTTATTCTATGTTAATTAGTGTTCTCTTATTTTAATTCTTACTTTGTCTTTTTTCTCTTTCTTCCTCATGTAAAGCACTTTGAGCTACATTATTTGTATGAAAATGTGCTATATAAATAAATGTTATTGTTGTTATTGCTCCTCTGGGTCTTATTACATAAATAATATAGGCCCTTGTCTGTTTGGTGGGGTGACTAACCTACCTGATAAAACACACAAATCCAAAAGAATTTCCACTCATCAAGGAGCAGCCTTTAAACACCATTTTGGGGCTACATCTGAGACACATTGAGATGTAGAACAACCTTCTGAAGCTGCTGGGCGAACAGTTTGAATTTAGTCTCTTAAAAATTTGTATCAATCTCTAATATCTGATCAGATTTAAAAGGTGTCATTGTTGGAGGCAGCTTCCATGCTCTGTGACTCAGAGTACAGTCGCAGTTGCTCCTAATTCTGAAGGACTTGTACTAGCCTTCTGCCATTCAACCATTATGTTACTCTTTGTAGTGCTTTCTAAGTATTCTACTCCGTTATGTTACAGCCATTTGTTGTTCCCTGGCTTATGTTAATTTTCCTTTTTTTGTCATTTCTATTAATTTTGAACTCATTATTTTGATGTGTTATTGTTTAGTGTAATTTTTGTTAATATTATCTCCGTTTATTATTTAAGATTTTTGTGTTTTGTATATGTACTTAAAGGATACATTGCTTGTTTTCTGTGAATGGAGGCCCAAGAAGTAGGGCCACCACTACATTACTGCTGAGGGACTGCCCTCAGCTTGTATATTTTGGGCTGGGGAGTGAATTCTTCTGAGGCTCACTGAAGCTGGTTGAGAATGGTATGTTATTTTACTCGTTTATGACTCTTTACCTCTGTCTCTTGGATTTTGCTACTGGATTTTGGAATTATACTCGCTTAAATTAGATTTCCTTGTTAGGCAAATACTTTTTGCCCTTATTTTGCCTTTTTTCATTTTTTATTCTCTTTTTATTAATTACAAATAAATTCTTTGTTTATAAAGATTTTTGTTGGTCATGTCCTTCCTATTTATGGTTTTCACCTCTCCCTTGAAGATCGTTTTTGTATTTCTGGAATATTTATTAGTATTATACAATTTAATTTAATCTCATTGTCTAACCTGCCTAATCCAGACCAGGGTCACAGAGGCAGGGGGGAGACTACACCAGCTAAAAACCCTAAAAAAGACACCAGGGCGAACACACACACATACACACACACACACACACACACACACACTCTAACACCAAACACACACTAGGGCCAATTTAGTCTCGCCAATTCACCTAAACGTCATGTCTTTGGACTGTTGGAGGAAACTGGTGCACCAAAAGGAGACCCATGCAGGCCCATGAAGAACATGCAAACTCCACACAAGGAGGAAAACTTGATCTTATGCACCATTTTGGGCCTGTACAGGCCTAGAAGTCTGCCGTTTGAGTTTGAGGTTAGGTTACTTAGGGCAAATTTTTAGTATTTGCATTTTAGACCAAGGGAGGATTGGTCAGGTGCTGGATATTTTGAGATTTGCACCTCTTTTCAACATTTTGTGTGCAGTAAATCACAACACACCTGGTCATTCACAGCTCATAATGTCCACATTGTCTTAAATACACTCTGACAACCATTGTGAAATTTTTGCTCTCTCTTCTCTTGCCAAACATATGGTTGCCAAACATATCTATAAGCCATTGGAGCCCCTGACCCAACTCGACTCTGACTTGAGTATTAATGAGTGTCTGGTAAAAATAGTGACTTTAAATTCCAGCCATATACTCCTTTTTAAATGGCAGAAACCTATAGGGTGGTCCAGATCTAATTATGCAATTTTCATTACACTATAACTTATTAAGTTTATTACATAGAAAATCACCCAAAATATCCCAGACTATCAAGAAGTGTGCAAACTGATGACATGAAGAATCGTCTTCACGCCGAACTGGGAACGTCTACGCATAAATCAAAGTCATCCAGATGATCTGGATCTGCGTAATTAGACCTGGACCAGCCTATATATCAGCTTCCAGGCTGTCTACTGTTCATACTAGGGAGAAAGAGCTGTCCTAAAAATCCTTTTCTTGTCAGTTTGGACAGGTTCAGCTGGGTTCCATTTTTATGTCCTCTAGAGACACTCTCTCTCTTTCTTTCCCTCAGGTATTCATGAACATTCAATTTCTAGAGCATTTGTGCAACCACAGGTATTACTCCTCATAGTGCTGATTTAATTATCCGTCCATCCATTATCCAACCTGCTATATCCTAACTACAGGGTCACGGGGGTCTGATGGAGCCAATCCCAGCCAACACAGGGTGCAAGGCAGGAAACAAACCCTGGGCAGGGCACCAGCTCACCGCAGTGATTTAATTATCTTTATATTACTTCTATCCTGCCCTTAACCTGTCCTGAGGTATCTTATTATTTCTTGTTTCATTGTGACTTATCAACGAGGAGGAGGAGGACGAGCTTGGGAGTATGCGCCAATAGCATGTTGTCACACCCCTACACAGTGTACCACCTGGATTGGGACCAGAGTGCAGTGGGTGACACCTCAGCATCACACTGGAACAATATGGGAAACCCATTAAAATAATTTCAGAATTTCACCTTCAAAGAAAGAATAAAAACATTATCTAATCTAAAACTCAGAAGACAAGTCAAATCCTAATATGAAGTATCTTCATGCAGTGTGGCACTCTTTATAGAGCTCAAACACATTTTCAGTAGGAAAAAGGGTGTGGTATATTTCTAAAGATATTTGTTTTATTATTTTTTTTTTCTCACCACAGAGGCATCTTTATATTGTACACAGAGTGCCGCATTACAGATACACATCACTGTCTGGTACAAGCTTCCCTTTCTAAGACCAGGCCCATCAGCTGCTGCATAAGAGCCCCATCAGCATTGCAGCACGAAGGAGGGCATGATTCAGCACTCCTCCCTGTCAAGCAGCCATCTGTAGTAAGACTCTCCTCATTATTTGTCTACAAAGTAAAATGGCTTTAGTTTAATAGACTTCACCATTCTAACATACAGAAATGACATTACAAGATGTGGACAGCGCACAATTGTGAAGTGCAGTTATTGAGAGAATCCTGTCTGATTTCATAATGTAAAGTCATTCATTAATTAAATCTTCATTTTCTTTGTCAGGGTCACAAAGGTATTTAAAAAATGCAAGAGGCTTTAAAAGGATATATTATATATCTAAACTGTATGCAGTGAACTGTAAAATGTACTTTTCTTTTACTTCTCTTAAGTTTGAATTCTTAGGGCAATTAAAATAACTACTTTAGTTTAGAATTATGTGCTCCGATGATAAAACAAATTACAGCATAAATGGAGTCAAGCATGAAAGTAATAAAATAACACATTCTTTTCTAGTTGTGTTTTGCTCAGAAAGTGTATACAAAGCAAAATATTGTTAGTCTGAAGAACCGAATAGCGTTAAACTGAAATATTTAATATTTATATTGTCATTAAAGCTTCGTATTTATAGAGTGACTTGGTTGGGAGGTCAGTATACTGAATGGCACTGTATAAAATAAGGTTGTTCATCTGTGTGTTATGATAAAAATATTAAAAGACTAAAATAATATTTAATTTAAATGTAAATTTCGGCAGGCAGTGCTAGTTTAGCTTTAGTTTTAGTTAACTCACTTGTTACAATTCAGAACCCTTAATTGTCCATATTAGTTTTAAACAGCTGCATTTAAGTTTTAATTGCTGCCTGTTTTCTTAAAGAGCCATCAGTTAATCCATCCATCCATTATCCAACCCGCTATATCCTAACTACATGGTCACGGGGGTCTGCTGTAGCCAATCCTAGCCAACACAGGGCACAAGGCAGGAAACAAACCCCGTGCAGGGCACCAGCCCACCACAGGGCATGCACACACACACACTCACACACCAAGCACACACTAGGGACAATTTAGAATCGCCAATGCACCTAACCTACATGTCTTTAGACTGTGGGAGGAAACCAGAGCCCATCAGTTAATACTTAGGTGAAAATAACACAGGAACCACCAGCTCCCAATTTAAACTTGTGTGTACACATCATTGACGTAAGTGTGTTAATAAAATGTTTTGAAGTAAATGGGGGGAGTCCAAGAGGACGAAATATGTTCCAGACCACAAATGGATAATGTTCTGAGATATTGAAAAACATACAGTACAACATGATAAAGGTGTGTCTTGAAAGAATGAAAGAATTAACAAGCCATATTCTTAACTTTCAAGTTCCACTGTCTACTAGGCCTGGCTTCTAGTTATAGAACTGGTTGGAACGAAAATTCTGCTGCCACTGCAGCACTGCATGACCAAAATTGAAGACCCATGGTTTATAAACAGGAGATTCAAATCGTTGCTGTCATTTACAGTAGTGTTTTGATTAAAATGTTCTTGGATATTTTATAGTGTTGTGCTCCATTCTAAATTTAAAACAGTGTAAGAACATGTATCTGACAGACATAAAGAATGTTAGGCCTTTTTAGATGTGAAACGGTGACATTAAGAAGAATGTATAAATTCTAAAAGAATTCTCTAAATCTATCACTTTACAACTGACAGCAAGTGTAATTACCTTAAAAAACAAATGTTGGAAAGAAGTGTTCTTAAGTTTCACATGGAAATCTTCTAAGCCATGTCTATGCACCTGAGACAATGAGACAGAAACCTGATATCCAGCTAATCATTCCCCAGCACATCAATAAATATTGCATCACTTTCCAAAGCCTGACCACTGGCTTTGGTATCAGATAGGTGATATGGAAAGTTTTTCTGGGGGTGTCAAGATTTTCCAACAAACCTGATAGTGAAATTCACCAAACCAAGACAACACTCAATATAAGGAGCAGGTTATTTTCAAAGTACACATCACCATCCAATTGTTACGAGCATTAGGAGGGATATTTGTATTGTAAAGCTACTGAATGTATGAAAAAATTACTTCATCCAATAAGAAGGCTGTTTGTGTTCTGATTGTTGACTGTTTGTAAATTAAAAAACAAACAGAACTGCTGCTACACACAAACTGGAATAATAGACTAAAACTTGCATATAAAACCTTTGTTTTTCCCTTCTCTATGCTTCCTTCCTCCTCTTCATCTTTTCCCACTTCTATGTGGGGTCAATGTTCATAATTAACCTTCTGCCTGCACCTCCTCCTCAGTCAAACCCAGATCTTCTTTGACTTTAGCCATCCACCTCCACTTTAGCCTCACTCACTTTCTCTTCTCCTGCACTTCCATTCCCATCACTTTTTTGCCCACATATTCATTGCCTCTTGTCATCAAATGTCCTTAGAACTTCAGTCTGTTTTCCTGTACTTCCTTAGATATCTCTCTCACTTTGCCTGCCTCATTTTTGTTTTTCCTTTAACATACAGCCTCTCATATTCCTTGAAACAAAAGATTTTAGTAGCATTTTCCAAAATCCATCAAAAACTCAACTCAATAGGCTGAATAAGCCAAAAATACAGTTTGACGACCAAAAAATAAAAATGTAAATAATCAGAAAACCTGCGGTGGGTTGGCACCCTGCCCGGGATTGGATTCCTGCCTTGTGCCCTGTGTTGGCTGGGATTGGCTCCAGCAGACCCCCGTGACTCTGTGTTCGGATTCAGCGGGTTGGAAAATGGATGGATGGATGGATAATCAGAAAACTAAGACTTTTAAAAACTAAGAAGTAAATAATTGTATTAACTATATGGAACTAAGCTAAATTTTATTATGATAATAAAAAGATATCTCTGTAAAATTAAACATGTCATAATTATTCATTGAAAATATATGTGGCCAAAAAAACTCTGGCAAATGTTCAGAATAGCTTTCTTGGCAACATGCAAAAAACAAAAATGTTATCCAAAGAAATATGTGCTAGTATAAAAATAAGTTTTAAAAAATTCCTTTAGGAGTTCTTTAGTTTCATTTTGTCTGGAAAGCTATTGTATTTGCACACTTTAGCATTGTGACATAAACTACCTAATCACGAGTGTATTTTATGTTTTGTAATTTGCAAAATTATTTTGTAATGCTGGAAAATCTTTCTGAGCTAACAAGTTGTGAAAAACAGCATGATGGCAGAGTGCTATGGATTGTATTAATATGTATAGAGTACCCAATCAAAATTTGAAATATATTCCCATATGAAAAAAGCCACTCATCAAGGCAGTCCATTCACTGATTTACTTCTGCAGTATCATAATGCATTCTTCCAGCAAGAATAGTTTTCTCTTTTTAAACTTATAAATTACAAATTCAGATCTACTTGAAGGAAGCATATCACAGGAAAGGATTCCAAGTCCATTGGTATATTCCCTATGCTTGTTCTTACCCGTTATTGTTTCAAGGATGGAATTTACATTACCTTATGAATTAGTTTAGATTAATTTCTTTCCATAATTAATATAACCTGACACTGACATTGTGAAAGACTCTCGTGCCAGAGGTTGCTCCACTACCCCACTTTCAAAATATTATATTATTTTACAAACTCAACATTATAGGTGTTCAGTTCTTTCTGATTGTGCCCAGTAGGAAAGGAATTTTGTAAAAAGTGATTACTTTGCAAAATCACCAGTCCAAAAACAACTGCTGCCCAGATATTCAAGAACCAATACTGCACAGATTTACCAAATAACAAGTGTTGCAGAATTGTACTGAAGGCCGAAAGATAATGAAAGGACAACAAAAACTAAATTTAGCAAAAGTAAACATCTGAGTGTCCAAGGTTACTGGTGCTGTATCCAGAGTTAGATACGTCTCTTTGCCAAAGTTGCACATATAAAAACTGGCTCCCACATAACCCTGAACTGGACAAGCATGCTGGAAAGTGGATGGCTTTATGGATGGATGGATGGTCTAGAAAGCTAACCCTTCCTTGAGCAAACTAATAACATAACGGTGCCATGGTGGTGCAGTGGTTATTGCTGCTATTTCATGGATACAGCAGCCTAGACTGATATTCTGCTATTAGACGTTACCTGTGTGGCATCTGCATGTTCTCTGTGCTTATGTGATTTTTCTCCAGGTACTGCTGTTTTGCTGCTCATACACAAAGATGGGCATGTTAGGTTATTGTGCCTTTCTAAAATGGCCTGGTGTGAGTCTGGGAGTGTACTTGAGTGTGTCCTGCAATTTACTGGTACCACTTCAGGTTTTGTTACTCCATGTTATGGTATGTTATTATATAAAACAATAAGAAATATGATACAGTGAAAGTTAAAACTGTGGTTGTGTTGTTTAGTGTCCCATGAAGAGCTCCACAGCTGGAAATCTGCATAACAATAGAATCAGTCTGTTGATGCAGCTTTTCTTGCTCTTTCACTATTGGGATTCACATTCAGTGATGAAAGAATTCACTCAGCCAGATGAAGGAGATGCTAAGATGGCCAGAAAAATGATGAGACAAACGGAACCATTATTTTACACAGCACATTTCCATAATAAACGCTACTTCTGGGTACTGTACAATCATGGAGCTGTGTTACATTTTTTACACATATTTAAGTTTTACAATTTAAGCACAGGACAGTTAAGCGACTTGCTAAGAGTCAACATGACTGGGATTGAATCCACTGCTTTCCAAACAATGCCTTAGCCATTAAACAACATCACTTCAAGATGACAATGAACACATAAGAACAAACACTATTTTTGTTGTATTTCTGGTGATTTTCTTTTGGTCCCTAAATTTTTGGATAACTAGGGGGCTTTGCCCCCAGCTTGCTTCGCTCGCCAACACCCCCCCCCCACTTCACATCTCTGCTGCTTGTGTATGTGGATTTCACTTTCACCAAACAAATCTTTTCATTCTTGTGGATATGCCTCTTCATTGGGAAGAAATACTACTTTTCCCCGATGGCAACACGAATTAGATTATCTACAAGTCTCCGATTTTAAAGTTTAAATCCAACCAATATATTTGATCTCTTTTCAATGTTCTGTTAATTCACCAAATTCACCGTTTGTTTGCGTTAATGCGATCTTTACTATCATTTTTTTGAGACTTTTGAATTTTAGTACTTTCATTATCTCTAACCTGCTCTGCATGTGTATTGCGCCAACGTTTTTGAATTCCTTACGACGTTCTACATTATTTCCAGCCCCGGGCGTGGTTAAATCTCTTGGTACAAAGTCTCGTCTCGCGGGACATGAAAGTGTCTCTCTGAAAAAGTCACGTCTTCTCTCAGGCTAAAAAGTCTCGTCTCGTCCCAGGATTTTTTTTAAAAGGCGGGTATCCAAATTTGAAGCAGTCTTTTACTATTTGTACTTTGTAAACTTTTTTTTACTATTCCTACCAATAGCTTGTACTTTCAAGTATGTATCAAATGCATGCTAGAAAGCCAACAGATTACTTAGCTACTACATGTTGGAGAATACTGTTCTTCAAAGTTTTCAGATAAAGTAGATTTTAGCATGAGACATTACGGACAGAACCAAGGTGTCATTGGACAGGTACAGTCAATATAATTATCGATACATTAAGTAGTTTAATTCAAAATTGACAATGAGAGGAGCAAACTTCTGGAACAAAAGTAGCAAGTGCTTCCAGAAAATCACAAACTGGGAAAAACCGAGATGCAAAAATGTGACGTCTGTTACAAACACGTTCCCATCATTTACTGGAATATTAGAAGACGTGTTAGTAGGGCACTACCTGCTAACTGAGCACCTCAGAGAGTCAAAGCTCACCGAGATGGAATTATAAATGGAGAAGCATCTTATTTTCAAAAGTAAATGTCTTTGTTGCGAGATTTGTCAAAAATACGACCCCACCTTAGAAACAAAGAAATGATCAAACATAAAACTGGACAGGATGGCCTCACTTAATCCCTGGAGACTTTATGTTAAATTCTCATTTATGATTCAGTACCCAGCAACACATTATTACTGACCACAATTAACACATTACACACTTTTAGTTTTTTGAAAACTTAAAGAAGAGTTTTCGGTCTTATACCATTTTATACAGGTTATTCATCCAAAAAAGAACTTTAAAAGTATGCAACTGTGGAGAACTACACTTAGTAGTACTTAACATGCTGCATGTTGGTCGAACATACAAATAAAGATTTCTGCTTACTCAGTGTGCACAACAATATTATTGCTATTAGAAAATGGGTGAATGCCATGAGTGTCTAACTCAAGTCAAGTCTATTTTCATGTGTACATAGTATTCCTCACTAATAATAATAATAATAATAATAATAATAATGCATTTGGCTGGAATTACAGTGGTGAAATTATTACAGTATTTATACATATTTAACTTCCCCGCTGACTCACCTTCTGTGTACTCATTCACCAGATCCATGGCTGGCATCACACTGCATAGTTGTCAAGTTTGACAGCATGTCAGTTAATGAATGTTGTTACCCCTGACCCTGATTATCAGACTCCTTAACAACTTTTCAGTACAGTTTCAAAAGCAATGGGCCTTTATCATAATAAGGTCAGCAGCCAGAAGTGGTCAACAAAGCAGTATATAACTGCATCCGGTCTTCTCTGGTGTATCAGTTCACTACATCACTTAACTTTGTCAAAATTTGGCCATCAAAATGCGTTCAGATTAGTAGAGCATTACTCTCATGGAAAATGGTTTAAGTTTTTCTTTGGACAGTTTATTTTAACTGTGGAGTTAAGACACTGATGTTAGTTTAGCACAACTGTGTCATTTTGTCTGATATTGCCAACATGTATCAATGCATCATTACCAAGCTTCTGTTAAGTTACAGCCACTGCAAGGGCCTAGTGATATAGTTAAATTAGTGAGAAGGTTAACATTTCACACATGAATGTTTTATTCATGAATAATTTACTGGCCTAATCGCAAGTCGAAACACTCTGAAAGTTAACCCAAAGTGAAATCTGCTGGAAAAACTTGACCTGATAATGTTCAGATATTTTGTACATGGAAGGATTTTAAATAACAAGCCATGCTGCAGTTTTCATGATCTCCCTGCTTTGCTCACTTTAAATAAAATTTGCATTCTATAATCAGGACAGCAGATGTTATTGAGTTGTTTAAGGAGGCCAACCAGACTGGGACTACGTTTAGCTTATTTTATTCTGCGCTGTTACCTACTGTAACCAAATGAGCAGAATGAGTATGGAGACAGTAGGAACAACTTCAAACTGCCATTTATTTTGTGAAATACAGCACTGCTCTCCAATGACCAGCAGCCACTGCACCAATTCCTTCTTTATCTTGCTTGACAAACTGCAAGCCTTCTCTGAACCAGTCACACATATACAAGACATGATAGGGTTGGGAGAACATCCTCTGCTCGATGGGCTGGATCTACCATATTTGCCACCCTTAGTGAAGCTGTAAATGACACCCTGCCACATCATTTTCTTTGTGTGGAATCATCACTGCCAGATCTGTACATAAACAAGTGAGACATAAGAGAGGGGCCAGGACTGGGGAGAGAGAGAAACATGGAGAGTTTGGATATAAAACAGTGAATTTACAATTTGAGAATGTTGAAGGAGATGTTTGATTACTTATAGCAACACCTGTTTACAATGTTTCAGAAAAAGATGCGATTGAGGGATGAGTTTAGAAAACACATAGGGATTGGGCTATATTATTAGTTTATTTATTGCACTTTTGTTTCACATAATCAAATTACCCCTTAAACTATACTCTGTAAATCTTCAACCTAAATGGTAAATGTCATTTAAATTACTGAGATAAACTGACAACCTTAATATAATAAGAAAATTCAGTGAAACTGAAGTGAAATGGTTATCTTTAAACATTTACCCATCATTACTATTTACTGCACCCTTACTAGCATAGGCAAATAGTGCAATATCATTATACAATCAATGCACAACCTCAGAGAGTTTTTTCCAGATCAGAAAACTTTTCTAGTGCGCCAACAGCAAATCTTATAGATGGCGGTAAATAACGGATGATGATACTTGCCAAGTTTTAACGCAAGTTTTAATGTAAGTTCATTTGAGACATCCTGATACTTTGAATTAAATAAGCCATTAGAGATGTAGCCTAGAGTTGCATCCCTGTTGCTATGTTGATAGTTTAATTTTATTTTGCCTTGTCGCTGTGTGTGTCCTATGCTGTTCCAGTTTGATGATTATTATTATCTTCTTAATTACAGCCATTCTTTATGTATGTTGCAGCCTATGATTCACTCCCTACCCCTGTTTATGATAAGATGACACCTATGAAAGCAAAATGAAAATTATGAACCTGAACCTGAAGAACATAAAAAAGAGAATGTTCTGTGTAAAGGGAGTCTCTGAGAAGACACCACCCATAATAGACTCCTATAGGTCTTTTGACATTAAGACCAAATATTACAATATAAAACAATATAATCGAATAATTGAGTCCCAGTGTTTGTAAAGTCAGATTCAGTATTGTTTACGAAAAACACAAAGAAGGGGAAATACAGGTTTCACACAGCACACTAGCAAAATAACTTGGGACTACATTACAAATGCAGCAGCCCAGCCAAGTGACACTGCATCTCAGTCACCATAACCTATGGAGAGGGGCTGGTGGTGTTGGAAGGCGGTGCATGTTGCGTGTTGGTCAAGTATGAAATTGAGAATCTCATTGGTGGATAGTAAATCTAAATTATACTGATTACATTAACAAAAAACATAGATTGCAATTAATCAAGAGGAAACTGAATGAAGCGCTACAAACCACTTACCCATTTTTATAGTTGGGGATATGGCTGAGAAAAAGAGAATGATTGAGGAAACACGTATTGAGAGAGTAATAGTCACCAGTAACTTTACTGTTACTTTACTGAAATTTATTCAAATATATAATGTGATCGGGCAATTCTGGTTTGATACCCCTGCTAACTTCCCACCACCGTCTTACAGATGCTGCCAGCATACAGTATGTACTCTTGGTCCCTTAACATTGTGGTTCACAGAAACGTATCCACTATTTCCCCAAACCACACCCCCATAAAACCCACCCCTGCCGGGAAAATTACAATTTCCTATGCACCCCAATAGTGGATTAATGGATATGGACAGTCAGGCAGCTGTTACCACAGACAAGATTTTCAAGCTCTGTTGATGAAACTATTTCACAGTTTGCTTCATTGCCTCTTGGACGAGTAATAAAAGAAACTAACCCACATCGAGAAAAAAGCTATAGTACTGTAGTGTAAAATGGTAAAACACTGGGATTATTATATACTCGCATAAAGTAATGCCCGATTTGCTAACCTAACAAAACCTCGAATACGTTTGTTTTGACTCAAAAATGTTTAAAGCCCGCCCGACGTCTGCCCTTTAAGGCCGGACGTGAAAATCAGGACTTTTTACGATCACTCCAGGAGGTCATTTTAATCCTAACACCTGTCACCCTCCTTCGTAGAAATGCAAACATCATCACAAGGTGTAACAGCGTTGTTATCAAAGGTGACAGTCGAGAGGAGAGCAGGTAATAAGTCTCAGTGGGACACCTGCTGCGGATTTTTTTTCCTTCTGTTGCAGGAATGATCAAAAACAATGGAAGTATAGCGGCAAAGAGAACAATATACAAAACAGCTCGTGGAAAAGACTTCCTTAAAGGTAATGACTATTAATTATACTCTGCAACAAGTTGCGAAAGAACAATCGCGAAGGCAAATCGGAGATAAGAATGAAAACAGCAACATGTTACCCATCTACAAAAAAAAAAAAAAAAAAATTATATATATATATATATATATATATATATATATATATATATTGCATTTTAAATGGCAACATAAGCGCTAATCATCTGGCCTCGTTTATGTTGGTCAATGGTCACTTCGCGAATGCAATGCGCCACTTCTTCCCCCGCCCAGTCGCATGTACTGTTTATACGTATATTTGAATTTCACTTACCTCGCCCTTTGTTATTCTTTCCACTATTGAGCCAAACTCGCTGATGTCCTCTGAGTCAGACATGCTGTTAGACATGCGTGTTCTATTAAAAAGCTATAATAAGAAAATGAACAACACAGCTGATGACAAAAATAAGATGTTCGGGTGGGATGTTTAAACTGCGGTCTTTCAGTCGCTGCCCCGGCTTGCTAATGGGTATTTTTAGCGGCAACTGCGTTGGAAGGATTGATCAAAGGTATTCCATTTCTAAAATTAACAAAAAAGAAAACCCGTTCAACTCACAGCACACTTTAACGTGGGAAAGGATGAGATAACGGGACACGCGTGTTGTATGTCAGCGCACCGCCTGCAGCTACAATTCAATAGGGGAGCAGGGCATTTAGTCTCATCATCGTCCCACCCCCACCCGCCCTCTTGTCCATCAGAGGGGCGTGGATGAGCAGATCTGATTTCAGGGAACTGAATGTGTGTGTGAGAGAGAGACAGAGAGAGGGAGAAAGAGAGAACTTGTGCAGCTTTTCTGCTGCGCTTGTCTGTTTCGTGCACGCAGCACTCGAGCACTGTAAATTGTGAAATTTGAGGTGGCGGGGTCGCCCTGACTTGACAAAAGGCATTTTACATAAAACAAACCCAAGAACCCTTTTTGAGAACAGTTGACCCCTACTGTACTTACCCAACATATACGTATGCCACTTATCCCATTCAATGTACCACAAGTGACAGTGATGATTTTATAAGGTTTTAACTGTACAAAGAATGCTTGCCTTTAGAGCACAGTTAAGTAAATGTTTTTTTATCTTTACCTGACAACTGTGTATTGCTCATTTATGAAAAATAAGTGAACAACTGATGTACTTTAGAACAGTAAGAAATTAGTTGAGGATTCTTACTGATCGCTAACATGGTACGATTGCACATTACTAAGAAGCATAAGGAGAAAGGTTTGACTGTACATGTGCGGTCCTTTTGTGTTGTTACTTTGTCCGGTTCTGGTGCAAGGGCAGAAGCACTACGTGCTTTGCCACTATACTGCTGTACATGCATATGCATTATGTATAGCAACAGAAGGCAGGGCTGAAGGTCTGGCTTCCCAGATTGAATGGATGGACCTTTGCCTGTCTTATAGAGCCAGGGGAGCCTGCCTGTCAGGGCTGTATACTCTCCAGGGCACTAGGTGGCAGCGTCATTGGTTGGATCGCCCATGAGTACACCCTTGTGGCAACCTGATATTTGTAGAACATATGAGGTGCCGGGGGTGCTGAGAACAGTTATCTCTGCGTTGGTGGGGGGCCTTTGCTAACCCAGTAGTGCATCCTCTGTGCAGTGCTGTGTACTTTCAGGTCCAGAATAAAAGGAGCTGCCTCACCTCACTTCAAAAGTCAGAGCTGGAAGGAGGAGGAAAAAGCTCATCAAGAGGAAAGGTGGAAGAAAGGAAGGAAGGAAGGAAAGGTTAAGACTATTATATTATTTTGAGGAGCAAGAAGCCTGTTTGAGGTACTGTCTCAAATGAAAAATAGGTATCTGTACCAGGGAGGTGTGTTGTGTAGTTGTGCCAAGGGGTTCGGACTCTGAGATGCTCCTTAGAGGCCACAATATGTGCATGTACAGTATATGTATAAATATATAGATGTATGGGAAACTGTCCTGGGCACTGGCCCATCACAACACACACACATGCATGCTCAAGCCCTTACCCACATAAGGCCGTCCAATTTAGTGATACCAATGAACTTATCCTCTGTTTCCAATCTTTAAATTGCTTCTTCAGAAAGTAATACATAAAAGCAGTAAGGAAACCAAAATATTGTTAGATGTCAGTGTAACTCCACATGTACAGTATTTGTAGAGAAGACCTACTATAAAAGCCATTACTTGTGACATATGTGCCAAACCTTATAGCATTCCAATAAAGTACAGCCTCATGTACACACTTAATGGGATCTCTTTCTAACTAGAATAAATTAAAGTCATCAGTCCTAAGAGAAATGCCACAAAAATACATGAAGAACATTCAATCTCCACATTGTAGCCTGCTATTTGATACCAAAACCTTGAGGAAGGGACATTGTTGTGCCATTATTGTACATTATTATTTTATCTAAATGTTCAAAGTTATTATTAATTTGCTGTTCAATAAATCAGTTACAATGCATAATGAAAAAGAACAGTACAGTATCAGTGTATTCAAATGCAGTCAAAATTTAGGGCATTTAAAAACTGGATCCAAACATGAAATGAATTTAACGAAGATTTTCTTAATTGATAAGACGCAAAATATAAGCATGTTAGCCTATTGAATATAATGGGTGCAAGTTTCAGCACACTGTTTCTGCAAGTAATTAAATTAAATTGTAACATAAATTGTGACCTCTGTTTAATTCTGTACAACAGATACAGTATAAGGTGCTACTAATATAGTAGTTAATTATTCTATAATTGAAATTCTATACGATATAAACATGCATATAAAAAAATATCACTGTAATATTCAATAAAGCACATAAGCAGTAATTGAACCTAAATCTAAAGTGCTTTACAAATCTGGCTCATATGTACCTTCGGTTGACAGATGGTGCATTTCCGCTAATTCCATTCTAGTCTGCTGCAGGTCGCTAGGCATTATTGTTCTTGCATGTAGAAAACTAATAAGACAGAAGACGTGAGTTACCCTGCAGCTAGATTCTTATGCTACCTAACTGACTGGATGGTTTGATCTCAGGGTTTGCTACAATAAGAATCACTTTTTTCATGCAAAGATGGCAAAAACATTTTTCAAGAATATTACTGTTTTGACTATTTTTAATAATACTATTAAAAACAGAGTGTATTGTGAAAACAAAGAGACACTACTTGACAAACTTTCCCAATTGAAACACTAATGTCTATTTATAGTCTTGTGTGTGTCTCTCATTATTCTAGAAATAACAGAAAGAAATCTCTCTATAGCATAAGCACATACGTAATTGCACATTATATTGTGAAAAAGATTATTTCAGTGGTCAATTCATGCCACCCATGCTACACAAGCTGACAGAATGCTGTACAAATGTGTGTCTGATAAGATTTTGTTATGCTCCATTTTGTGACTAAGTTACTTTTTCTCTACCATTTGTGCTCTTTTTGATGGCTGTGAAAAGGCATAAGGCATCCCAGATCTGAAGCTTACACATTATAATAAGTGTACTGGCATCATTTTTGAGCACAGAATTTCAAGTGATATTTTGGGTTATTTTTTCTTTAAATAGCACCTCTTTTATTTGGCTCAGGAATTTATACTTCTGACATCTTTAAAAAAAATGACTAATTTTATAGTACAAGTTGATGAAGGAACAGACACAAAGACATTCAAAGGGTTGGAGTTCCTGCCAGTAAAACCCATTTATTGCCAGTTGGTAAAAGTAACAAAGAAAAAAGAAAGAAAAAGTGCATTTGGACATCACCAGTGTCATCGTGAGCACATTGGCCAATTAAAATGGCGCCCTTAGGTCGTTCCTGGAGGCTGAAAGAGCCAGGCCGTAGGTATAGTGAAGGCGGTTTCACTTTCCTTCATCTTGTCAAATGGCCACTTGGTCACAGAGGAAGATGACAAACACATGAGCTGCGGTGCAAATCCTTTCCCTGTGTTCCCATCGAATGTCTTCTAAATATGAGATTAAATATTAGATTAGATTGCTTCTTGGATATATACACACATCCATTTTCTGTACCACTTACCTAGTTAATGGTCACTGCAGCAGTGCTAAGTACATGGCAGGAGTCAACCTTGGACTAAACATAAGGCCATTGCTCTATGTAGATGACCCCCCAGCTCTCCTGTTAATTGAAGATGTTTATTATTTTTATTTAAGGTAGCTGTTGGATATTTATTTCTTCAAGACAATCCATCTTGATTGCAGAAGGCAAATTTAAAACTTATCAGTGCAAGGAAGTGGAGAAGAAAATCTATCAATGATCTTGTCTGGAACTATCACTGTGTATATTAGGTTAATTTATACACCGTGATGTTTTGTTTCAAGAAAAAAGAAGAATATAATATATCTAAACATAAACCTGAGATTTTAGTATATATTAAATGGACATCACAGAGTAGAGAATATTTTATTATATAAAATTAAATGAAAAAAAAAGATAACCATTTCTCCTTTCATATTTGGACAGAATTTGAGGCACGTCTGTGTCTAAATAATGCAAAATATTTACCTTTGTGGGGTAATATCTGCTGCATTTACTCTAAAATCAACAAGCAGCTAACCTTTTCTAGTGCTAATACTTGTGCCAAGATTCATTCAGATTCAGTTATTATGGACATAAACTGATAATCATGACACCCAGACACACAAATGTTGGTCAGGTTGTGTTCAGGGTGACCTGAAATGTGTGTATCTGTAAAAAAAAAAAATCAAAATTTTGACTGCCTTATAATGCATATTGTCACACACGTGCGATTAGGAGGCAGCTAAAAGGTCTGAGTAAGTGTAATAAAACATCTGACCAAGGAGCAGCGGAGTGCGCTGACTGTCTTTCTCAGTTCCCTATAGACCTTTCCCGGGAAATCCTGCAAGGTTCCGGCGCCTCAGAAGACGTCACTTCCAAAGCCTGCCCCTTTGATAATGTCACTTCCGAAGCCAGCCCCTTTGATGACGTCATTTCCGAAGCCGGCCCCTTTGATGACGTCACTTCTGGTTCTGGCCCCTTTGCTGACATCAGTTCCTCTCCAGACCTTTAAAGCCTCCTTCTTGAGCTACATACTATAGCCAGTTCTGTTGTGGACTCTGTTCTATGCACATCATGCTTCAAAAACATAAACTTTTGCAGCTGAGAAAAACAATATACGGGTGGCTGCCCCAAACCTTTATGATGTCTTTGGCGTATTCTTATCACAATATATATATGGTACATAAAGTGGATTTAGAAGTTATTCAGATGCCTTCACTTTCTGTACACTTTATTGTGTTGTAGATTTAATTTTCAACTTATAAATTTGTCATTTATGTCCCTCAATCTACACCCATTAACACAAAATGATAAAGTGAAACCAACGTTTCAGAAAGGTTTGGAAATTTACTAAAAATCAAAAACGGAAATCTTTGATTCATGTAAGTATTCAGACCCTTAATTCAGTACTTTTCAGAAGTCCCTTTGGCAGCAACTACAGCTTTAAGTCTTCTTGGGTAAGTTTCCACAACCTTTGCACACATTGATTTGAGTATTTTATCCCAATCTTTCTTGAAGATCCTTTCAAGTTCTGTTAGAATGACTGGGAAGTGTCTGTAAACTGCCATCATGGGGTTTCTTCACAGATGTTCTATACTGGGGTCGGCAACCCATGGTACGGTACATGAAACGATTTTCAATGGCACTCTGACTGAATTGAAATATAGTAAAATATTATATTTTAATTATAGCGCACGCGTTTGCGGCCTCACTTACATTTTGCATATGCAACTCACATGTAAATGGAAACCACGTGTTCAGTGCAGGCCGTGGTACGTTAAAACAAACCTCGTTATTATATTTTAATTACAGCACATGTGTTGGTGCTCCACATCCCCACCTACGTTTTGCACATACAACTCAAATGTAATGGGAAACCATGTGTTCAGTGCAGGCCATAGTGCATTGAAACAAACCTCTTGTTATTATTAAGTAATTTATGTCCTAAAATGACTCATAAAAGACAAAAATTTGAAGTTCACTCTTTACAAGACTCTTGGACGAATGAATATGGATTTGTACAACAAAAGGATGGTGCTGTTTGTGCATTATGCTGTGAAAGTGTCATGTGTTGTACGTCAAGACATTATCAAACTAAACATCAGTCCACATTTAAAAACTCTGATGAGACAAGTGAAGCTATGAAAAGGGCTGTGTCTGGCTTTAACAAACAAACT
Organism: Polypterus bichir lapradei; assembly: GCA_026402145.1. Taxonomy (NCBI): domain Eukaryota; kingdom Metazoa; phylum Chordata; class Cladistia; order Polypteriformes; family Polypteridae; genus Polypterus; species Polypterus bichir. The sequence continues at coordinate 5,435,516 of JANRMT010062836.1, forward strand.
ACTTCCATCCATCCATTTTCCAACCCGCTAAATCCTAACACAGGGTTACGGGGGTCTGCTGGAGCTAATCCCAGCCAACACAGGGCACAAGGTAGGAACCAATCCCGGGCAGGGCGCCAACCCACCGTAGGAACAAACTACTTATTTTAGTCAAATAATTGGAACAAAAAATAAAGCCACCGAATGTAGTTATACAATTGCTTTGCATTAATTGATTAATAGCTCTGATTAATAATTAAAAAATGATTAATCATATTAGAATTCTTAATAGTTTTTTCTTATTCAAACTATGTATTTTGTATTGAAAAAACTTGTTATTTTTAATAAATGTGTTCAAAATTAAAATTTGACAAAACATTCTTTTCTTCATATGATCCTATGTGTTTTAAAATATTGAATGATCAGTAATATAAGATCCGGTTATAATGGGCTTCAAAAGTATATACTTTTATATTATACTATTATAACCAGATCAATTTTGATACTATATATAACAAAATTGATAGAATCATGTCGGCACACGGAATAGCATTGTAACATAGGTTCGGCACGACACCACTGAAAGGTTGCTGACCCCTGTTCTTTAAAGTTTAAGTCTTGGCTTTGCCTGGGCCACTCAAGGACAGTCAGAGTCGTGTCCTTAAGCCATTCCAGCGTTCCCTTGGCTGTATGCTTTGGGACATTGTTGTGCTGGAAGGAGCCCCAGTCTGTGGTAGCAAGGAATCTTGAGCAGGTTTTCTTCAAGGTACTATCTATATTTGGCTGCATTCATCCTTCTCTCTTTTCTGACCAGTCTCCCTGTTCCCATCACTGAGAGGCAAACCCATAGTGTGATGCTGCCACCACCATACTTCATTGTAGGGATGGTATTAGGCAGGTGATGAGGTCTTCAGCAGACATAGTACTTGGAGTTCTGCTCAGACCAGAAAATATTTTTTGCATGCTATCAGAGTCCATTAAATATAATTTGGCAAACATCAAACTGGAGTTACCTTATTTTCTGTAAACACCTGATTGATGGACTGCTGCTGAGATGGTCTTCCTTCCATCAGGTTCTCCTATGTCAGCAGAGGACTTCTGAAGCTCTGTCAGAGTGACCATTGGGTTCTCTACCTGAACAAGACCCTTCTTACCTGGTTACTCAGTTTGCCCAGTCGGCCAACTCTAGGAAGAGTCCTAATGGTTCCAAAAGTCTGTACTCTTGGGAACACTTAAAGCTTAATAAATGGTTTATTCCCCTTGCCCTGATCTATGCCTCACCACAATTTAATCACAGAGTTCTACAGAGAATTCCTTGGATTACTGGCTTGGTATTTGTCCTTACATGTGTGAATTTATACACAAAGGTGTATGTCTTTCTAACCAATGTCAAATCAATTCAGTTTGCCACAAGTGAACTCCAGTCAAGTATTGGACACATCTCATGAAAAATCAAAGCAAACAGGATGAGACCCACCACAATCTGGAGTACCACAGCAATAGTCTGAATACTTATATGAATAAGAGATTTCAGTTTTTGAGTTTTAGGTGATTAATACATTTGCCAACCTTTTTGAAAACATGCTTTCACTTTGTCATTATGGGTTGTTGACTGTAGACTGATGGGCAAAAATGACAAATTTATCCCTTTAAAATGAAACCTACAACACAATAAAGCATGCAGAAATTGACGAGATCTGAATACTTTTTGAATTCACTGTACTGTACATACTAAAATGATAAGAGGTGCAATTTTAAAGCTGAGTTTGCATATTTTCACTCAATCAGAGTTCAAGATGCTGTGTTGTTTGAAAACTTTATTATTTGGCACCAAGGAGAAAAGTATGAAAATTTGAAGTGCATTAAAATTATTAAGATACTGTAACTAATGAAATAAAAAATATATTGCAAACAGGACTCTTTTGACATTGGTCTTCCATCTACCAGTGAAAGTGAAAATAACAATCTTCTTATACGATAATACACTACCATGGCTGTCCATTTGTGTGTCTAGGATTTTAAATCACCTGTAACTCACGGACCATTTGACTTAGTGACCTGAAATTTGGTACATGCATACTACATGACCTCTACTTTCCGCTTTCAGGGTGATGATTTTTATTACTCTTTTTATTTTTATTTTATTGTAGAATCAACTCTCGGCAGCACACAGCAGGGTGTGTATGGGCGCCATTCTCATCCCTACCACCTTCGCTGTCACTTCCTCTACCACTTCATATCTTAAATCATTCTTGAGGCAGATTGAAAATTTAAGTATCAGCTTAAGTGAAAAATTAAGAACAACGTTCTAAGTAATTGCAACACAAACACTGACTTAATCATTTTTAATGCGAAAAGATGCCGATGAAAGAAGAGAAGAAGCGGGCCGCTAGAGTGAATAAAACAAGATCTGCTCACAAAGCTGGAAGCGCATCAACCTCTGAGGAAACGAATGCTAAATATACAGAAAAAGAGGATGAAAACTATACGTTAAGTGTATTCACTCCACGTTATTGTGCACTATGCTGTCACTGGTATGTAAATAACTCGATTGCAAAGCAAAGTTGGCACCAGGACAAATTTAACAGGGATGACTCTTTACATAATTACAAAAAAATAAAGCCCACATTATTTTTGGTTCATAACAGATATGCCTGAGAGCGCATAAGTAACAGAGTACAGCAAACAGAATATGATCCTGCATAACACAATGCTACAAAATCTCACTGTAGCAAGCCAAAATAGTAATGTATCGATCAAACGTGTGTAAGGTGACACCAGTAGTTTTTGCTTTTTCAATATTTATTGTATATTAATCTGCAGTGTTATTCACTGTGTTGAGTGAGTTCCTAATTGGCACAACCAGTACCAAATAGTTTCCTGTGCTGCATTTTGTGTTACCTCCTGTTGCCATGTTTTTGATGTTGATGGACAAAACATGGCTACAGGTATCGAGTTAATGAAGAGATTTTTGAGGTGAGAGATTGTCGCTGGGTTAACACTAGAATGTATATGATATATAGTTATGTGAAAGACATGGGTGGGTCTCTTATAAGGTTCAGTTTTATGGGAGGATGGGGTTAGGATTTCAGTGATATACAGCAGCTTACCCATTTTTCTTATCCATCCTCAGTCAAGAAGACCGACCAATCAGGTGATCAGTGACATCACCACAGGGCCTCCCTTACCAGCAGGAGCATGACACTCCAGTGTTGTCGATCCCCATACTTTTTTTTTACATACTCTTATTAAACAGGATCAATCTTTCCTTCTCATAATATATGTATTTATCAACGGTATATAAATGAAAAATAAAGTACAAAGTACATTTGTTTGACAAATCAGATACTTTTCAGTTAATGCTTCACCAAAACAAGACAGAATCAGGAAATTGTTTTGGACATGATCTTTTTCCCTGCTTCATGATATTTTAACTTGTAGTTCAAATGGTATTAGAAGTTCAAGAGTATAGTTTGTATTGACAGTTTATTTGTCTCGGTCAGATATGAAACTGATATCTTGTGTAACTTGATAAAGTATCACTCAGCAGAGGTGTAACTTGACTATCATGCTGAATGTGTGCCTCATGAAATATTTGCAGAGCCTAACAATCCCTGTCAGTTCCATTGGTTTATACTAAGGCTATGCAAGAAAGTCAACAAGGCTGTGTAGGGTAACACTACTGTATCATATCACATTGGCATGCTGCTTTTCCTTTTAGAAATATATAAAATCATTTTAAATATGACTATTGTTTTCTTTCCATTTTTATTGTCTTTCTTTTACAAATATTCCTTTCTACACTGAATTAGCTCAGTTCTTGAAGTTAAATGTATGACACAGTGTATTTAACATGTAGTATAACAGATGTAGCTATAACTGGAAAAATAACCAGGAAATAAAAAATTTAAGTTGGTTCCATCCTTTCATCCTGTATCCATCCAGAATACGCTCTAGCTAGAATTATGCATTATTGTCTATTCATTTTTTTATTCAGAAAAAGAGCAGATATCCACATTTTTAATATTTAATTTAATTTATTGCACTCATGATTCATGTTATTTTATAAAATACTCATAAAAGTAATACATAAATCTTCAGCTTTTATTACTTGTGCATTCTTGAGACACTACTGCAATGAGACCCTATTACATTACTTCTTGTGTGAGGCTTTTGTTGCCTATGATACGAGGCGTAGAGAAAAAGTGATTAGAGTGGATTAGGGAGCTTGCCAGGTGCAGCTGACACCCATGCCTTCATAATGAGAGCACAATGCTGAACTCAGTTCATTTTAATATATAACCAGTTTTTCCACTGCCACCTCACCGTTGCAATAACTTCAGTCCAAATCTAAGGTCTTGGGTTTCAGATTTTGCAGGGATTGGTCAATCTGTTGTATTTAAGCTGATTTCTCCCATTAGTTCTTTTTTGTTTTAACATTCCATGTTCATGTTGGTTTACTATAATTGCCATTTTTAAATTGTCCCAGTGTGAGTGAATGTGGGTTTGTGAATGAGTGTACTATACAGTAGAATTTTCCTGGCCTGATCCTGTTGTTCACCCAGTGTTTTATCATGTTATTAGATCACTGGTGATGTGCATCTAAAACGAAAGGTATCAACTATCCTTTTAGGTTTTTTCTTCATGGATGAGTAAAAAGAAATGTCAAATATAGCTATTTAATTGTTACCTGTAACCTTTTACTTGTCTCACTATCTTTATTGCACCCCACATATTCAACTTTAATGGCAGACTGCTCTGTTATTTTCACTCCTTTACTTCAACCTAGTTTACCACCAATAGTCAACTTGTAAAGCATCCTTTGTGCTCCAAAGGGACTGCTGCTAGAAAAAGAATCGTTAATTCAGCACTCCCTAATACTAGTGTAACGGGTGTCTGGTCACACGCATAGGTAATCTAACCTAAACACGGTTAAAATATCTGACTACACCACCCAACTGGGATCTCTTGAAATCTAAAGATAATAGCACACAGGTTTCTTTAAATTGGGCGGTGAGAACACACACAACATCAATTTCAAGAGCAACAATAGCAGCTTGTATTACACCAGACAATATAACATCTACCAAGAAGATAAAAGTACAAAAGAATCAAAAAATATCAGGAGCGAAAACTTTTTGAAAAAGAAAAACACACAGTCCACACTCTGAAGTCCATTAAAACATAGCAGTAGAGAGTACAACTTTTGGTGCTGCAAAGTCCAAGTTGCATGCTTTGTTAACACAATGATTAGACTTCCAACTGTCCCACTGAAAAACTCTGTTCACTGAATGCTTGTGTCCCAAAAGAAGTCTTGCTTCTTGTCTGCCGGATTCGCTTGGTGCTCTTGTGAGTCTTCCCTTTCTCACTGGACATGGCATCTCTCTCTCTTTCTCTTTAGTGAAACTGTCTCTTCCTCCCTGGAGACTGGTGTCACTGCCCATGTGCCTTGCATCATTTCAGCCACGTATCCTCATCGCCTATGAGTCCCTGTGCTCAGTGCGAGTGATCTTGACAGCTTTCTCAGTGGACCATCTCT
>JANRMT010062836.1:5441043-5453401 GCA_026402145.1 Polypterus bichir lapradei
ACTACCCAGAGGTATATACCATACATATTCATGTATAAGTCGGGTCTTGAAACCTGAAAAATCTATCACAAAATCAGACTCCGACTTATACGGCTGTTTAAAAATGCGAAACTTAATTTTTTTTTTTACATCTTCTTGCCTCCTCCAATCTCCTCTCAGTTTCTCAGACGCATCGAATTTTGTTGCAGCAGCACAGTTTCCAATTTCTTTCGCTACTTCAACGATGATTAATTTAAAACACAAACTAGTGAAAACATTGCTTCAGAATAATTTGGGTATTACTGTGTGGTCATGTTGGCACAATACATAGAAAAAAAGCCAGTGGTTACTCTCTCAGGTAGGTGTTAGAATATCATAATCTCTTGCACCAATAACATGAGTTTCCCGTATTTGACTTATACAACCGTCATTATAAAATAGCAGAAATTATACGGTAAAATCAAGTCCCGACTTATCCGCGGGAGAACTTATCCGCAAGTATAGATATAGTAACTGCTTCAGCCTCTGTCTAGATCAACATGACAATTGATTAAACAATGGTACATACCAAATTCCTTACGTTATCAATAATGTAAACACATTTTCATTGGTTAAAAAAACAGTATTATCAGCTATCAAGAATTACATATACCACTGTATGCTGATTAGAAACCGATGTCCCCAGAATATGTTAATTTTCAAACCAGGTAAATACAAACATTTTCCAAGGAAGCAGCCAGTTCTGTTACCACAATCTTGTATGTTGATGGGATACAAAGCAGTTTAATCTTCAAAGCAGGTGAATGTTTTGCAAGGCAGGTAAATATCTATGTCCTGTAGACAGCCATCGCAATAACCTGTAACCAGAATTATTCAGGAGATTTGCCTTTTCACTTATCACCCAGTCTCAACAAAGGGTGCCTATTGCCCCTTTATTTATTGGCTTTTTACATTTATTATGTACCTGTTTTTTGCCTAAGAGACAAAGAAAACAAAATGTTCTTCCTCTGACATTAGTAATCAATAATCAGAAAGGGAAATTGAGTTTAAGCTTTGATTTAAAAATTAAATTTATTTGTAAAATAACCAATTGCACCAATTATAAGCATTACAAAGAATTATACAACATAGGTGTGTTCATGCAGTCTTCATTTCATGGCAGATTACATTTTCCAGATGGCTTAGTTACAGATTATATATCCTGGATCGAAAAGTGAAAAGAAAGATCTCTTGCCTGAGACAGACCACCTTTGAAACTGTCAAAGCTGATAGCAAGCTCCATTTAAATTCCCATGTCTCCTCCCAAAGTGTCAGAAAGGCAGCAACCAAACACTTCATTATTGCAAAAAAGCAACTGAATTACTGTAAAGATTTAGTAAAAACTGAACTGAAACTCAACTGTAAACTGAAGTCTTTTTGGGAAAAAAAATCTAATAAAAGGCAACCACTGTCTCCTTCTTCTCATTCAAATTACGCACACACACCTGGCTTACTGTCCACTAGCAAAGCAGCTAACACTTTTACAGTTTCTCAAAACAAAGCTCAAGGTCAACTCCCATGGGAATCAAAAGGTGCACTAAGCTGCAAATAGACTGGATATATAAAATGTTTTAGGTCCTACATTTGTCTTTCAGCTTTCGCAGAATACCCATGAATCATTTCCTGCTTTGGAAGTATTTCAGGCCTTGGCTATTTACATGTCAGTTGAAAAATTTAAAGCTTTGCACATATACAAATTGCTGCTATCTTTGGCTCCAATTCACTGCAAAACTGTAATAGAAAACAAGTGAATTGATTCCTTTTATTTTTACCATATTAGTTCATCCTAAAAGGAAAAAAACAGGAACAGCTATTGGATGAATGGATGGTATATGCATCTTTTGCTTTTAATCTTAAGTTAAAAGATGTAAAAATATGAACATTTATAAAATGATTACAACCAAATTTCAAGTAGTTAAAAATGGAAATCCACTTGTTTCATTAAAATATAAGAGAAGTGTCATATTTTATTGGTGTAAAATGCTAAATCAAAATATGTAATTAGTAAAATCATTTATCCATCTTTGCAAGCAAAATGCCAGTCCACTGTAGAGCACGCTCAGGCACACATCCATACTAACTCCAACTGCCAGCCACTCTAACCTGCACATCTTCTGGAGGCGGCAAGGGGCATGAAGTGCTGCTGTTAAATTGTTTTATAAAAATTAGGATATCACAGATATCTGAAAGTGAAATAAATAACTGGCAGCAAATCCAGAGCTCACTCCTGCCTTGCGTCCAGCTCTACTGAAATAAGAATCATGGTAACTCTATAATGAAACAGGCAGGCTCAAAATCTGTCTGGATAAGCAGGCAAACAAATTCATGAATAAAAGCATATCCCTGTGAATAAGCCTATGTACCAACGTACCACCAAGTAATCTAGATTCAGTGAAAACTGAAAATGAAACCATGGCAAAACATTCTAAACTTGGGGGGTGTCCTGTAAGGTATTGAAGCTATCTACAGTATTAAGAATATTTTCTATCACATACTGGCTCCACTTCATCCATGAACCCAGGCCTGTATTTAAAAGGTTAGGTAAGGTTCTAAAGTGTCAGAATGCCAGTTCTATGGTGTCAGCAGTATGTTAGAATGGCAGTTGTCACCTTATATAGCTAATATGCTATCATTTAGTATGGAGATCTGACTTGGACATTTTCCTTTTTCCCTTGTGATATCTTATATATATAATAAGAGGAATGATGCTTCTAATTGTATTAACTGTTAAGGCTGGCACTCTTAGTTTAATTTTATAGAACAGTTTTGAATGACTGGCAGCATGATGGTAGTGCAGTGGTTAGCTCTGTTGCCTCATAACTCCTTAGTCATGCGTCCAAACCTCAGCTGGGGAATTTCACACCTCTTCCTATGTCTGGGCTGTTTTTTCTCCTTAAAACGTACAGAACAGTATTATTAGTTACTCTGAAATTTTCCTGTGCACATGAGTGTGCTCAGTGCTGCCAGGACAAGCCCAGAATAACAGTAACATCAAATTGGATGAGGGTATTAGAATATTGACGAATGCTAAAATATACGTAAGGTGATGAGCAGCATTAAATACTTCTTAACTGATTCAGTTGTGTGCTCTGAAATTTTCACTCATAAAATATTCCATATACTGTTAATCTATTTTTGATAATATACTGTTTAATATCTTTTTGTTGCTCTCAATAAAAATAAATATGAATTATTTAAAATATAGTACTGTATGGAAATTTGCTACTTTTTAAAATATGCAAATAATCAATTGCATATATACTAGTCTTAAAGATAACTAAAATTAATAATAATATTATCTTACACACCATTTGTCTGTTCCAGTATTTTCCAATTAAAGGTTTGTAATATGGTTTATCTTTACTTTAATTAAAATATCTTGGTGAAATGTTCTTTTTCTATGCTGCAAAAATTCAAATTTAAGCAAGTGAAAAGTTTTTATATCATTACAATAAATCTTGTTTCCCTTATTTTAAGAATTATTGACTTATGAAAAGATTTGTATTTACAATTATTTAGCCTACTTAAAGAAAAAATGTTGCCTATCCCATTGGCAGATTTTTGTTTTGCTAAATAAAAGCAAAACAACTCCCATTTATAGTTTCCTTGTCTATTTTTTGCATTTTTGCAGCATATAAGATACAGTAGGTGATGAATACTACGGTAGGCGTCTTTATTTGTATAGTTTTTAATAATTTTACCATAATACAAATATTGGAGACAAGCTGTACTTTTCAGTGCATAAAAATATAAAAATACCAACAAATTATTACACAAGAAATTACAACCTTCAAAATTCAACCTGCCCTTAAAAATGTTTCCTTTTCAAAACACATGTTCTTATTATCCCTACCAGGGTTTTAAAAAATGTCTTAGAGATAGCAATGCATGCTTTGTTGCGCTTTACGACGTGAGAATTTTTTTTTTTGTGAGCTGCAGGCTTTCTTCCCATGCCCTTTGGTTTTTAAACTTTTCTATGCACCCTAGTGTGCCTTTGTATGCAACGCATGAACTGCGAAAATGAAGGTACATAGTGAATTCTTTCTTCTTCCTGATTTTTAAATAGGCTCACAGTGGAGGTTGCATTGACCAACTTCCATGTCAAATGAACAGCAACAGTATAGAGCTTGATTTTATTTTAATGTATTAAAAATCCATCCATCCATCCATTTTCCAACCCGCTGAATCCGAACACAGGGTCATGGGGGTCTGCTGGAGCCAATCCCAGCCAACACAGGGCACAAGGCAGGAACCAATCCCGGGCAGGGTGTCAACCCACCGCAGGACGTATTAAAAATCATTTAGTAAAATAATTTTTAATAATATCATTTTTCTATTTGAATGATTTTATTTTTATTCAGAAAATATACTTGTTCACGGGCCTTTGATTTTCTAGGGCAGCAAGTGAGGCACAGATGTTTCACCACAGCTGTAAGGACTAGGATTCAATTTGTCACCATGTCTGTACGTAGTGAACACATTTTCTTGCTTTTCGCTTAGGCTTACTCCAGTTACTCAAGTTTCCTTCCACATTCAAGAATCATACGTATTAAGGCATTTGCTGTTTCAGTATAAGTATGTGTAGGTGTGGGCATGAGTGTGGCCTGAGATAGACTTGTACCCAGTCAGCTGCCAGTGTTAGTTCCTGTCTTGTGCCCAATGTTTTTGGGATGAGCTCTGGCACCTGACAACTCTAAAGCAGGACTGAGCAGCAGTTTTCGATAAACCAGCAGCTAGTCAAAGTGTCTTCCATTTACTGCCAGATAATCGTAATTGCAATGCAAACTGAAAGTAGACAAGCACATCATAGGTGTGACAAATGGCAAACTTAACAGAAAGAGTATTAGTGCAGAAGAAATATAATGACACCAGCCACCAATCTAAAACAATTTTCTGAATAATATTTGATTATTCCTTTGCAATAAATGTCACAAACTTTTAAGATGTCAAAAAAAGAAAATACAGCCACAGATAAAGACAAATGATTAGAACTTGAGGCTCATCTCAGGATGGCATCCTTTTCTCCATTCGTTACTACAGTGACAGGTTCAAGTGCTGGCTATGTCCATCCAGGACCAGAATATTCTAACATTTTTCTTAAAGACCGTCAGAAAGCTGATTTCATCAAGAGACAGGTTGGGATGTCTTACCAAAAGACTAATTTAATGTCCACACATCCATTTTCTGCACTTTTTGACTATCTCCAATTTGTGGATGGACTGAGCCCGTCTTATCCTAACATCAGGCAGGAAATTAAGCTTGGCAGGGCAACACCGTAAAGCAGTGCACAGTTTAGAGTTCATAAACAACACATTTTTTTAGGGATGAAGGAGGAAAAGCGGATTACCTAGAGAAACTCTGTGCAGAAACAAGAAGTACATGCTAGTGCTAGGTAGGCCCTCATTATGCCTTCAGAACTGCCATAATTCTTCTTCTAGATTCAACAAGGTGCTGGAAATGTTCCTCAAGGATTTTGGTCCACATTGACATGATAACATCACGCAGTTGCTGCAGAATTTTTGGCTGCACATCCATGTTGCGAATCACCCGTTTCACCATATCCCAAACGTGCTCATTTGGTGTGAGATCTGGTGACTATGGACACCATTTGAATGCAGTGAAACTCGTTGTGTTCAAGAAACAAGTTTGAAATAACTTGAGCTTTGTAATGTGGCGTGTTATTCTGCTGGAAATAGCCATCAGAAGATCGGTACACTGTGGTCATAAAGGGATTAGACATGGTCAGGAACAATACTCAGGTAGGCTGTGGCATTTAAACGATGCTCATTTGGTACTATGGGGCCCAAAGTATGCCAAGAAAAAATCCCCTACACCATTACACCTCCACCACCAGCCTGAACCATTGATACAAGAAAGGATGGATCCATGCTTTTATGTTGTGGATGCCAAATTCTGACCCTATCATTCGAATGTCACAAAAGAATCAAGACACATCAGACCAGGCAATATTTTTTCCAATCATCTTTTGTCCAATTTTGGTAAACCCATGCGGATTGTAACCTCATTTGCTTATTCTTAGCTGACCAGACTGACACTCAGTGTGGTCTCCTGCTGCTGTAGCCCATCTGCTTCAAGGTTCGACATGTTGTGCATTCAGAGATGCTCTTTTCTATACATTGTTTGTAACAAGTGGTTATTTGAGTTACTGTTGCCTTTCTATCAGCTCGAACCAATCTGGCCATTCTCATCTGACATTAACAAGGCATTTTTGCCCATGGAACTGCCTCTCACAGGATATTTTCCCTTTTTTGGACCATTCTCTGTAAACCCTAGAGATAATTGTGCGGGAAAATCCCAGCATATCAGCAGTTTCTGAAACATTCTGACCAGCCTGTCTGGCACCAACAAACATGTCACATTCAAAGTCACTTAAATCACCTTTCTTCCCCATTCTGATTCTTGGTTTGAACTTCAGCAGGTCATCTTAGCAATTTCTACATGTCTAAATGTGCCAAGTTGCTGCAATGTGATTGGCTGATTTGGTTATTTGCATTAACAAGCAGTTGAACATTTGTACCTAATAAAGTAGCTGGTGAGTGTATATAAACACAAACCCAGCCATGGGGAAAGCACTAACCAGTATGTTTCTTTGTGCTGGTCCCAAGCCCAGATAAATGGGGAGAGTTACATCAGGAAGAGAATCCAGTGTAAATTTTTTCCAGATTAATATGCAGACAACAGTACAGATTTCCATACTAGATCAGTCGAGGCCCAGGTTAACAATCACCACCACCAGTACTGTTAGCCAACAGGGTGCTGGGGGAAATTGGGCTACTGTTGGCCAAAGGAGAAGAAGACGGGGAAGGCATGTCTGGAGGCAGGAGGAAAGGAGGAAGTTTAGGAGAGTGGAAGTGAGGTTAAGATCTTAAGAAAGAAGATCTCTGGACTGAATTGGATGAAGTGATGGACAGTGTACCCAAGGGGAAGTGGTGATTGGAGTGGATTTCAATGGACATGTTGGTGAAAGGAACAGAGGGAATGAGGAGGTGATGGGTAGGTATAGTGTCAAGGAAAGGAATGAAGAGGGTTAGATGGTAGTGGATTTTGTGAGAAGGATGGACATGGCTATGGTGAATATGTATTTTAAGAAGAGGGAGGAACACAGGGTGATGTGTAGATTATATACCATGCAGGAGGGTCAGTCTGAATGTGATTGGAGAATGCAAAGTGGTGGCAGGGAAAAGCATAGTTAGGAAGCATAGGATGGTGGTCTGTAGGATGATATTGGAGATCAAGAAGAGGAGGAGAGTGTGGTCAGAGCCAAAGATCAAAGGGTGGAAGATGAAAAAGGAAGACTGTTAGGTGGAGTTCAGGAGGAGGTAAGACAGGCACTGGGTGGCAGTGAAGAGTTCCCAGATAGCTGGGCAACTACAGCAGAAGTGGTTAGGGAGACAGCTAGAAGGGTGCTTGGTGTGACATCTGGACAGAGGAAGCAAGACATAGAAACCTGGAGGTGGAATGAGGAAGTACAGGAGAGTATAAAGAGGAAGAGGCTGACAAAGAAGAAGTGGGATATTCAGAGGGATGAAGAAAGTAGACAGGAGTACAAGAAGATAAGGCTTAAACTAAAGAGAGGTGGTGAAGGCTAAAGAAAAGGTGTATGATGTTGAACACTAAGGAGGGAGAAACGGACTTGTACCGATTGGCTAGACAGAGGGGCTGAGCTGGGAAAGATAAGCAGCAGGCTAGGGTAATAAAGGATTATGATAGAAACATACTCACAAGCAAGGAGAGTGTGTTAAGCATATGGAAAGAACACTTTAAAAGGTTGATGAATGAAGAGAATGAGAGACAGAGTAGGTTGGATGATATGGAGATAGTGAACCAGGTAGTGCAATGGATTAGCAAGGAGGAAGTAAGGACAGCTATGAAGAGGATGAAAAATGGGAAGGCTGTTGGTCCAGACAACATACCCATGGAAGCATGGAGGCGTTTAGGAGAGATGGCAGTGGAGTTCTTAACCAGATTGTTTATTGCAATCTTGGAAAGTGAGAATGCCTGAGGAGTGGAGAAGAAGTGTACTGGTACCAATTTTTAAGAATAAGGATGATGTACAGAACTGTAGTAACTAAAAAGGAATAAAATTGATCAGCGGCAGCATGAAGTTATGGAAAAGAGTGTTGGAAGCTAGGCTAAGAAGTGAGGTGATGATTAGTGAGCAGCAGTATGGTTTCATGCCAAGAAAGAGCACCACAGATGCAATGTTTGCTCTCAGGGTGTTGATGGAGAAGTATAGAGAAGGCCAAAAGGAATCACATAGTGTCTTTGTGGACCAGGAGAAAGCATATGACAGGGTGCCTAGAAAGGTTGTATTATACAAGGATGTAGAGAGTGTCAGTAAGAGTGGAACAGGATATGTATAAGGAAAGTGTGACAGTGGTGAGGACTGCTGTTGAAGTGACGGATGTGTTTAAGGTGGAGGTGGGATTACATCAGGGACAGGCTCTGAGCCCTTTCTTATTTACAATGGTGACGAATAGGTTGAGAGACGGGATTAGAAAGGACTCCCTATGGACTATGATGTTTGTAAATGACACTGTGATCTGTAACAAGAGTAGAGAACAGGTTGAGGAGACCCAGGAAAGGTGGAGATATGCTCTAGAGAGTAGAGGAATGAAGGTCAGTAGGACCAAGATGGAATATATGTGTGTTAACGAAAAGGAGGTCAGAGGAATGATGAGGAAGCAGGGAGCAGAGCTGGTGAAATTGGATGACTTTAAACACTTGAGATCAACAGTACAGAGCAATAGGGAGTGTGGAAGAGAGGTGAAGAAGAGAGTGCAGGCATGGTGGAGTGGGTGGAGAAAAGTGTCAGGAGTGATTTGTGACAGACAAACACCAGCAAGAGCGAAAGGGAAAGTCTACAAGACGGTAGTTAGACCAGCTATGTTATATGAGTTGGAGACGGTGACATCAACAAAAAAAATAGGAGACAGAGCTGGAGGTGGCAGAGGTAAAATTGTTACGATTTGCATTGGGTGTGACAAGGACAGACAGGATAAGGAATGAGTACATTAGAGGGTGAGCTGAGGCTGGATGGTTTGGTGAGATTGCATTGGTTTGGACAAGTGCAGAGCAGAGACGGTAGGGTTAGAGCTGCTAGGCAAGAGGAAAAGAGGAAGGCCTAAAAGGTGATTTATGGATGTGGTGAGAGAGGACATGCAGGTGGTAGGTGGTAGGAGGATGGGAAGACATTGAAACGGATGATCTGATGTGGCAACCCCTAATGGGAGCAGCCTAAGGAAAAAGAAGAAGAAACAGAAATAAATGCAGTATACTGTAAAGTCATAATAGACAGGAATCTGACCCACAGAGCTTCAATTACCATGAAATGTACACTTTGTCACTGACCTATGACCTAATGGCCAGTTCCAAATGGAGCCATAAATCAGTGCATGATCATATATGCATATATTTTGTCGCACATGCCTGAATGGTGGACATCTTCAGCGCTACTAACAATACCACCCTGAGTTTTAGGTTGGCACTGTTGTTCATGTCTTTTCCCCTTTTGTCCTCAGATTGGAAGACTGAAGTAATGAGGACTAGCAACATCATTTCAGATGTCACACACGCGCACTTAGGGGATAGCAAAAGGCTCCAACACAGGGCATAAAAGACACCAGGAAAAGAGTTGGTAACGAGCATTAATGCCTTTTCTCATTCTGAACCATGGAAGATTAAGCCAAAACTCGTCGTATCCCTGCCTTTGCAGATAACCTCATTTCCGTCCCGTCCTGATGACCTCACTTCTTTCTCATAGTGACACCATCATTTTCATTTCCTGCTATTTTTGTATAAAGCCAACCTGTATCAGAGGTATCAGTCGTTATCGATCACTCTCCTGCAATATACGGGGCAAATCCCCAAATCTTTGTTTTTGTTTTGCCTCTAATTATTCACAACATATACTCTATATATATATATATTGTGTATATAAATATATATGCATGAAGTTATGGAAAAGAGTGTTGGAAGAGTATATATATATATATATATATATATATATACTGTGTGTGTGTGTGTGTGTGTGTATAGCATTCAGTATGTGTGCATATATATATATATATCTATACTAATAAACGGCAAAGCCCTCACTCACTCACTCACTGACTCACTGACTGACTGACTGACTGACTCATCACTAATTCTCCAACTTCACGTGTAGGTAGAAGGCTGAAATTTGGCAGGCTCATTCCTTACAGCTTCCTTACAAAAGTTGGGCAGGTTTCATTTCGAAATTCTACGCGTAATGGTCATAACTGGAAGTTGTTTTTCTCCATTTACTGTAATGGAGATGAGCTTGAAACCCGTGGGGGCGGAGTTTTGTGTGACATCATCACGCCTTCCACGTAATCACGCAGTACGTAGAAAACCAGGAAGAGGCCCAAAAAGCGCTGAAGAAAACATGCATTATATAATTGAGAAGGCAGCGAAACAATAAGAAGCAAGCGAGTGACATATACAACCATATTCATGAGTTCTGCTACTTCGGAAACAAAGCACGATGTAAACCTAAAGTTTAAATTAAGTTCATAGACAGGCTGCCGCTGGCGTTTGTAATTTAGTGCCTGCCCATATAAGGCCGTCCGTCAGCGGCAATCCAATAGCAAACTGCCACGGGTAAATATTCACGGGTGAAGGACTGTGCTTATGCAGAGGAAGATGACATAGTTAGGGTGGTGTTTGGCATAAACTCAGCGAAACTGCGAGAGAAAGTTTTAAGTGCCGGGACTTCGAGCCATGGACATAGCACGACATGGCACCAGCACAGCTGGGAAACTTCGATGCACGTACACCGAGCGGCTCACGTGAACTGACGCAGTGCACAGACAAAAAACAACAGTTCCAAAGAGGGCTGAACAAAAACCGAATTACACAATTGAAAAGGCAGCAAAAAAATATGAAGCGTCTGATACATACAAGCATATTCATAAATGATACATACAAGCATATTCATAAATCCAGCTACTGCGGAAACAAAGCACACGGTGGAAAAAGTCAATGTCCCGCTAAAGGAAGACAGTGTAAAAAAAAACCAGTGCATGCAGTGTGTCAGGTCTCAGATAAAGAAGAAGACGAGCTGTTTATTGATGCAGTAAGAAACAAATCGATGAATGAAACCTGTCATCTTTACAACGATTGACAAACACGGAATGTAACTTGAACACAACACATCCTACAAATACGAACCTGATTGAAAGAAATGATAATCAAATCCTTGATGACAGCAACAATCAGTAAGACTCACAAAACAAATACTGTATATTGACAGTCATGTTACGTTATTTTTAAAATGTTCCCTTTTCTTTTTCATAGCTTTTTTAACACACTACTTCTCCGCTGCGATACGCGGGTATATATATATGTATATATATATATATACCCCGATCTACATACTCGAATAATGGATACTTTATTCGCAATCAATGATTGTTTTGGTAAAGCCATACTCAGTGTATTCATTAGATGAACGGTAGAAAAGTAAGAGCGAGGGGAGGATGACTTATTGAGGCATGCAGGCTGTAGTGCGCGTCAACTCTATCTGAATTGCGCGATCACATTTGAAAAAATATATCTTTTCAAGTTCTATTTAGTCCATATGTGTCAAACTCCAGGGCCACGGGCCACATCCGGCCCGGCGTGTAATTATATCCGGCCCGCGAGATCATTTTATATACTGTATTATTGTTATTAATGGCCCGGGTATATGAAGCACTGGTAACACAATAAACTACAGATCCCATAATGCAGCGCTTCAGCTGCCTTGCCGAACTAATGTGGAGCTAATGTGGCTGTAATTACAGAATTTAATCTAAGACGGCAGTATGAGACAAAACATCACGGTAACCTGAAAGACCTGAATGCAATGCAGAAGATACAGAAAGCAGAAGAATTAAATAAGAATCTGACACTTCAGCGGACGTTTTTTTTCAAGTGAAGCTGCTTTTATGGGAGACACAAATGCACCAGTGCAACTTGCCCCACTTTCCTTGTTGCCAAGTAATGTTGAACCAAGTCGTCACTACGGTGTTCCCAAATACGCACTTTGCTGATAAACTGAGCGCAGAGTTTGCACGGCGCTTTGGTGACTTTGAAGAACAAAAAAAGTCCGTCTACATGCGGCTCGAACCTTGTGTATGTTTGGTAGCATATATCTGTGTGAGAAGCTCTTCTCAGTGATAAAGACTAACAAAACAGCACACAGGAGTCGCCTCACTGATGAGCACCTGCAGTCCATCCTGAGAATCTCCACAACACAGAACCTCACGCCAAACATAAACGAACTTGTTGCCAAAAAAAGATGCCAGGCGTCCAG
>JANRMT010062836.1:5463401-5498572 GCA_026402145.1 Polypterus bichir lapradei
TTATTGGCTAACTAAAAAGATTACAATATGCAAGCTTTCGAGGCTGAAGAAGGGGCCTGAGTTGCCTCGAAAGCTTGCATATTGTAATCTTTTTAGTTAGCCAATAAAAGGTGTCATTTTGCTTGGCTTTTCTCTAAGCTTGTAGATGGAAAAAGTATTTTTTAAATCCATTCTTCTGCTTCCTGAGTTGCAGGAGCACTTTGTTTTAATTATAATATGTCATAAATTAATGTCATTCATTGTGCTGAATTTTATTATTTATTATGGAGAATTCATTTTCTGGGATTTTAAACTCTTTTTATTATTTAGACAGTTTAATTTTGGTTGTTACCTCATTTTGCTTATACAGCAAACAGTTCATGTCACATGATTGACAGCGATGCATCAATAACGTATGTTTTGCTGTAAATACGGAGGCTCCTCACTTTAGCGTTATCCCTTGGTGGACAAATTCCATCAAGGAAAACCTTCTAGTGTAGCTGGTTTATCTCCAAGTAGGCCTAGTGCTTGGTTTCGTTTCGATTTTGAATATCCTTCTGTCCCTGACTTCTCTCTTGATTTGCCCAATTGCTTTGTTTAAAGGTAATCTCTTTCCTTTTGGTTTAGACCTTTGCCTGTTCCACATAACGTGCCTGCCTGACATAACTAGGATGTTAAAAGAAATGGGGAAAAACCTATGCAAACTTAGCAAGAATTAGTAAAATTCCAGTCTCCTGGTGCAGTGAGTTAAAACTGCTGACCACTGCCCCACTATGCTGCCACAAAAGAACATTTTCTTTCTCTGGTGAAGTCAAGAATTTTATTCTGTGTATCTAATTTTGTTTATTTGTTGTTATGAAGATTTACTGTTTTGTCTAGTGTATATGCACATCTAATATAGTCTTCACAATTTCAGTGTCAGCCACTGTATCCAGCTGGGGGTGCTAGCTCCTTTGTTGGAATAAGTTCTTTTGTAATTGCGGCATGTTACATAACCATCATTAAAGAAAGCCAAGTTATTTCTCCTATGTGATTTCTTGCCGCCGTATCATTAAGGGAGGAGTATCGCCTTTTAATATCATATCTATATTGGGGTTATGTAACACGCCACAATTACAAAAGAACTTATTCCAACAAGGGAGCTAGTGCCCCCTGCTAGATACAGCTGCTTGGCTCTCTATTAAAAGATTCTGTGCATATATTTATGGTGATCACATTGCAGATAACAGAATTGTATGCTTCAAGGCTGACAGATAAAGAAAACAGTCTTTTCTCAAAGTAACACAAACCTCTTTTTTGATTTATTATGGCATGTGATTCTGTGATTTGCTGTTTTTTTAGTGATTGTCACTACTGCTTCACTGCTCCACGGTCCTGTTTTCAAGTGTCGGCCTGGTCATTGCCTGTGTGGAATTTGCATGTGTGTCACTGTGTCTGTGTGGGTTATAAGACTACGGTGATTTGGACATCTGGAGTAAAAGTCAGACGATGATTAGTTAAAGATAAGCATCAAGATGTGATGACAGAGGGTGAGGAAGATGAGGGTGTAGGTGGTTTCAGATGCTATGAAAGAATTGCGACTCATGACAAAGAAAGCCATTGAGAAGGAAGGAAAAAAAAATTAAGAGGCAACTGATTAAACCCAAAAAATATCCTTTAAACAAATGATTATCCCAAAATTATAACTGCTAGGTGAACTGATGAATCCAAGTTGGCCCAGTGTGTGCATATTTGTTCTGCGATGGAACGGTGCCTCTTTCTGGGTTGTTTTTGGTCTTTCAGGTATAGTCTGGTTCCCATGATCATAAACTGGCAAAAGCAGCCTCGATAAAGAAAAAAATGTTGTATCTGTAATAATGTATATAGTGTGTGGGCTTATAAGTGAAAATGTACAATATATTAATATATTTAACTGAAATTGGAATTTTTAATAAAAACAGTAGTTAAAAAATATCTTACTTAATACATCAAAATTCAGGAGACAGTGTATATGGGTAAGGATGTTTACATTTGTTTCCATATGTGAATTTTTCTGTATGTGAAACTCAGTGATTTAGATTATATTTTAATTTGATGCCATTTGAAATGTGAAGTGTGACTTTGTTCTAGTTTGAAAAGCAACATATTTAAAAAAAAAGTGGAAAAAAGGGAACTAAAAACAGGAAAGTGAAACTGGTATTATCTGCAATTCCTGTACTTTTCTGACACATTCATAAGGGTGACACCACAAAACTTTGGTTTTGGGGCCATTTGCTAAATGAATACAATATCTGAACCTAGGTTTTAGGACAAATTCTCAGGAGCTCCGTGTATAAGGTTATGTTGTGGCTAACTGAGCACATGGCAGTCCAAATTGTAATTAACTGACATAAGAGATGGCGAAGCCCCTCAAAGCTGCTGATCAGTATAAGTAGCTTAGCATTTCTGTATTGTCTGGCCTGAAACTACGGAAACACAAAACAACCTCTGCCTTCCTAGAGAAGGAACAATGTATTCATTTCTACCAGGCATTGTTCATTCCAGTATTTCAACAGACACAGGGGAGGGTGGGAGTGTAAGGTGGGGAAAGCTATTCCAAACTTCATTCATTTTTTATTTACTTAGTTATTTTAAGATTAGAAAAGTTTTGCTTTTACATTTTTCCATAAGTTAAAAAAGCAGCACAATATATAACTTTTGTAATGGTCCTGCTGGTAACAGGGGCCAGAATAGTGAGATGTAATATAAACCAGACCAGAAGATGGACTAATTGAAAGGACTGAGCAGATGGAAAGACAGGATGAGGGACAGGCAGAATGTCAACGATACTATACTAACTGAAAAAGGCAAGCCAATCCCTAAAACAGCAGTGGAGTGCAGGAGAAATAACAGAGTGAAGGCTATGCAAGGGTCAAAACCGAAAATCAAAAACAGAAAGCATCAGGGTCAAATTGTAAATTAAATATCAAAAGGTAGAGCTTTGTTTCA
Organism: Polypterus bichir lapradei; assembly: GCA_026402145.1. Taxonomy (NCBI): domain Eukaryota; kingdom Metazoa; phylum Chordata; class Cladistia; order Polypteriformes; family Polypteridae; genus Polypterus; species Polypterus bichir. Next base: position 5,466,348 of record JANRMT010062836.1, read on the forward strand.
ATAACCAATAATCAAAATTTTAAGAAAACTGGGTTGCTAGGTTTGGAATAATTTTGGATACGAGTGACTGTTTTGTGGTGATCACAGCCGGTGCATCCCCAGTGCCTAATAGAGGAGTCTCAATGGAAACGGGTGACACAAAGAGCCACAAATTGGTGGTGTCCATTGTTAAATAAAATGATGCTGGAAAAGACATAAAAATTACCAACTTTAAAATGGAAGCTCTAAGTAACACTCTCACTGCAAAATTAGTTTCCTTGGGTTTTAAAAAACTCCAAAAATGACACAAACATGAATTTCATAACCTCAGGAAAACTCAAGTAAAGGTAAAAATGGACAAAAATCATAACACATACTGGAGGAAAGTCAAAAAATACCAATCATCAAAACTAAAAAAAAGTCAGAAATAACCCCAGAAGTTCAAAACCACAAAGTAGCCAATTCTTTACAAAACCAGAAAGAAAAAGAAGTTTGTCTTTTATAGTTGGAATCCCAAAACTAAGACATCAAGTTACGCACATCGATATCTTTTATTGGGGCAAGTTGATGACATCATAGGTCAAATATCATGTGACTAGCAACAGGTGTTGTTTCCACAAACAATATGGCATCTTTAGTACACAATGCTAGTATTAAATAGCAGCACCATAAAATTAAAAAATATAAACAAAAATAAAACAACCAGGAACATACAAAAATAAGGAAGACAGATTCATGACAATTTTCTGAAAAGCCTTTAAAAGTTTTTGGGAAGTTTAAAACATCCATCTAAAATGGCCACTCGATATTTATGCCATTAATAAGTATGAATTGTAGAAATTGTATCGAATTGTAGAAACGAAAGTAGTGTAGCTATTATCATTCATTACATGTCTTATTCCAATTAAGAATTTAACTTCAGTAAATCAGGGAGGATAATCACTTTAAAGTCTCTTACAAATTGCATAAGAATTTCCTGTCCTCCCAGCATTATATGATTTTTTGATAAGGAATATTGAAGATAAAGGTTTCATGTGTATTATGTAACTATTCTGAAATAAATACACACTATCAGACTGCTAGAAGTAGTCAAATGATGTAAATATTTTAGAATTTCTGGGTAACTTTTAACCCAACTTGTCACTATTTGTTTGTTTTTTTTTCATTTCTGTCTGTTTTGGATGCAACAGAGTGTTTTTTTTTTGTTTGTATAAACATGACTAAATAAAAACCTAGATCCTGAAATGTCATTAACTGGAATGTTGGACCACAAACTAAAAAAGGGCTACTGCCGCTCAATTCACTGAAGTTAGATATTACATTAATATATAGATATTTTGTTATGAAGAAGAAGCACACAAAATAGCAAAATGGTATGAGGCCTTTGAAAAGTCTTTTAAACCACACCGGAACCTTGAAGTACCAACAAAGAATAGGCCTCACACAAGGCAGCTTGACCCCAGACTTTACTAGCCAGCTTTGGCCTACACTGGACCTAAATGAGTTTTGGCTTCAAATATTCAAAATGTAACAGAATGTCTAAAACATATCAAGTTGCCTCTCAAGGGAAAGCAGAAAACTGTAAAAACTCTTTGGCTTGAGAAACAGGTCACAATAAAAATCTATAAAATTAGAGTTTAATGAACAATACAAAAAATAACAAAAACATTCAACAAGGTAAAAAGTATGTGCCAAAAAAGACAATCTAAGGCAAGCAAACTCAATCCAAAATCCAAAAGTAATCCAAGAAGAAGAGCAGAAACATAGTCAGAAGCATTAATCCAAATGAAACAGCATTAAACATAGTTACTAAATAATGTATGAACAGAAAAACTGATGAGGTGTAGAATTGATGAGGTGAGGTTCAGAGGTTGTTGGTCATAAAGTCTTATTTATTATGTGCATGTTCCTTCTTTTCAAGCCTGCATATATCCACATATCTGTTCATGGTGTTTTCATTGGATAGCCACGTTTCAGCCTGTTTTCTTGCACTTTTAGTACTACCATGCCAGACTGTGAACGTTGGACAAACATCAAAAACACTGGCCACACATATACAGGAACATTGCAATGCGGTCAGAAGAAAGAACCACCGATATCTGATTTAAGCACATACAATTTTAACAATAGTTTGGGAGCATGTGCTGATGGACACACATTAAAATGGGATTCAGTGCAAGTAAAATTCAAAGCTAATACTAAAAGTGCCAACTAACTGCTGGCTTTCAAATTAACATGTCATTAACAGACATTTGGACATAAATCCAGCATATGCAGATTTAAAAAGAAGAACATCTAAATATTAAAAAAGACTTTATGAACAACACTCTCCATACCCCACCTTATTGGTCCCCCCCTTGCATCTCCACCCCCTCATTTGATATGCAGTGGTACCTTGAGATACGAGTGCCCCAATGTACGAGTTTTTTGAGATATGAGCCGTCACTAGGTCGATTTTTTACCTTGAGTTACGAGTCAAAATTCGAAATATGAGCCATCAAAGAGTTTGTTGCTGCACATTCCAAGTAACTGATGACGGCGGAGTTGACGGAACTACAGATGCGGCAACATACGGAGGTTCTGCAGGACATTGGTATCTTGGAGAAGGTTATCTATTAAAGTGAGATAAAGGAAGTGTTTGCAATGTGGGAAAAAGTTTCGAACTTTAAAGAAAAGAAACACCCTGAAAAAGTTACAACTGATCGTGTGGCGGAGCTATTTAATGACACTTACCTAACACTTGACTTTATTGAAAAGAAATCCTGAAAAAGTTGCAACTGATCGTGCGGCAGCGCTATTTAATGACACTTGCCTAACTCATTTCAGAAACATTCTAAACATTCCCTTTGTGGATTTCCAGCTATTAATATGCAAACCGTATCACAGACCTTTTCTTCCATTCATATGACCTTTGGAGAAGATTATCCAATGTATTAGATGATGGGAAACTTCGGCTCTCCAAGAAGCTCAAAGCTATGAAAAACTTTTCTTCCCCCATAGCTGCATCAGGCATGATGTAACTCCAAGAGGCCAATGCCTCAGCAGTTCACGAGACCAGCTTCATCAAATCCTGTCATGTGAAGCTTAAAAACAAAGAGGTTTGATTTAGGAACATTTATGTTAGGTAGAATGCCCAGTGGGGGCTGGACTGTCTTTTGGCCTTGGAACCCCTGCAGATTTTGTTTTTACTGTTTTCCCAGCCATCTGACTTTACCTTGTTTTGCAACTTCCTTTTTGTCATATTGTAAAGCACTTTGAGCTACATTGTTGTATGAAAATGTGCTATATAAATAAATGTTGCTGTACATAGTTAATGACATTATATCTAATTATATCTAATATCACCTATTCCTTTCTGTACAGTGCTTACAGTTCAACTCATTTCACAAATGCCAACCATTTACCAATTGCTATACATATTAAGTTAAAGGAAAACACATTTCAGATATTATTATACAAATATTATACACAGAAAAGTACTCAGTTACTTACATAGTGCTTCAGATTCATCCAATTAACCCTCTGCACTATACCCATTGTCTTAGGGAATTTCCCAGGCAAAGTATTAATATATAAACGATTATAAGAAATGATCAACACTGAAAAATGTGTGAAAAAGACAAACAAAAGAAATACAGACATAAAACAGGAAAGGAACCCCGGCTAAAACATAACACGCGTTTGAAAATTAACGGTCAGTTGAGGTTGAAGAAATGATGGGTGGACAGGTATTTCATTCTAGTTTTGCCAATAATAATAAAAAGGAGTGCCAGATACTTGCTGGGATACCATCCACAATCCCTGCAGTCCTGTTCTCAATAAATGGATTTAGAGGATGGATGGATGGTACATACTGATTCAAAACACAATGCCTTTCTGTCACTTGTGAAGTAATCTCTGCCTTTGTGAGGTTATGTTAGCATAACCCCTACTCTCTCTTCTGTTTCTTTTTCCAGTTTCTCTGTGGTGGCGGCCTGCGCCACCACCAACCTACTCAAAGCACCATGATGCCCCAGCATTGATGGACTAAAAGCCAGAAGTCCATGTGATCATCATCATCATCATCAAGTCCTTCCGTGAAAACCATAAATACAAAGAGGACTGTTTCATTCATGTTAGGTAGATTGCCCAGAGGGGACTGGGCGGTCTCATGGCCTGGAATCCCTGCAGATTTTATCTTTTTTCTCCGGCCGTCTGGAGTTTTTTTTTTTGTTTTTTCTGTCCCCCCTGGCCATTGGACCTTACTCTTATTCTATGTTAATTAATGTTGACTAATTTTATTTTATTTTCTTACTGTGTCTCTTATTTTTCTATTCTTCATTATGTAAAGCACTTTGAGCTACATTTTTTTGTATGAAAATGTGCTATATAAATAAATGTTGTTGTTGTAGTGAGACTAAACTGGCTAATGATTATGCCTGTAATGGTTAATAATAAATTCTTTTTAGATCATGTTTTTCCTTAGCTCACAATAGGTGTAATCAAAGACAAGATGGTTGGAAACTTTAAGCTTTGTACTAAATCCTACTTTAATTGTTTTGTATTTCTTAAAATATCATAAAGTCTCTGATACATAAAGATGACTTCACCCATATGTAAGACAATATTTTTTGAATACCTCATAGATCTTCCTGAATCAGCTGCTTTTTCAATTTGGATAATGTGTTACTTCTTATCAAATCTTGCAGTTACAATGTTATTATTTCTGAACAGAAAGCTTGACTAGGTCAATGCACACTTAACAGCTTACTTTCCTACAACTAACAGATGAAAATGTTATTAAATATACCTCTGCACAAATGCATGTGTTTCTTTAAAACTAATGTAATTCTGGAGACATATGCCAGAATTGTTCAGGAGGTACTCAGAGAGGTGCCTGCTGCACATTGGAGATGGTGATCTCCTGTACTCCACATTTCTCCTCAACTAGGTTGGGGTGGATGGGGACTCTACGCTGGGTTCTTCTCTCTCCATTCACAGTTACTGAGAAAGTCCTTATTTTAGTTCCTATTCTTCCACTTGGTAATATGCTGAAATTGAGTGGGTCCTCATTCCTGAGCTGAGGGTACAAATAATATCTTATTTCTGCTCAAAAGAAATGGCAAAACAAGAAGGGCAACATAATTATTATATCTAAACTTCATGATTAGTTTGCAATGTCTACTATGGAGCTCTACAAAAATGACTGGTGTTAAACTGAGTCGAGTTTATTTGTTCTGCATAAATATGCAATATCATCCATTGCCAATCTCTACAAAAAATACTTTCTTTACAGACACAGTTCCATTTAGTATGCACCAAGAGAAACTGAGCAACTAGTATTTGAATTATGGTATTTTATTATAAACTTGACAAAAGGGTTAAAAAGATGTCAGCCTACTAACATAAAAAAGACATTCTGAATGTTATTGAAGAAATACTCAAACCAGCACCAAGTGCATTCAACATTGACAGACTCATACTATAATTAAGAAATATTATAAAACACTGCAAAAACAAGCTACATAAACCTTAAACACTTCTTACATTTCAGAAGCGATTGAATCATCAACAGTAAAAGCAGACTTGGATACCTACTGTAGGACAAAGGAGCAGAACTTTTCTTGTAGCGTTTAAACCCATGACTTGGCAACATTCTCACTACTACATTTTCATTTAAAAAGTATGTTTTTAAATGAAAACAATCTCCATCCATACTAGCGTTTTCACATCATTTACAAAAGTACCTTCGTCCACAATTAAAATGACTAAAAATGCATATGGTGTAAATGTTCACCGACACTGGGCATAAGCGCACATACTGTAAGTGCATAAATCCTTGATAGGATGGTAACACCGCTGGCCAAGGGATTTATCGCAAAACTGTAGCGACCAGTAAATAATTTCCCTTTGTGCATGTATATATGTTAAAAATGCCTATTATTTTCTTGTAAATGCTTTTGTATTCAGATAAGAACTGCCTAAATATTTTGATAATTAGTGCAAAGGCTCAGAGGAGTTTTAAGGTCAGAGTGATCGCAATGCAGCTACTTGACTCTGAGTGTTTTTACTGATAAGAACTGTTACCACAAAGTATGTACACAGTTTATGGTTTCACAAAGACACTTTGCTACAACCCGCATATTCCTGGTTGTAAAATTATGCAGACATGCTTCACTATAGCCTCCTGCTTCAGAGGTGGTTTCACAAACGTAAGCTGGTTTTATGAACTCTGGATCTCAGAGACAGAAAAACTTAATTATATGAGCCCTGAAATAAAGACAAATGATGCTTGTGAGGACACGCAGATTTATGAACCCCGCAGGAGTTAGCTTTAGGTGGTCAGTAAAGCCTCATCAGAGTGTTCCACCACCATTATGAATAAGATACACATGCATAGAAGAGGCTAAGGCACAAAACAGCAACAAAATAACTGAGCCGCCTGGAAGAGTGAACATCTGGCAATTTTAGGTCACATGGTGTAGGCTGAAATATCTTCTTTTGCTTTTGTTTTTGGCACATAAGATTATTTAATCAACATGCACCGTAGTGTTACCTTTCACACTGCACCATCTAATGGAATGTACTTTGTAATGCACGTAGTAATAAAATGCACTGTAATTTTCATTCCAACAGATGGCACATCACAAACATCTGAAGTAATAAAATTAATTACTACAAATGTTTGTGATATGCCATCTGCTGGAACGATATATGCAAAGCATATGTCTGTTATATATCATTTGGTATGGGATTCATAAAAGTAGTCTGAATGTTTGTGAATGACAAATGCAATGAACTTTGCTGCTACAAATGTTTGTGATGTGTCATTTGTTGGAATGAGACATAGCAACCGGACAGACACGCACTTATACTTTTCATACGGTGGATTAATATTCTGAATATTATCATATTAAACTTGTGTCAGCTGCTTGTTTCTCTGGTTTGCATTTTTACTTACTCTGTCACTGGGGACTAAATGAACTATACATTGTACTGCGAGTCTATATTAAAAAATAATCTTTTCATGCTGTCCAGCAGAATCTGTCTTCTAAATTAGGAATGTTATTATTGTCAATATTCCCTTTCACCATAGGGAGATTCTTTATAAAACATGTGGCATTAAGGTTGATTTTCAGAAGTATGATAAGACCAATTAGAATGTATACCCTATACACCAATATTCCTGCTAAACACTGTTGTCAAGATCATGTCAAAGGGTCTTTCAAACATAATGAAGAAAATGCATCCTTTTGTTATTTCATAAGATCAAGCTGGATTTTTTAATGGTAGACAATTACTACCAAGTCTCCAACAGTGTTCCCGGGGGTCTTTTTTCTCTAAATGCAGAAGAGTTGAATGGAGTTACTTATTTGTTGCACCATGTAAATGTGGGTTTGGAGCCATTATATATATCAGTATCTGATTTTGTTGTTTTTTTAGAACGTGGCACCAGATAGTAATGCCAGAAGAACTAGAATATAATGCATCTATTTATACTGAGGATATTGCTCTTTGTATGCCAAACATACTCACGATTAAGTTCTCCCGTGGATAAGTCAGGGCTTGATTTTACCGTATAATTTCTGGTATTTTATAATGTCGCTCGTATAAGTCGAATGTAGAAAACTCACGCTATTGGTTCAAGAGATTATGCTATGCTAATGCCCACCTGAGAGAGTAACCACAGAGCACACTGCCTTTTTTTCTTTGTATTGTGCCTACGTGACCACATGGTAATACCCAAACTATTCTGAAGCAATGTTTGCACTGATTTGTGTTTTTGTATCTCACACCCTCATACACCTTTATTGTAAGAGCATCCCTTATCTGTAATGGAGCATTCGATCAGAAGAAAATATGAAGCTGGCTTTACATTAAAAGTTGTTGAAGTGGTGAAAGAAATTGGTAACTATGCTGCTACAACAAAATTCAATGTGTCTGAAAAACTGGTGCGAAATTGAAGGGGGCAAGACGATGTAAAAGAAAAAAAAATGAAGCGTTGTATTTTTGAACAGGCGTATAAGTCGGGGTCTGATTTTATGATCGATTTTTCAGGTTTGAAGACCCGATTTATACGTGAGTATATACGGTAAGTGACCCATTCTCATTACCCAAAATATTAAAGGAATATTCCACCCAAAATTTACATATTTTTAAGAAAAGGTACTTATACCATGTATTTTGTACTGATGGCTGAGAAAAATGTTTAATCTCACATTTTCATGCAGACCACAAATACTAAAATTTTTGATAGAACAGAAGCCAAAGGTGACGAACGCCGGACAGTGGCACAAAATGTAAAAACATCCATAAAAAAAATCTCCTGTTACTTGTATTGCACTTGTATCTCTTTGTCAAGTTATTGAATCATAAGCTCACAACATGCAAAGTGCATTTAGTTTTTTTTTTTCTAAAACACTGCAAACTCTGGAAGGTGAAAGTGGTCTGCAAATTAAGGGTCTGAATACAAACATGAAGCCCCTGCACATGTGGTTGCGCTTTTGTGTATTTTGGACCTGCTCATTAAGTTAACCTACAATGTCAAGAAAGGATGATGACTGGTCCCATAATTACAGTTGCCTTGAGATCTTGTTGATGTGCATATATGAATTATCTTTTAACAAATTTGCTTTATTAAAATATTGATAGCTTCCAGTGAGAGCAGACATTATGATACACAGTTGTGAGAGATGTATGGTTTGACCAAACATGCCATTCTTGCATCTATGTAATTAAGTTTTCATGGCATCAGAATGGCAAGATGTCCAAACAAATCAGAGATAGATTAGTGTGGAGGCTTAGATCTGTGCAAGGATATAAACCATTTGTGCATTGATGAATGTTCCCAGAAAAAAATGTCTTCTCATTCAAACAACACACAGTAAGTAAAAAAATAATATTTGTGCCCTTCTTAAAGCAGATCTGGGCATTATAGGAAAAAAGAAGGAAAAAGTGACAAAATTCTACTGGAGATGACATCACTGAGTGACAGAATGAAAGCCACTGCTAGATGACCACCAAGTTTATTAAAGTACAGTATTGTGCAGAAGTCTTCAGATACCCTGAAAAATTATTTTTAAAGCTAAGGCTAGACATTAACTGTTGATTTGGTAATGAAAATACTATATAATGTCAGAATAAACACAAATCAATGTCGATACAATGAAAAGTACAAAGATTGTTAGTATTTTGTTTGGCCTTCTATAGCATGCAAAATTGAAAAAACTCACCTTATTTTTTATTGCTGTGGTAAATATGACCAAACACCTTTTAGCCTTTTCCGAAACTCTGGTTTTAACTGTTGCTTTTTTGTGACAAAGTGCCTCAGCTTCAGTTATGTTGAAGCTGAAGCGGCCAATGTCATTTTTTAAATTGCCTAAAAACCAGATTACAAGGATTGCATTTTTTCACTTGAGGAATACAGCAAAAGTTAGACCCCTTATAACTATACAAGATGCTGAAAAATGAGTTTGCGTTTTTGTTTTTAGGCAACTAGATTACTATAATGCACACCTAAGATAGACTTCAATCGACTGCAATTACTGCAGAATGCAGCAGCCTGAATCTTAACTAGAAAAAGTATATCTGAGCACATCTCACCAGTTTTACTGTTGCTGCATTGGTTTCATGTGTCATTCAGAATTGACTTTAAAAATACTACTAATGGTGTGTAAAGCATTAATTAATCTTCTGTCATATATTGTGGAATACCTGTCCCCCTACACTTCAGATCTTTGATTGGAGGTCTTCCTATAATTCCAAGAGCTAAACTTAAAAGAAGTGGTGAAGTGGTTTTTCGCTGTTAAGCAAGTAAAATTAATACATGGAATACATTACTGATAGAACATCGGCAGGCTAATACTGTGGAACAATTTGAAAAACTGCTAAAAACCAATTATTTGAATATGGCTTTTATGTAGCTACGTTTCAGCTGTATTCTTAATAGACTATATGGGCACTGAATTACCATCAGGGATCTGCAATTGGTACTAATATCTTCTATTCTCTGCTGTCTTTTTTACTATGGTGGAATTCTGCGCTACTACCACCTGATTAAGGTACCATGAAGCCCCCTGAAATGACTGAATGAAGGCGGGTGTCTCAGCTGCCCATGAGACCAACTTCATCATGTGAAGCATGAAAATAAAGATGACTGACCTAGAAATACTTATGTTAGGTAAAATGCCCAGTGGGGGCTGGGTAGTCTTTTGGCCTTGGAACCCCTGTAGATTTTTTTTTCTGAAGCTTAACTGGAAGGATTTTTTTTTTTGCTTTCTTCTGTCCTTATTTATTATATAAATAAATGTTCTTGCTGTTTACCTTCCATCTCCACATAGGTCTTAAATGTGTTTTAAGTATGTTAAGGGTCATTAACATACACAAAGTTTAAACCTTTACCAAGAATTAATTTTCCTGAAGATACAACAAAATGAATGTAAAACGCACCCCAGACTATGACAGAACCACCACCATGTTTCATGAAAGGCTGTTAACTGGCATTAATATACAGGGTGGGCCAATTATATGGATACACCTTAATAAAATGGGAATAGTTGGTGATATTAACTTCCTGTTTGTGGCACATTAGTATATGTGAGGGGGGGAACTTTTCAAGATGGGTGGTGACCATGGTGGCCATTTTGAAGTTGGCCATTTTGGATCCAACTTTTGTTTTTTCAATAGGAAGGGGTCATGTGACACATCAAACTTATTGGGAATTTCACAAGAAAAACAATGGTGTGCTTGGTTTTAACGTAACGTTATTTTTTCATGAGTTATTTACAAGTTTCTGACCACTTATAAAATGTGTTCAATGTGCTGCCCATTGTGTTGGATTGTCAGATCAACCCTCTTCTCCCACTCTTCACACAATGATAGCAACACCGCAGGAGAAATGCTAGCACAGGCTTCCAGTATCCGTAGTTTCAGATGCTGCACATCTCGTATCTTCACAGCATAGACAATTGCCTTCAGATGACCCCAAAGATAAAAGTCTAAGGGGGTCAGATTGGGAGACCTTGGGGGCCATTCAACTGGCCCACGACGACCAATCCACTTTCCAGGAAACTGTTCATCTAGTAATGCTCGGACCTGACACCCATAATGTGGTGGTGCACCATCTTGCTGGAAAAACTCAGGGAACGTGCCAGCTTCAGTGCATAAAGAGGGAAACACATCATCATGTAGCAATTTCACATATCCAGTGGCCTTGAGGTTTCCATTGATGAAGAATGGCCCCACTATCTTTGTACCCCATATACCACACCATACCATCATTTTTTTTGTTCCAGCAGTCTTGGAGGGATCTATCCAATGTGGGTTAGTGTCAGACCAATAGCGGTGGTTTTGTTTGTTAACACAAACACAATGGGCAGCACATTGAACACATTTTATAAGTGGTCAGAAACTTGTAAATAACTCATGAAAGAATAAAGTTACGTTAAAACCAAGCACACCATTGTTTTTCTTGTGAAATTCCCAATAAGTTTGATGTGTCACATGAACCTCTTCCTATTGAAAAAACAAAAGTTGGATCCAAAATGGCCGACTTCAAAATGGCCACCATGGTCACCACCCATCTTGAAAAGTTTCCCCCCTCACATATACTAATGTGCCACAAACAGGAAGTTAATATCACCAACCATTCCCATTTTATTAAGGTGTATCCATATAAATGGCCCACCCTGTACTTCTTGCCTACTCTTCTTACTACATACTGGCACCCCAACATTTTGAATTTTGACACATCGCTCCATACTATTGGCTGGTGCTTTATGGTCTTTCTCCAAGAATGGTGAATTAGCCCTTCAAGAGCATTTCTTTTAAGACTTCTTCATCAAGGTCAGAGCATATTGGTGCTAAAGTGCATCACCAGATTCCACCCATAAATTATATTTTCTTCTATGTTTCATAATCCCATTCATTTTATGGTGAAGTGGTAAAAAACATGAAAATCTGGAATCTTTTATTACTAACTACATTAGTTTAATCATCACTTTTTTAAATAGCTTTTTTTTTGTATGTTTAACAGCATCTTTTTGTAGTGATTTAATAAAAATCAAACAGAACTGGATGGTTCAGAAATTATTTTAATTACAGTTTTGCAAGTGATGGGCAGTCAACAGTCAAACTCTGCATAGTTGAGTTATGCTGTATAAGGCACAGAAGCAATAACAAAATAAAACTAGAAATTTAAAATCACCCACCAGCAAATCAAAAACCTACTTATTATAAGAAGAATTGCAAAATGTGGAATTCCAACATTTTTCATAGAATGCCTATTAACTGATATTAAAGCATTTTGCAAGAAAGAACATTTATCTCAATTTGCTGCAACCCCAAACACATTAATCACCACTTTAAAAAAACAATTTATGATCTTGTCATCTTTTAATTTCAACGTATTAGACTTGTAAAAGACAACAAAATAACATAAATGGTTAAACATGTGCAGAATAACCAGAAACTAGAAAGGGGCACGAATAGGATGCAACTCCAACACGTTCATGTTTCGAGGTGAGGTTGTGAAACTAATCACAGTGACATCCTGCGTGTTGAATAGCACACGACAGTAAGAATTTCACCATATTCTGCAAAAATGACAGTAATGAGCCTGTAAACCTCCAAATAACATATATTAACACTACCACTGTAATCAAAACTAAATCCAGCTTCCCATATTGTTTACTATAAACAATTTACCAGGTCCATTGTAATAGGAGAACTAGAAGCAAAATAATAAGCAACAACAAAATGATTAAATATCTAATAAATCTAAAATCCTCCATTCAGAGTAAACTGCATGTAACGCTGTCATAACTTCAGCCATAATTTTGCCGTACCAAAGTGAACTAACAGAGTAGACACAGTACAAATCACTCAAGTACAAATGGCCCTTGTGATGGTCGCAGAAACAAAAAGACGCACCCAATCCCCAGCAACAACCTTCAGGCACTCCCAGGCTGTACAGACGTCCTGATCCTTAACCTGTAAGCCGGGTCTGTTACAAGTGCTGCCAGAGGTCTATGGAGGCATCCTCACTACTCTCTCAAAGCACAGCAGCCTACTCCCAGTGATATATGAAGTCCAGGACTGCTGATCTCCTTGCCCTACCACAGAGATTGAGCTCAGAAAGCCTGCACTGGAGGCCCTTATATATATATATATATATATATATATATATATATATATATATACAGCCCTCCACAATCATTGGCCTGGTTAAGATGTGATCTTAGGCTTCTAATAAATTATTTTTTTCCCCAGAAAATATAGGCTCACAACACAAAAAAGAGAAAAATCCAACCTTTAATTGAAGTACATTTATTCATTGGGAAATAAATCCCACATTAAGAAATACATTTTTTACTTGAAATCATGTGTGCCACAATTATTGGCACCCCTAACAATTCCTATAAAATAAATGTAATTGAAGCATTTTTGTAATTTCTAGTTTAGTTTTTAAAGTTGATTAGAGTAAATTGGAACTTTTAATTAGTAATTAATGACTTCCTGTGTCACTGGGGTATAAATATGACGTAACACAGAGTCCTATTGCTCTTAGCCACTCTTCAACATGGGAAAGACAAGAGAACATGCCATTCAAGTAAGGCAGATGTGTGTCGACCTTCATAAGTCAGGTAATGGCTATAAGAAAATAGCTACTTGCCTAAACCTTCCTGTATTTACAGTCGGAGGAATAATAAAGAAGTGTAAAACTACAGGAACAGTGACAAACAAGGCTGGACGAGGACCCAAGTTTATCTTGCCACCACACACAGTGAGGAGGATGGTAAGAGAAGTAAACAATTCTCCAAAGCTCAATGTTAGAGAACTGCACCAAAGAGTGGTATCTTGGGGTCATAAAGTCTCCATGACAACCATAAGACATTATCTCCATGCCAACAAGCTGTTTAGGAGACATGCAAAGAAAATGCCTTTTCTCACCTACAATCAGAAACGTAAACGTCTGGAGTTTGCTAAGCGGTACTGGGGCTTCAACTGGAACCGTGTGCTTTGGTCAGATGAGTCTAAAATCGAGCTTTTTTGGCAACAAACATTCTAAGTGGGTCTGTTGTGAATCCAAGAATGAGTATGTGGAAAAGCACCTCATGCCCACTGTAAAGTATGGTGGAGGATCTGTGATGCTGTGGGGCTGTTTCTCTTCCAAAACCCCTGGGAACCTTGCTAGGGTGCATGGCATCATGATCTCCTTGAAATACCAAAACATTTTAAATCAAAATCTGGTGGCCTCTGCCAGAAAGCTGAAGATGGGTCGTCATCGGGTCTTCCAGCAGGATAATGACCCTAAAATATGGCAATATCTACACAAAAGTGATTCAGTACACACAAAATCAAGCTCCTTCAATGGCCATCTCAGTCCTCAGACCTCAACCCCATTGGAAACCTGTGGGGTGAGCTGAACAGGAGAGGATCCAGGACTCTGGAAGATCTAGAAAAATTGTGCAAAGAGGAATGTTCAAAAATCTCTGTCTCTGTATTCTCCAACCTTGTGAAATGTTAGATGAGAAGATTAAGTGCTGTCTTGTTGGCAAAAGGGGATTGTACAAAATATTAAGAGCAGGGTTGCCAATAATTGTGGCACACATGATTTCATGTAAAAAATGTATTTCTTAATGTGGGATTTTTTTTCCCAATGAATAAATGTACTTCAATTAAAGGATGGATTTTTCTCTTTTTTGTGATGTAAGCCTTTATTTTTTGGAAAAATAAAAGAATTTATTAGAAGCCTAAGAACACATCTTAACCAGGGGTGCCAATAATTGAGGAGGGCGTTGTATAAATATACACACACACATATATATATTGTGGAACTGGACCCGGACACAGACAGATGGACAACGGTTTATCACCCAACACACCCATTTATTATCTACAATATTTACAAGTTTTTAGTGCAAGTCCCAGTGCCTCCAGCACCGATCCCCCAAAGTCCAGGCCTCACAGTCACCAAAATGCCTTTCCTTCTGGCCGCCTCCACTCCACTCTCGAGCTCCGTCCTCTTCCACCCGACTCTTGCTGTCGACTGTTGGGAGACGGCCCCTTTTATAGCATCCCGGATGGGCTCCAGCTGCTTCCCGGCACTCCTCTGTGGACACACCCCAGTGTGGCGGAAGTGCCGGCTGCGCACCCGGAAGCCCTCCGGGTGTCCCCATTCTTCTTCCTCTTGGCACTTCCGGGTGTGGCGGAAGTGCTGGGCTCCAGGGTTCTTCAGGCACCAGGGCGCCGCCTGGCGGTGGCCACAGGCCCCTACAGGGTTGGGCTTCTAAGCCCTCTACCCGTGGCCCCCAACACAACCAGGGCGGTCGCCCCCTCGTGGTCTGGAGGAGGCACAATATATATAAATAATACTGTACATATACATATCCACACAGATGAAATCAGACATTTACCTACACTTAGGGTGAATTCTTTAAAACTCACTTTATAGCCCCTCCACAGATTTTATACTAATAAACTATAACTTTTGTATATTGTTTAAGACATCTACTTTGTGTAGGGGAAAAGCAATATTTTCCAACAATGTTCACAGACAGATTATTTCACTCTTTATTGACTATATTACAGTTTTAGTGGGTCACAAGTTTACATACGCTTTGTTAATATTTGGTAGCATTGCCTTTAAATGGTTTAGCTTGAGCCAGACATTTTGGGTAGCACTTCCACAAGCTTCTCACAATACGTTGCTGGAATTCTGGCCTATTAGCCCAGGACAGGTTTGTAGGCCTCCTTGTTTGCCCACACTTTTTCAATTCTTCCCATAAATTTTCAATCGGATTGATGTCAGGGCTTTGTGATGGTCACTCCAATACCTTGAGCTAGTTGTCCTTAAGCCATTTTGCTACAATGTTGGAGGTACATTGTGTTGTAACTCACTGGCAACTGCAGGTGTGCTGCTTGTAGTTGGGACCGACCGGGACCGTAGTTGAAAAAGAAAAAAAAAAAAAAAATACTAAGATGTCAAGAGGTTAAAACTTAAGAAGTTGCAGTTTATTGCATGCAATCCTTTTCAATCTATCTTAGGGTGCAACCATATACAGTATACAGTGAAAAAAAGAATAAATAAATAAAGTCCAAAAAAAAATATAGGCTTTTTTTTTTTAACATATACCCAGAGCTCGCCAGCCACACAATCTCTCTCTACTGTGCTCTCAGTTTTTCAACACTCTCATCTACCACTTCTCTGAAGTTAGGTTCCTCCCTCTCCTCCTGTCCAACCTTAAATAACCGAAAACCAACCTATCTAATGATACGCTTCCCCAAGGCATCTCCACTCTTATTCTTGGGAGGGGGATACAATCACTTTATCCAACTCCCAACAGTGACAAAAACGAAATCAAAACTGACGTTAGCACCCTTTACAGATACTTTTATTAAATTAACAACCCTCAAATTACATCAACAATAAACCCACACTTTCCCATCAAAGGAAAACCTGGCACTCACGACACTCCTCTAATATTCAATCTTCTACCTGCCCATATGGTCTTGCGGTACAGTACGGACAGTGCGCAACGTTTAAAACTGATAATAGCTTTGTGCGCGCCTGTTCCCTCCCTGTGCAGAGCAAATCCCAGCGAACGCAACAGGAAAAAAAAAAAACAAAACCGAACGAGCACAATATGCACAAAGCCCTCTGAGACGGCACGCTTAATAAAACTCTTTGTTCATTTTTTTTTCTGCCTTTTCTTATAACCCTCTTCTAGCGAAACAGGTGAATGCTCTTCCCCAAAGGTTACACTGGCTTCTATTACCACCATATCTACAGCACCGGGAGACTCGTTACCCATGACTCCATGAGACTCACGGTCTCACACATTATCCATTTGGAAGATCCATTTGCGACTGAGCTTCAGCTTCCTTGCTGAGCTCTTCAGATGTTGTTGCAGTACATCCACATAATAATCCCTTCTCATGATGCCATCTATTTTGTGAAGTGCACCAGACTCCTGCACCAAAGCACCCCCACAATACTCACCATGCTTGACAGTTGTAATGGTGTTCTTTGGCTGGCAAGCCTCACCCTTTTTACTCCAAACATAATGATGGTCATTATGACCAAACAGACTTTCTGTTTATGTCAAAATAGGACTTGATTAACTGCGGCTATTGATGCTTGTCTACCGGTTTCCACCAGCATCTCCACAGGGTCCTTTACTGTTGTCTGGGATTAATTTGCACTTTTTGTGCTAAAGTAACATTCTTTTCTAAGAGACAGAAAAAGTCTCCACCCTGAACAGAATAGCATGATGGCTGTGTGCTCCCATGGTGTTTATACTTGTGTATTTTGTTTATAAAGTGGAATCTTCAAGCGTTTGGAAATTGTTCCCAAGGATGAACCAAATTTGTGGAGGCCCACAATTTTTTTTTCTGAAGTCTTGGCTGGTTTCTTTTGATTTTCCCATTATGTGAAGCCATGAGGCAATGAGTTTGATGGTAGGCCTTAACATACATCCATCCACACATTGACTCTAATTAGGCTAAGTGGCTATCAGAAGTTAACTATCTATTTGCCTGAAGACTTGACACCGTTTTCTGGAATTTTGCAAGCTGTTTTAGGGTATATTTAACAAAGTGAGTGTAACCTTATGACCCACTGGAATTATGATACAGTCTAATAGATTGTGACGTAAGCAGTCTTTGAACAAAAAATATGCAAATTTATAATTTTTAGTACACAATCGGTGGAGTGGTTTTAAAGCAAGTTTTAAAGAATTCACCCTAAGTGTATATATAAACATTACATATGATTATTGGATAGTGTGGCAGAATTAACTATTGTAGTTGCATCAGTTTGCAAACCTAATAAGTCACAGTGTACAATTCTCATTATAAGACAAATGAAAATAAGATATTGTACTTAAAAGCTACTATTTTATATCTGTCAACTCTAGTCATGTCAGGTTTTAGCTGGTGATCATTAAGATTTACAAACAATGACAAAATGTGCCATATAAAGTGGCAATTACTGATACACCATAATACAGTAATCCCTCGCTATATCGCGCTTCGACTTTCGCGGCTTCACTCTATCGCGGATTTTTAATGTAAGCACATCTAAATATATATCAAGGATTTTTCGCTGGTTAGCCGCTTTCTGCGGACAATGGGTCTTTTAATTTAGGTTACATGCTTCCTCAGTTTGATTGCCCAGTTGATTTCATACAAGGGACGCTATTGGCGGATGGCTTAGAAGCTACCCAATCAGAGCATGTATTACATATTAACTAAAACTCCTCAATGCTATAAGATATGCTTCCCGCGTGGTGCTTGTTTTGTTTGCTTCTCTCTATCTCTCTCACTCGTTCTCTCTGCCTGACGGAGGGGGTGTGAGCAGAGGGGGCTGTTTGCCTAGAAGATACGGACGCTGCTCTACAAAATGCCGCTTTATCGCGGTGCTTCTGTATACTTAAAAGCACGTATTGATTTTTTGATTGTTTGCTTTTCTTAGCGAGCGCTCTCTCTGACATTCTCTGCTCCTCACGGTGCTCCTTTGAAGATAAGATATGTTTGCATTCTTTTAATTGTGAGAAAGAACTGCCATCTCAGTCTTGTAATGAAGCACAGTTTAAACTTTTGACTAAAGGGTGTTATTTCATGTCTAGAGGGCTCTAATAATGTTAACAGGGTGGGAGAGTTTATAAGGGCTTAAAATATATAAAAATAACCATAAAAACATATGGTTTCTACTTCGCGGATTTTCACCTATCGCGGGGGGGTCTGGAACGCAACCCCCGCGATCGAGGAGGGATTACTGTATAGTGAAACTGTAACTGATATAAATATAATCATTTTACACTAATACAGTAAACACTGTTAATATCCTTATAGATAATTCTTGTTATATGTATACTGCATTATGTGCTGTATACAGTATGTACTGCATACTGTACTGTATTACAAAAACCCTGTAATTTCTCTCTAGATTAACACAATTTCTATCTATTAGCTGGGCGGTTGCACCCAGGTTGTTAATTCAAGGGGATGCTTGGAAGGATTGGCAGGACGTCAGTGCCCGACCGACACACAGTCTGTAACTTGAAGAAGGTTAACCATGTCACATCTTGCCTTAACCTCCTGGCTCTTTAAGGGCGACCGATAGCTCATATGCAACTCTAGCATGGAATTTAAAGCTCTCTCTTGGCCAGAGGCACTTACAAGTCTGAAAGAAGAGGTCAGGGTTGAGAGTGAAGCAAAGAAAGTGAAAAATGGAGGTCTTTGGGGGCAAGTCACTTCACTGGATAGAAAGGAGTTCAACAAACATCAGGATGAGAGTCTCCAGATTTAGCTACTGTTTCTAGTTCTTAAGGATCCTTGTTTCCTTTTGTTAAATAAAGACCTCGCAAAAAATCACACATGATTTAGTGCAGAATTGCAACCTTAATCATAAAAACAAAAAATGTAATACTTTAGTGCGATTACAGACATGACTATATAATGCTGAATGTTCACTGAGAATACTGTCTAAATCTGTTAATTACAGTTTACACACTGTAGTCTAACACATACTGTAATTTTGCCTTCATTAACTATAACACTGGCCCTATGATAGATTGGCACACTGTCCAGGGTTGTTTCCCACCTTGTGCCCAAGGTTCCCAGGGTAGACACTGTGTCCCCACTACCCTGAACTGGACAAAAGGTCAGAAAATTGTGGGATGAATGGAAACTTTTGATCAATCTCACAGCAAAGGCTGATGGCAATGAATGAATGTATCAATGTTTAATTTGTTTTGTTTCACCAGACAAATAAAATCAGGCAGTCAAGTAAAACTGTTTAATGTACTTTATTATATTAAACAGTAAAGTTTTAAAATGTGCTTATAAAATTAGTATAAATTTTTTTTTTACATTTTTCAATAGAACAGTGCGTGTTAGGTATACCATCAAGTTGAGCAAACATTCATATGTCTTTAATAGAAAATACAGGCCAATCCAATTCTTCAGACATAATGTTTACAATTTATTTTAGCTGGCATTTAAATAAGTTTGTCATGCTGGCTGGCTGGCTGTCTTTTTATTAATAAAAAGATAACAGAAAACCAAGGGCAGGTGTATTAATGTCATTTTCCATTTTTTGGTTTGGGGATGCATACATGCACACCCAAATGTGCACACATAAAATATCTGGATAGAATATATCCAAAAATATGTAAGGTAATTGGCTCTGAAGTCACAAATCAATGGTGGTGGAAAAAAAGAAAGCGTGCATTTTATATTGCAAGATGGCTGATACAATATTAGGAAACAAATTATTCTTAAAATGCACTATTTTCACTTTCACGGACGATCTACTATTCAAAATACTTTATATATAATTCAATAGTCTGCTGTTGATAAACTCTTAATTGCAAATCACTCCCAAACGTCTGCTGCCAATCCGCTGTGATACTGTTAGTAAAGAATTTATTTGGTAGATACCACTCCAGCGCTGATGAACTACACAATAACACAAACATGGCTTTGTCTTATTCAGGGAATGGAGTAAAAGTGTCATGTGCATAAGGACTCTGTGCCTGTGCTACAGTTCAGTTCTCTCCATGTCTGATGCAGCTGCTGTAGATACTCAAAGGCCCTTACGCTTACATTCAATGCAGGGTGCACTTTACGCAGATTGCCTTCGCCAATCAGAGAGAGTCCACAGATGCCAAAGTAGGCATGCAGAGCATCTGCAAAAGACAGAAACTGAAATCAGTAAACAAAAGCCCACTTTGGCCAGCAATCAAACCATAAAAAGAATTAAGAAAGTGACCTGACTCAAAGGATTTCTGCCCCAAATGTTTACAGATGTGCCAATGTTTAATAACCATAAATTAGAAATATCAATATCTAAAATCAAAAATATATCTAGAGAACTACTTTAGTTTACCTTCTCTGCTGAAGTTCACAACTTTTGGGAATAAGCTTAGCTTTATAGTTTAAAAAAATATGCATATGTATTTATAAAATATATGTATAAAATACAGTACACACACACACACAGAGTCCCCTCTACAATTACTAGCATTGGAATTTTTTGAATATTTACTGCTCCACTCACAGTTGAAGTTCTACTACTATTAAATTTCAGTTGCACTTGCAGAAATAGGCAAGTGTGGCTGGCAAATAGCTGGGGCCCTTACCTGGCTGGGACGCCTCGACAATGGAAGGACCATGGGAGAGAACTTAATCAGGGCGTTACCTCCCCTGGAGCGATAGATGGCAGTTCCCCTGGGTTGCAGCAGTGCCTTGGTGTCCCACAGGACATTTTGGGAATTGGAGTTTGTAACAGTCTTGATGGGTTCCATTGGCACTGCCAGGGGGAGCTGCAGGAACTGTTGGGCTCTTTGTTGTAGCACTTCCGCCACACCAGAAGTGCTGCTTCCGGGTGCTATATAAAAGGAGTCAGCAGCCACTACTCCAGGAGCCAGAGTAGGGAGATGAAACTTGCTGGAGGAGAAGTGGAGGCAAAGAGAAGAGAAAGAAGAAAAGCAAGTGCTTTGTGTACTGGGAACTGTGCTGTGAAGGTGGGAAATGAGGGAAAGTGTTTCCCACATGGAAAAAATAAAAGTGTATGCTGAATATGTGTCACTGCCTGTCTGTGTCGGGGTTGGGTGACTGGTGAGCCCCCTGGTATTCCACACAAGTCAGCTCTGAAACTCAAACTCCACACATGAGGTACATAAAAATAACTGCACTGGTAGCCACACTGATGGGTTTAGTGAGTTGGAGTGCTAAATGGCCACTTTCATCGAGGTGACTGGTGATCTCTTGCTTTTTGACATCAGAAATGTTGCATATTCTCTGGTAAATTGTGTCATTATATTAGTCTTTAGTTGTTGCCAGCTGATTCACATAACAGAAGGCAAGAGGAACTATCCTGAAAAGTGTATGTATAGTTTCTTGTTCTTAGCAATTTGATGTACAACAAGATACTGTATGATATGCATTGAGACTGCTGGTTTGTTGCATGTGACCTTAACTATTATGAAGAACACATTATTTTGTTTTGTATTTTGTTTGAATTTTATCATAGTTTAAAAGGTTCTGCTCTTTCATTTTGTAATATCTTGATGCACATAACTACAATGGTTGCTGTTCTTGACGTTTCAAAGTAAAAATAAATTCATATTTTAGAAAATCTGAGACATATATCCTATTTATATTATAACGTTACGGGATACATTTTCAGTGGCTAATGGACTTTTGAGGGACTTATACATGTTGGTTAGCTTTCATAATAACTAGCTAAAGAAATCTTCAGCATGTTGCATGTAGAAGATTCTTTATGTGTAACATACGATGGATTCAAAAAATACTACAACTCCTTCACTTTCTGAACACTTTACTGTGTTTATTTAATTTATATGGATACATTTGCCATTTATGCTTATCAATCTACACTCAATAACCCCATAATAACAAAGTGAAAACATGTTTTCAGAAATATTTCAGATTCATTAAACTACAAAAGCCTCTTATTCTCATATGTACTGAGAGCCTTAATTCAGTACATTGCACAAGACCCTTTGGCAGCAATTACAAGTTTGAGTCTTCTGATGCAAGTTTCCACACCTGTATTTGGGCAGTTCATTCCATTCTTCTCGGGAGATTCTCTCAAGCTACGCAGTACTGAATAGGAAGTGTCTGTAAACTGACATCTTCAGATCTCTCCAAAAATATTCTACAGGGTTTAAGTCTGGGCTTTGGCAAGGCTACTCAAGAACAGTCAGAGACTTGTTCCAAAGCCACTCCAGCATTGTCTTGGCTGCATGCTTCGGGTCAATGACATGAAAGGCAAACTCTCACCCTTGTCTGAGGTTGCGTGCCCTCTGAAAAAGGATATCTTCAAGGACCTCTCTGTACAGTTGTGGCCAAAAGTTTTGAGAATGACATAAGTATTGGTTTTCTCAAAGTCTGCTGCTTCAGTGTTTTTAGATCTTTTTGTCAGATGTTCCTATGGCATACTGAAGATGTATATGTGTATATATTTTTTTTTTGTTTCCACTTGATAATGACATACTGCTTAAAAAAAGAATTACATTAAATTGGACTTCTGCAACTGCAATGGACTGATATCCTGGCTGGGGCTGATTACTACCTTGTACTCAATATTGTCAAGGGTTGGTTCTGTTAATCTAAAACCTGTAATTTTATCCATGCTTGACTATTATGTCACTAGTGATGTGTTGTTTGTAGGTTGGAAAAACAGGTAACAATTTCACTGTACTCTGTACTACTAGCAATGAATTAACACCCTAACTCTCCCTCCCCAAAACTAAATTATTAACATTTGTTAGAATATGGGTGGGCTTTAGTGTTTCCAATATCCATAATGCTCTGTAAATATAGTGTCAGAAAAATGTTAATATGGATTGAGATTTTACTTGTTTCTCTAGTATTTTCCTTACCCACATTTTATAGACACTATGTAGATCTTGATTTCATTATAATGCATACTTTTCAGGCTCTTCTTTATTAAATAAAATCTTGAGATAATATTGTAGAGAAGATTGAAAAAATGAAGACCTCTGACCAATACAAGTAATAATTTATGCCACACTTCCATTTTCACAAATAATAAGGCTACAGAAAAGTTAAAATATTAAACTGAAAACATTTTAAATGAGGTACTCACAATGTTTGCACTTTTATGAGGTTTGAGGTAATATAAGAGATTTTACCAAGAACATCATTAAAATACTTTACCTGGATGGCTATCTGGCCATTTGGCAAATCCACCAACAAGACGATCCTGAGTTGACAAGATATAGTTACGATTCTTTTCAAAATTCGTATACTGGAAAACCTCTAAAAGCTATTAAGAAAGAAAAGAATAAAATCTAAATCATGAATCAAGACCAAGGTCAAGTTATTTGCTTACATCTGAGGAAAAGAGAAGTACTTAAGAATTTTTTCTTGTCAATAATCTGTCATTAAAATTATTATAAACAATCAAAATAGATGTCATAATTACATAATTCCACGTTTAAATTTCCTGTTTTTACTAATACAAATAAGATGAAAAAGGACACAAGGCAGATAATATATGCTTCAGGGATAACAAAACACAAGACTAACAGAATTTCAGGATAATTACAAAATGTGCACGTCTGATGTATTTAGTCTTTTATTGGGATTGCAGATAGCTTTCCCTGAAAAAGTATTTTATCAATAATTATTTTTATCATTGCAAAGTGTACTAGGCCTCAACTGTTACAACCTTAGCAGAATTTTTAAATTCCCAAATTTTTCATTCAAATTCCTCTTTTAACACATGAGCAGCAATGTCCATTTATAAAAGGTACTGTTTATAGGCACCAGGACACAAGATTCACAAGTTGCCTTGCATTTAAGGAATGCACATTTATTACCAGGCTACTGTATCTTTTCAACAGGTCTAAAAAACATTACTTTGTATAGCATGACTTCATTTGTAATTATGTGGTTTACTTTCAATTTAAACAAGACATATTAATTTAGAAAGGTTTTAAAATTACTAATATTCTCACTATTAAAAATATGTAAACTGTTGGTTTACAAATAACCAAGTGCCGGGGGGGGGGGGGAGGGGTATAATAAATTTTGCTCAGTAAACAAAAGCCATCTTTTTAAAATTATACATCAGCAATAACCGTATACAGAAAATATGACTATCTGCAAGTACTAGGAAGATACTAGCTTCAATAAGAATAGTGTTCATTTTCAAATTAACTCAATAAATAAATAGCTATAATTTTTTTTTTTACTAAGACATGCAAAAATTGAATTATCTAAGGAAATTGTTTGGGTGGTGGTCATTATTCAATGTATCACTTATTTTGTTTTAAAATTGGCTCTAATATTTCAGTGAATAAAATACATTAATGAAGTGATGTGAGGCTAGAATTTAATACCAAAATTAACTACTGAGAATTTTTTTTTATATACATGAGTATATTACAGCAATAACAAAATACAGCAACACGGAAAGGAACAGATGGAACATGAATGACAGATATAAGGAGTAATTCAAAACAATGAGCCCAAAATATGATTAAATATTTTGCATTAAGAAAATATTACTAATTAAATCTTCATCCTTACCTTCAGAGTGGCTCCCACCCAAAATGAGTAGCAAGTATCTACTGGTTTATTTGGCCTCCCATGAAATCCATTTTGCTGTCTCATTATACACCATCGCCTTATTCTGTTCAGTTCTTTTTCAGTGAAAATCTCTTCTAGTTTACCCATTAGACAAAGGGTAGCAATGGCACAGAAAGTAGATCCACCTGGAACAATAATGAAAAAATATATTTAATGACCTAAAACCAATTATTAACATTCAAAAGAAAAAAAATACACATTAATGAATTTCAGTTATCAGGTTGAAATATTACTATCACACATTTTAATATGTAAAAAAGCAAAATGCTGTATGCTGGATGACTTAGCTCCAATTAGTGCTGGGCGGTATACCGGTTTATACCAAAAATTGTTTTTTTATTTTTGTTATGATATGGATTTTTCTTAAATTGCAACACTGGTTTAAATTGCCTAAACAACGTTCGGAACGTGGCACAGTGGGAAGCTGTTAAAGGGGGGACCTTTTTCACTGCTACACCGCTGCAAATGCATGCAACGGAGTACATGTGTTAGTGGAGGTACTGCACGGGGGCCCATTTTCACTGCTACACCGCTAAACACATATGCAATGGAGTACGTGCGGTAGTTGGAGGTATTGCGTGGTGAAAATGGACAGAGATATTCCGAAACTGAAGGTGTAGCAGACGATAAAGTTTAACATGACGACACGGAGGAACTTTTGCCGAAAAAAAGGAGTAATGTCCGTTGCCTGGAGATACTTTGGTTTTAAAAGGTCGGATGTGGACCATTATGTTCAAATCTGTGAATACTGTTTCTATACTACTGGATAATAATGCAAGCTAAGTTGTACTTGTTTTATTTTTTTTGTCAATACGGTGTAATGTCCCTGGGTACTGTGTAACAGTGTGACAACATGTTGACTTTATTTTCGACCTTTCCACTTTAATATCAACGCTTATGATGAGAATAAAGTTGACATGTTGACTTTATCCTCAACATTTCTACTTTATTCTTGCCATTTATTTCAAGATTAAAGTCAACATGTTGACTTTATTCACGTAATTTGTCATTAAAGTAGAACATCGTAAACTAAACTTCATCTTAAAATTAATTTTAAATTTACTAGATTTTCTCAAACCCCATCATAAGTTATGTAGCACATTAAATGCTTTGTGTTAAGTGTTCCCCCAGCCATGTTAATCGCTACGTGCTTCTTAAACTGACTTCCTCTTGCACTAAGAAGAGGCGCAGGCAGCACACAGAATACATTCATTTCATGATATTCCTGCTCCCTGAACATTTAGAATGCTAAGATAAATACTTGATATAATTTTCATGATGAAATGCATTAAAGCATGTATTAATCATGTGGGGGCACGATGACATGGAGGTTGCACTGCTGCCTTGCAGTAAGGGGGGTCTTGGGTGTTGCATGCCTTGAATTTGCATGTTTTTCTGGTGGGTATACTCGGCGTGCTTCAGTCTCCTTTCAAAGTCATGTAGGATGTGGTGTTTTGTTATGCTATATTGACCCCGATAGTGTATGCATTACTCATACCAGCACCATACCGCCACACTACCCTGCATGTTTAATACCTGCTTTAATGCATTTCATCCTGAAAATGATATCAAGCATATATCTTAGCATTCTAAATTTTCAGAGAGCAGGAATATCAAAGTGAATGTATTATGTATGGTGACTGCTGCTTGCGCCTCCTTTTAGTGTAGAGGAAGTCAGTTTAAGAAGCGCGTAGTGATTAACAACTGGGTCAGGGAACACTTAACACAAAGCATTTAATGTGCTACATTAATTTATGATGGGGTTTGAGAAAATCTAGTAAATTAAACATTGAAGTTTAGTTTACAACATTCTACTTTAATTATAAAATAAACTATGAGAATAAAGTGGAAATGTTGACTTTATTCTCGACATGTACTTTTTTTTTTCTTCCCTGTGTCCGTATTTTTTTTCTTCACCGTGGCCCTAAAACGATTCCGTAGGGCTATACCACAAATAGCATTATAAATGCAAGTTGCAGTTTTATTATTTATGTATATAGCTTAGCTTGAAGCAAGGTTCATATTAATGCAATCTTCATAAATGATGGTTCAGTTGGTAAAGATGTCATCACCAAGTTGCACTTGTTTTAATTTATTTTATTTTTATTTGGTGAATACTGTGTAATGCACCTGGGCTTGAAGTCTTGAAGTAATTATAGTAATAGTACTGGAAGTTGCACTATTATTTATTTTATTGTTGTTATTTATTAGTTTAAATATTATGCAGTTTAATGATGGGAAAGTTGTTTAAAAAAGTCACTTTAACATGTCAGTGGACAGAGATTGTTAACATTAACAGAAAGTGTAGTTGGTTTACAGAAAATATTTACTGTTTATTCCTTTTCTGTTCAGTGCAATACATTTTTTGACAAGCACCACTGGATATTTTACTAAGTCTAAATGCCTCTTTGGATGGTTGAAAATATGTTATCAAATTTTTGTTTAAGTTGTTTGCAAAATTTGTTCAATAAAAAGGGTCTATATTTTGACTGCACCTGTCATGCAATGTGATTCGTTCTCTTCATTAGTGCCACCCCCTGAAAACTATCACTTTATGGCGCCATACAAACCTGTATTAAAACTTGTGTGCACATCAAAATTTTTTTTGTACAATGTACGATTCTCCCAAGCCAATACCTAGGCGGCTATGCTGCTCTGGACGCAATGGGGTGCATGCAACTTCCCTTAGATAATCGAGGACTAGGTTAGTGCGAAGGTCGACTTGAGGGGCACGATTGACGAGCAATATTCTATATAACTCGGAAAAGGCTTCACCACAAAGCTCTTAACTAGCCAATCTACTGCAGTAATTGCAGTGGAAAATGTGGTTAACATCCACTCATGCATGGGAAAAAAATACCATTGAACACTGTGAAACGGGTCAATCTGCCAAACGAATTTCCTTCAACAAAACAGCAGGGCATGCCAAGCTCGCCAAGGTATCGTGCAAAGTTCTGTTTGTGATGGTCTTTATATGAAAAACATTTATATGTTATTTATATAAAAGCCACATTAAATGTTATTTACCTATTTAACATGATTTATTTATTTATTATCTTCCTACAGTGTAAAGTCACAAGTAAACTGCAGAGCTTCCCGTGTTTGATTGACACGGACATACTGACAAAGTACATATGCAATGCTACTTCACTACGTGAATGACTTTAGCTGCAGGTGGAGGCTCTTGTCGCACTTTACACAACTGTTGTTACGATTCTGCCTTTGTCCGGAAACGGTTTCATAAACTTTATGACCTTAGACTCAGGAAGTCTTTCTCCCGTGGGACCACTGGGATCTTTTCCTGAATAAGGAGTGGCACTGCAGATTGGGTGAAATTACCTATGAATGCATTAGCAATATTCCTGTATTATTATCATCGGACATGTTGTATCTACTCTTTACTTGCTAAAAACGTTTTCTCCACCAGAGCCGTTGAATGAAGGTGTGGACTTATGTCACATAAACAAAAGATTACTATTCAATGTGGGATTAAACATTCTGAGGACAACCTTCATACTGCAGCTTTAAATGCACAAAGAAATTTATTGTAAATAACCTTATAGACCACTATCTGGACTTGATCTAAATTTCTGCAACAACAAAGTATCATCATGTTGCTTTACACTTTTACAAATACACCAAAAGATTCCTACTTGTATTTATGACTTGAATCCTTCAGCAAACATTTACTTTAGTCTGGGAACTCATAATTACAATCACAATTTAAAATAAACAAAGGAGAGAGTTGATATAAAACACTAATCTCTGCCCCCAACCCTTTCTTCTTGGCTATTAATTAACCCAGTTCTTTATGGGTATGGAGGAAAGCTGTCCAGTTACATAATAAACTCAGTGAAATTCTGCTAACCCAGTGTTCAAAAACAAAGCGACCACAAACAAAGACATGCAGGGGTATCTGAAGCAAGTGAGACACACTTTTAAAAAATAAATAAAAGTTTGACTGAAAATATTTTTTTTAATTTCAATTTAAAATAGATTGGCATTATTTAAGACAGTTGGGTACTGCCCTATTTTTAAATAAACAATTACTCTTTATACTGAGCAGTACTTATTTTCTACTGCTCTATTTAAAAATGTGCAACAAATTATAACACTCATGTTTTTTACTCAATAACCTTTTGCAAAATGTTAGCAATAAGAATTCTGTTTTAACATGAATAAGAAGTAAAAGGGAGCAACTCAAAATATGTTATCTTTAACACACTGCACTTTAGATTCTGAAGAATAAAGTATACAGGCTACATACACTTGACATTCAAGTTTCCCACCTCAAAAAAAGGTGAACAGTTCTTCTTCAGAGCTGTTGTGAAACAACACTTAATTTAATCAGCATATTGGATTTGTAGTGCTTTGACAGAGAAAGAAGGCAGTTACTGGGATTAATATAGTATATCAAATCAAAAATCACTCCTAAGTAGGTGATGCATACTGCTTTATCAACTAAAGCTTTAACAGTATTTTAGTGAAACTAAAAAGTAAAACAACGTTATAGATCAAAAAGTCTTACGCTGTTATTCAGTTTTATTACAGGTAAATATTAAAAGCTGATAAGAATTTACAAAGCATTCGAAACACATTTTCAGAAATTAACTTGCATGTGGATCTGTAAAATTGTAATTCCTAAGGCTAATATTAGTAACTGGCATATACTCAGTTATCTATATTGTCTTCTTTAATATGGAACTTTAGAACATTATTTTACTTTGAGAACTAAAAAAAAAAAAAAAAAAAGTAATAATCATACATACTGACCATGAGATTCCAGTCCAGCTCCCTGTGCAATACCATTATCATAAGACTGAAAATAAGAAATAAAGAGGTCTTAATACACTGGAAAACCTTATTCTTAAAACACTAAAACAGTTCAGCATACATTTGATAAAGAGAAAGAAAAAAAAATTCAGACATGAGCGTCAGTGGGCTTTGCGCCTTAGAAACCAAGTTACCCAAACTTTTTTTTTTTTTTTTTAACAACCACAAGCATTTCCATTGGGCCTTTAACTATGAATTTGCTGAAAAACAAGTGAACGGGCTGCTGATAGTTTTCTTGACCTAAACAAGAGCAATAGGAAAAATAGAGCTTAAAAGATTTTCAGTTCCTCCACAAATTAGGCTATTTTTTTTGATTAAGCATGGTAACTCCAAAATATAACCAGTTTATTTCATTATCATACTGGAGATCAGTCTTGGCCTTAAGTCAGATTCTTTATGGGGGCAAGAACTACTTGTATTCTCTACCACATACATTTACATCTTCTGAAGTGGTTTTGTATTTCTTAATTAACTTTCCTAATAGTGCTGTTTATGCCTTGTTACACTTTTTTCAATTTTTTGTCTGCTTAGTGCTTGAATTTATGAAGGCCACTTTTCATTAATTCCTTTTCTTTATTTCACATATACAAATAACCAAGTTGAAGTCTATCATACACTTCCTTCATAATTTTATACCTATATTTCTTTCTGAAGGGTCCCTTTATCTAGCTAAAGTATCAACAATATTTATACCACAGAACATTTAAATTAAATAACATTAACCATCAATTAAATATATTTATTTTATTTTTATATAAATATATTGCAAGATGTTTTAGAGACTGTATCACTGTTGCAAATAAAAAAGCTGGTGAAAAAAAAGATTTTCTAAGTAGGAAAATATTTTGTTAAATCCAAAGCACACTACAGCTAAGCAAAAAATACCAACAGTCAACATGCTGGTTACTGGAGCATTTCATAACTGAAGACTGCCATTCTGTTCAGCTGTTAAAACAGAAATACTAAAAGCAGCTGCAAAGCTCTCTTAACCATGGTCAGCTTCTACAAAGTTTATTTAGGACGCAAGCGAGGTGTTTTCCTAAAGACTGAATATAGCAGTTGCTCTTTACGAGAGGAATGTAATGTACAAGCTTGCCAGACAAGCATGATAGCAGCATGACAAATTTGAAGAAGTTATATTTTATTATAGACAAAGGCAGAACAATATAGTGACATCTAACAAAGTGGGCTGGGCAGCATTCTTTAATTTAACAGCTACATTTTCTTAATTTTCATTAACATGTATAGATATTCTTAGTAAAAGATACTACAGAATAAATTTTGGTAAATCTTTCTACTATATATGTTACATTTAAAATATTTCTAGTCATTATTCACATGACTATTCTCCTCTTCTCAGCTGATAACCTAAAAATTAAAAAAAATATTCATTTGTCAATAATTGTTTGCAATTTAAATAAGTTGTTTGAAACTTACTGGGGTCAAACTGAGCTATAGGAACACTGTTTGAATTTTGTCTGCTACATGAGGGGAAAATTTTTTTCTCTGTTGCAAGACAGCCCAGTGAATGAAAACCGCAAAAGCTTAGGGACGTTCTACTTAAAAATATTTGCATCATCTAGAAATACAATCACAGGTAAAGCGAGGTTGTGGGCCACAAACAGCTATGAAAGGTAGGATGAATGTGTGGAATCAACTAATATTAAAAATCACTGAAATGCAGAAACTGATTTATATAATCACTGAAATTCAAAAACTGATTTATATCATAACTGGTTCAAGTATCAAGTGCATATATATCTATACTAATAAACGGCAAAGCCCTCACTGACTCACTCACTCACTGACTGACTCATCACTAATTCTCCAAATTCCCGTGTAGGTAGAAGGCTGAAATTTGGCAGGCTTATTCCTTACAGCTTCCTTACAAAAGTTGGGCAGGTTTCATTTCGAAATTCTACGCGTAATGGTCATAACTGTAAGCTGTTTTTCTCCATTTACTGTAATGGAGATGAGCTTGAAACCCGTGGGGGCGGAGTTTCGTGTGACATCATCACGCCTCCCACGTAATCACGCAGTACGTAGAAAACCAGGAAGAGGCCCAAAAAGCGCTGAAGAAAACATGCATTATATAATTGAGAAGGCAGCGAAACAATAAGAAGCGAGCGAGTGACATATACAACCATATTCATGAGTTCTGCTACTTCGGAAACAAAGCACGATGTAAACCTAAACTTTAAATTAAGTTCATAGACAGGCTGCCGCTGGCGTTTGTAATTTAGTGCCTGCCCATATAAGGCCGTCCGTCAGCGGCAATCCAATAG
>JANRMT010062836.1:5508572-5531047 GCA_026402145.1 Polypterus bichir lapradei
GTGTCCACTACTGAAATCGTCACCTGTGAATGTAAGATGTTTAAGAGGCATTGGCGGTTGTCGAAAGGTGTCAAAAATTTGGCCATTTCGGTACACTTGAAAGCACCAACCGAACAATTCAGCGGCAGCCATCAACTCACATGCAGAACCATAGGTGAAGGGCTTAAGCATTTCACTCTTCTAGTGCTCCTGTGTAGTATAATTATCTCCTGTACCGTCATCAGTCCACACCTTGAACCTGTCCCAGTCATTCAATACATAAGACACAATGTTCTTCCGGATATCAAGAGTGAGCCTGATATGGCCATGCAATATGTAACGCAGAGAATGGAAAAGGTAGGTGCCATCTCCGGGCATGGAAACCACTCGGTAAGTGACAGTTCATTGATCGATGGTGATTACCTCGATAGACATGGTAATGGGGGTTGGAATGATGAAGGAAATGGGTACCTGAGTAATGTAAAGTAAGTGTAAAATACCTATACAATAACTATAATTGTAATAAACAAACAATAAAACAGCGGAGAAGCCGTGGATTAAACAAAAAGGTTGTAGTTATCAGCAGGGAGACGTGAATCCCGTGGCGAAGCAAGGAAGGGAATGTAGAGAATGGAGCGACGGACGGCCTTATATAGGCAGGCAGCCAACAACGTGGGAGGCGTTGGGATGGGGGACCCAACGCCGCCTCACATGGTGACCAAGCTGCAGGCTATTGACGTATATATGTACGTAAGTAGGATTCAGTTAGCGTTGGGAACCCATGTACCAAATTTCTTGAAGATGGGCCCATAAGTAACAAAGACTGTTGAAAAGTTCAATATGGCGGCCGACAGTGGCATCATACCACTGAAATTAGTACGTACATTGGTTTCGGTTAGTGCATGGAAGCCGCCTACCAAATTTCGAGAAGATGGGGCCATAAATAAGAAAGTTCAACATGGCGGACGTTGTTGACTGTTATTACCATTACGCGTAGAATTTCGAAATGAAACCTGCTTAACTTTTGTAAGTAAGCAGTAAGGAATGGGCCTGCCAAATTTCAGCCTTCTACCTACACGGGAAGTTTGAGAATTAGTGACGTTGGAAAGTTCAATATGGCGGCTGACAGTGGCGTCATACCACCGAAATAAGTATGTACATTAGTTTCAGTTAGCTCAGGGAAGCTACCTACCAAATTTCGTGAAGATGGGGCCATGAATAAGAAAGTTCATTATGGCGGGCGTTGTTGATCGTTACGCGTAGAATTTCGAAATGAAACCTGCTTAACTTTTGCAAGTAAGCTGTAAGGAATGGGCCTACCAAATTTCAGCCTTCTACCTACACGGGAAGTTGGAGAATTAGTGACGTTTGGAAAATTCAATATGGCGGCCGACAGTGGCGTCATACCATCGAAATAAGTACGTACATCGGTTTTGGTTAACGCAGGGAAGTCACCTACCAAATTTCGTGAAGATGGGGTCAGCCTGCTACCTACACGGGAAGTTTGAAAATCGGTGACGTTGGAAAGTTCAATATGGCGGCCGACAGTGGCGTCATACCATCGAAATAAGTACATACATCGGTTTCGTTTAGCACAGGGAAGCCGCCTACCAAATTTCATGAAGATGGGGCCATAAATAAGAAAGTTCAACATGGCGGACGTTGTCGACCGTTATGACCGTTACGTGTAGAATTTCAAAATGAAACCTGCTTAACTTTTGTAAGTAAGCTGTAAGGAATGAGCCTGCCAAATTTCAGCTTTCTACCTACATGGGAAGTTGGAGAATTAGTGATCAGTCAGTCAGTCAGACAATCAGTCAGTGAGGGCTTTGCCTTTTATTATTATTATATATATATATATATATATATATATATATATATCTCATGTTTCCCTGAAAATAAGACCAGGTCTTATGTTGATTTTTGCTCCAAAAGATGCACTACGGCTTATTTTCAGGGGATATCTTATATTTATTCATGTACAACAATATTCTTCTGGAATATCGTCATAACTCTCCACATTCAAACCCTGAATTTCTTGCTACCCCAGCCACTTTTAGGATCCTACAGGATTGATGTGTGTGCTTCGATGTTTGAATGGTTCAATGTGGTGAAGCAAAATGCTGAAATACAAATGCATACGTGGTGCTTTAATCAAGCATCGCATATTCTCCAAAGTAATGACACAATATATTTTAAAAGTCGCACTTACCATCTTCTGTGCAGTCTTTTTTTTTTTTGCACCTTGTACCATCATAATGTACGGTGGCGTATTTGAGCCACAGAGAACATAATGAAAATGTCTATTTTGTGATTAAAGTGGAAATTTCGGCTTTAAACTCGAAATGTCCACTTTAACCTCGTAGTTTACTTTATCATTAAAGTAGACTGTCGTAAACGTCACCTTAAATCCGACACAGTTGTTAATCGCTACTCGCTTCTGGTTTTTCCTCCTGACCTGACAGCAGTAGCAAGCACCAATGGATCATCACACAGAATGCATTAAATTTATGAAATTCCTGCTCTCTGCACATTTATAATTCTTGGATTTATACTTGATATCACTTTCATGATGAAATGCATAAAAATATTTAGGTTATATTTTACAGATAAATTGTTAACTTTGTTTAAATACTGAATACTGTTAATAGTTACACATATGGGGGTGGCAGAGTGGTAGCGCTGCTGTCTCACAGGGAGTCGCGTCCCTTACGATCCGGTGCCTGGAGTTTGCTTGTTTTCCTGCTGGGTTTCCACAGTTTGCTCAGTTTTCCATCCAAAGACATGGCGGTTTGGGGATTTGGTGAAGCTACAATGACATTAGTGCATTAGTGTATTTGTGTGCTTGTGCTCACCTTGCGATGAGCCGATGCCCCATCCAGGGATTTTGTTTCTGTCTTGTTCCGATGCTGATGGAATGGGTGCATCCCCTAATTGATGGATGTAATCATTAAACATCCTTTTCAGAGATACTGTGGCAAGGTGTCCTCGGAATTTAATGGATGTTTTGGGCACAAGTGTTGCATCACGTGGCGCCTTACTTTTCAGCTGACGATCTTGATGAGGGCTCATTTTTGGGGTAGGGCTAATATTACAGAGCAGCCTGAAAATCATGCTAGGGCTTATTTTCGGGGAAACATGATATATATATATATATATAGTGTGAAAAAGGCACTATATAGGCGCCCGACCCGGCACAAATTCACACTGAGGCACGTGTGCAAATGCAAGACTTAATTTTTTCTTCAGCCGTGGAGCACATCTTTCCCGTGTCCCACCGGCCCAACACAGTCCCAAAGCACCTCAATATCAACAAAGCAATCCTTTCTCTGCCACCACCTCTCCTCTCAGGCAACCTTGTCCTCTTCCTCCTGATTCTGGCTTGCGAGTGGTGGATACTGGCCCTTTTTATAGCCCACCCGGAACTGTTCCAGGTGCTTGATAACCTGTGGCTAATTGCACTTCCAGGCGGGGCTGTAGAGGTGTCTATATAGGCTCCGGGATCCATGCAGCACCCCCTGGCGGCCACCCCAGATCCCCACAGGGTTGTGGGAACGTCATCTCCCATGGAGCCCTGCGGGAAACTGAGGCACCAACGTCCCCCAGGGAGGCTGCCACCAAGCGTCCCGGGGGAGGTACTGAGGAGCCAATGGCTGCTCCCCCGGAACATATGCAGCAGGGCCATCCCGGCCCGGCCACCCATTACAATATATATATGCTAGGTAGACTGCCCATTCTCAACCCTTTTTGTCCCTCCCATACCCCCTTGTAACATTTAGGTCATATCAGTCAATCCCATCATTATGTGTTCATTTAACAATGGTACATATCAAACTTCATGAAAATAGTGTCTCGCAAATACAAATAGCTGTGCAGACCCATTGCTATCAATTCATTTAACTGGAGTGTAGATTTTTCACTCTGGAAGACTCTTTCAAACAACTTACCTTTAATATCGTCCAGGTTATCAATGCATATCACAGAAAGGGGATTTTTTAAGCTGGCAAGCAAACTTATCACCATGCATGATTTTACTAATTGCAACAGTAGCTGGACAAACAAGGCTCTCATCAGTTGTGTAACACTTTTTGCATTTAGCTGTTAATTAAATACGGCAGTTTTGATGTATTAAAATTTTGTATTTTTTATTTAAGATTTCCAACCACCTGTATAAACTAGTTGCCCCTACAACTAGCACAAAACACACAATGAATTGGGCTCATATTATATTCAATAAGTACCGGTACATATATAAATCCACACTTTAGAAAATCAACATGACATTTGCTCTTTTTTACTTTGCTTGCTCTTTGACTTACATGTATTATCTTCTTTTTGATCAAACCATTCCGATTAATCTATTAAATCTGTCACTTAAAGATGACATGTAATTTTTCTCTTGATTATTTTTTTGGTTTTATCTGGGAACTTTTCCATGTTGGTTACAGAGAATGTTTAAAAGGATTGTGGCGACGATAAGCGAGAGTGCAAATTTGAAGAAACTAATGCCTCATGAATTTAACACTTCTAACCTACAAGCTGGCAAAATAGAACTGTAAAAGTGACAAGGTGCTAGTAAAGCACTGTGTGACATTACATGTCACATAACTTTTGTTGAGCCATTTCAGATGCCCTCTAGAATTTGGAGAACAACTGAGTTAGACTACAAGCTCCAGATGTTTTTATTGTTTCTTTTAAATTAAAGTGCTGTAATTTTCTTTTCTTTAGCATTATGAAATAAACTACAAAACCTAAAAAATGACATTTCGTTTTTTTAATGTTATAGTCATCTGCCTCTCCATGCCTTTATGCCCCTGAGTTTAAGCCTAGGTAAGCCAATACATTATCCTGGAACCAATCAAGTTAATACTGCTGTTACTAATAGTAATATTAATAACAATAAAGTGCATGTACTGTTCAAAGTTTAATCTTGTGTGCTTTTTACTTTTTTGAATTCATATAAGTGAAAATTCTACCTTAGTTTAAAATACTGTAGAATCTCATGTATTCTACGTATTATTCTATCCTTTCTTTATTACTGGAGTATTTTATGAAATCAGATTACTCTTACTTTATTATAAAGTCAATGCACTAATCTAGTATTCATAAGCTACAATG
Organism: Polypterus bichir lapradei; assembly: GCA_026402145.1. Classification (NCBI taxonomy): domain Eukaryota; kingdom Metazoa; phylum Chordata; class Cladistia; order Polypteriformes; family Polypteridae; genus Polypterus; species Polypterus bichir. Next base: position 5,513,670 of record JANRMT010062836.1, read on the forward strand.
TCATGCAAAGAAATACTTTTTGTTATCATGAAAAGATCACTGTTTCATTCAACAGCCAGAATAAAAGAAGAATATAGCCAACACACTAAATCTACTATACAAAGCCAAAGACACTAAATTAAAAAGATGCACAAATCAGTTGTGGTTGGCAATGTTTTCAGGTCCTTTTTATTTCCTGAAAACAACCTTTTTATTTAAATATTTTCTTTTATTTAAGTAATATCAGAAAAATTCTCTGACCTTTATGACTTACCATACTTCGTCTGATGTAATCTATTGCTTTTTTCACATCCATGCCTGACCAATCACTGAGCATATAGCAGATGCAAGCTGCACAGTAGACAAACCTCATGTCATTTTCACTTCCTTCTGGAACTGCATAAAAACTAAGAAACAAAGTTGATTTTAAAAGTTAGTTTCATAAATGATTGGTTCAGTTATTTTCCTTTACAGCTAATGCATTTTCACTGCCAGCTCTTTTAGTGTGGTGATATAAAAAAGCAGACGGGGGTGGACTTTTATTTATTAAAGGAGTTTGGGATGGTTGGAGATGGGTTTAACAACAGCTTGCAATACTTATGACGTACATCAGGTAATGCCCAGAATGTCAGTCACGAAATGCACATGGCATACCCCGTTATGCTATGGTTAAGATTAAGCTTGTGGGAGGGTAAGGGTTTAGTTACATGCTTTATGTTTATAGGTATTCGTCTGCACACTTGTACGGAGCACCTGAGGAGAGATGGTGTTTTTGTTTTTCCTGGGAAATAATTTTGGTGCATACAACTTACTATTTCATGCCCACCACTTACCATAGCCTGCGCACCAGCTACTTTAAGGTTGTACCGGCCAATACTGCGTGTGCACTGCATACAATCAGATGAGCACCAAATGCCATTGCGTGCTACTGTACATCATTTTCTGGAAGCAGGACATATCACTGAACAGTCTGATGTTTTCCTCACACAGTTGCAGTCCACAGAAATGGATACTGGCAAGTTTATAAAAGCAGGTGATGCATTCAAGCCCAGATCGCTAAATCCGTGAAGCAGCACCGCTAACCACTGCATTAATTCATAGTAAAATGAAATTAAATAGTTAGCCATCTACTTACTAGCCCGCAGCTTCTTATTCGCACAAGTTACGAAAGGAATTCATATTTCACGTATTTAGTGCATGTGAAATTTACCCAGTCCAATACGGTTTAGCTAATTTAATGCACTGGTAAACCTGGCACACTTAATAGCTTATCTACACCAATGTACAGTGGGATTTAACGTGCATCTAAAGAGTTAAATCCAAACCGGGCCACTTTAACTCCCACCGTTTTCAGACATGAAATGTACAATACAATACAATTTATTTTTGTATAGGCCAAAATCACATAGCTGTAAGTGCTGCAATGGGCTTTAACAGGCCCTGCCTCTTGACAGCACCCCCAGCTTTGACTCTCTAAGAAGGCAAGAAAAGACTCCCAAAAAAACTAAAGTATCTCGTACATACGCGTAAACATCTCGTACGTACGTGAAAATATCAAGTACGTACGAGATAAGGGTTATCCCATAATTTTTTTTCACTGTGCGGTTCAGAGCTTCCATAATTGTTAGCAAACAAGATAGTTATTTTTTTAAGAAAATAACTGCATCTTGATTATACCAACCCAACCATATAAATATGTAAAACAAATAATATAATAATTTATATACACTAAAATGTATTTTTACTAGCACAAACAATCAGTATTTCACATATTCACTATTTAGGCTGACTTTAACAAAATCAATTTATGCTATCAACAATGAACACTGTTAGTTTAAAAAAATAAGTGTATTCCATGATTGCCAAACCAACCACACTAACAAAATAAATAAATTTTAGTTCAGAGCTTCACCATTTTATCCTTAACACTATGCATTACTTCAAACCTTCATTTCTCGATTTGCAGAGTTGAAATTAACGTGCAAATCATTGTAAAATCAATCAGTTTAAATTAAAACAATTGAACAGTAGAATCTAAATTTTCATTTGTTTTCAGTGCATGTACATGCTACTTTACCTTCCATCTTCCAACTGGAGTGCTTTCAGTCCAGCCAAGCATGCTTGCTTATTCACACGACTTAAGTCATCTCCCAAGATAATCAGACAAGCCAGTCCAGTATAAGTCATTGCAACATGACCACTGTCATAGGGATGATTCACACCTGGACCCTACAAAAATATAAAATTATGTTTTGATTGCTAATTTTAAAACTCACAGATTTAATATAAATACTATGGAAATTTCTCCTGAAGGAATACTCTTTTTTTAATTTTTTAAAATTTTTTTTATACTTAAAGATGGTCTGTAATAATTACTGAGAAAACAATTTAATGTAATGCTTTAATAGGGAACAGTGAGCATAAAGTTTCTGATATAACAGACCTCAATGGGGACCAGCAGAGGCAAATGCTGAACAACAGCCACAATATTAAAGTTACTCATGCCACCTGCTTCACACAGTCCATGTTGGTAATCCAGTCATAGAGCCCAAAACTTTTTTTTTTTTTTGCTAAAGTTCTGTTCAATAAATACTTCTAAAAATAAGAGCAGTGCACAATAGTGACACAGGTTAAAGTGAATTTGAGATTTGGGTTGCGATTTTTAATTTCAAAAGCTTGTGTTCACTTGAAGACTCTGGAAGAATTTATGGGCATTATCATTTTTGACTGGATTCTTTTAAGCACAATTCAAACTAGGAATCATCACAAATTTACATGCTCTACTTTGTTCATAATGGCACACAGAATCCCTCTGAAAATGTGGTTACTAAACTTCCTGAAGATTTATTTTAGAGTCTGATATTTTTATTTATGAAGAATGTTTCTCTTGTATGTTTCAGACTTATTTGTCTTTTGGAGTATTAATAATATGAACTTATTGTTTAATGAAGACTTTATAACAGTTTTATTCAATATTCAAGATTCAATAAGCATGAAGAAAAGGTAAATTATAATATGGGTTGCAATGCTATTTTAAAAGTGGCATAAGCTTTAAAATGACAGACATAACTAAATCTAGAATTTCAGCTTGATCTGCTTACCAAAAGATATTAAGCAAACCAAACTAGTGTATTAAAGACAAGTAAAATAATTTATATCTAAAGATATTAACTTTACAATAAAAATGTTCTTAATACATTTTAAAATAAGCGTTATAATAAAAATGTAAAGAATTAAAACCATAAGAAACCATTTCTGATTTTAATAAATGGTTCCTTAACATTGACAGTATTTAGCTGAAACAAAGTACTGCAGCGAGAAAATACATGTAATTTTTTTACTACTATTAAATGTTAACAAAAATTAAGTAAAATTATATAGTAATTATATATTTCTGTGTGATATATGTATAAAAATTTAAGCAGTGCTGTAAAGTGCAAGCATTATTCTTTATTGGAAAATACTACATAATACAAACATTAATAGTCTCTATGCTATATCCACATTTACAACAAGCTTTTAGGTTCATTAGGTTTCTACAATGTTACTGTGAAAAAAGATCTTAATATCAAAATGCTCAAAAAGCAATTTGCAAGCATTGTCAAATTAAAATCATGTACCCTGCCACAATACAAACTACAGTTGCACAATAACATTGATAATTATTTTACATTTGTAATTCTTTTAAAAATGGTAACTGCAAGGTGGACCATTTTCTCTAAAGGCTTTTGAAAAAAAAAACTATTTGTACCTGGGGGAAAATGTGGCTTTTTACAGAAACTCTTTAAATAAATAAATAGATACATAAATACACACACACAAACTATGGTCTGAACACAGACCAGAATGAAAATTTAAAAAGAATGAAACATTCATATGTTGCAATCACAGTGAGGCATTATAACGGCATATTGCTGTTGATTTATAGGAGCCCTAGTAGTGTTTCTTGACACACTTCTTCTAAATAATATATTGGCAGAAAGTACTCTGTGTTAGTGTGTCAGAGAGTGGAGCATTGTTCATAGTGGCACCCAGTTTTGTTTTAATTCTCTCCTTTGGGATTCCAAAATGTGTCCCATAACTGAATCGGCCCTTTTAATTAGCTTGTTGATTCAGTGGGCCTTTCTTGAAATGATGTTACCAGCCCAGCACACCACAACGTAGAAAACTGCACTTACCATCACAGAGTTGTCACACACGTGTACATGGGAGGCAGCTAAAGGGCTTGAGTAAGGGCAATTCCGAATCAGACCAGGATGTGAAAGAGTGCATGGACTCTTTTTCTCCCTTTCCTGCAGACCATTCACGGGAGATTCAACCTGGCCCTCTTGATGTCAGTTCCGGGTCCAAGCCTATGGAAGAAGACCGTGCCAGCTCTGGCCCCTGTTATGTCACGTCCAGGCTCGAGCCTATGGTTGAAGACCATCATGAGCCCGACCCCTTTGACTTCACTTCCTGTCTTCCTCTTTAACACTAGAATTACCAGAGCCTACGAAAAAACTTGTAGATCTGGCCCACCTTAAATCCCATCACACCTCTCCGTCAGCATCCTTTGTCCTGTAAATGTGCCGATAAAGACAAACTGCAAGCAACCGGCTATTTCATCCCCCCACCCATTTAGAACGTGCACGAACTTCTCCCAGCTCATGCCTTGATTGATTATCTGGGAATGGAGTTTTAGAGTGGAAATAATAGATCGTTATTTGGAACACACGCATTTCATGTGTGTTCCGTTTCTACAGTAATCCATGTAAACACATTGTTAAAACAGAAACTTTTTCATATTTTGGTAATAAATGTTACAAAATGTAGGCATAAACCATAGAATGTGTGAAGCATGAAGTTCAAACATCAAATAAACACTTTCACAAAAGGTTCAAGAACGATACAACAGCTTCTGTGGCTTAGCGGTAAGATTTGCTGACTCAGAGGGCAGTAGGTTTGCCATGCCTCAAAGACCCGAGTTCAATTCCCCTTTGGGGAGAAAGTGTTACTTTTTTTTTTTTTTTTTATTTAAGCTCAAACGGACATAAAATTTATAAACTGGTATGCACTGTCAGTTAATGAGATTGTTATATTTTCATGTGGGATGCTCCTTTTAAAATACTTTTTAACAATTGAGACTGCAATTGTCTCAAGTGTCCTTATAACTGTTATTTTTAAGATCCATAACACACAGACAGACAGAGTACTGCGTAATAGAGAGACAGACAGGCAGAGAAGTCACTAGATATATAAACAAACAAGGAAGTACTGAAAGAAAAAAAAGATCAATATGTGCGCTGATCCTGCTGCACAACGCACATGTACCCCCCGCCGATCTGACTCTAAGTAATGGCGCAAGTACAGATGCAAACCAAGTGTATGTATGTACTGTATAATATTAACAAAAAGAGCAGCTTACTACTGAAAACAGCAAATATAGGAGTGAGTGGGGATCGAACCAGGGACACCTGATTACACTTGATTTGCGTCTGTACTTGCGCTGTTACTTTGAGTCAGATCGGGGGTTGGGGGGTCAGGGGGTCTGGGTGGGTTGTTAGAGCGCGTGAGCTTGTTCAGTGTAGCAGGATCAACGCACATGTTGATCTTTTTTTTTTCTTTCAGTACATGTGCCTTCCCTGTTTATTTATATATCTAATGACTTCTCTGCCTGTCTGTCTCTCTATATAAAATCATTCCCGATTATATACAACGTCAAAGCCTGATTATATAAAGTCAGCGTCGGAATATATAAATTCATTTTTGAATATATAAAGTCAGCGTCGGAATATATAAATTCATTTTTGAATATATAAAGTCAGCGTTGGAATATATAAAAATATTCCAGAATATATAAAATTTCCGTGCTTGTCATTTCACTCGTACTATTGAAAGGTAAACTTCGACAGAAGCCACTCAGAGTCGATCAGGTTTGTAAGGTTCGTCCAAAAATGCGCCCATACAAAAAGAATAAATAAATACAGTGTTCAAAATGAAGGGCACATAACATCATTTTGAATGAATTAACTGAACAGTGTTTTTTTTTTTTTTTTAATATTTTTCTGAAGATGTTTTTGTTAACTTAGTTCATTACGTTGTATTAGGAACTCATTGAGTTTACTAAAAATATGCCTGAGTCGTTTCAATCAATATCAATATAATCTGACTTTAAATTTATATATTCAGGAATGAGGTTATATATTCCGACGGTGACTTTATATATTCGGTAATGACTTTATATATTCCAACGCTGATTTTATATATTTGGTAATTACTTTATATATTTTAACGCTGACTTTATATATTCAAGTTTTGACTTTATATATTCGGGAATGACTTTAAATATTCTGACACTGACTTTATATATTCCGAAAATCATTGTAATTGCCTGTTTAGCACCCCATAGGCACTGTATAATAGATATACAAAAAAACAGCTAAGGGGATAGATATATAGATAGACAGGAAGGAAAGGCACTATATGATAGGCAGACAGGGAAGCTGCTATATAATAATAAAATTACTATTATTACTATATAGATAGACAGGGAGTTCAGGCAGGCAGGCAGAGTGGCGAAGGTTAAAAAGAAAAAAAAAAACAAACAAAAACAAAAAAAAAAACATTTTCTCCCTAACAGGGAATCGAACTCAGGTATCTGAGGCACGGCAAGCCTGCTGCGCTATGATTCAGCAAATCTTAACAGTACGACACGGAAGCTGTTGTATCGTTCTTGAACTTTTTGTGAAAGTGTTTATTTGATGTTTGGACTTCAGGCTTCACACATTTTATAGTTTATGCCTACATTCTGTAACATTTATTACTAAAATATGAAAAAGTTTCTGTTTTAACAATGTGTTTACACAGATTACTGTAGAAACGGAACACACATGAAATGCATGTGTTCCAAATAACGATCTATTATTTCCAGTCTAAAACTCCACTTCACTCCCAATCAATCAAGACATGAGCTGGGAGAAGTTCGTGCACGTTCTAAGTGGGTGGGGGGATGGAATAGTCGGCTGTTTGCAGCTTGTCTTTATCAGCACATTTAGATGACAAAAGATGCTGGCGGAGAGGTGTGAATAGATTTAAGAAGCGATTTAAGGTGGGACGGATCTACGAGTTTTTTTCGTAGGCTCTGGTAATTCTAGCATTAAAAGCCTCCACTTTTTCCCTATTTCCTCAGTTCTGTTTTGGACTCAGTTTTGTGCACAGCAGTGCTATCATTTAAACTTCAATTTGCAGCCAGGAAACCAAATATACGGGTGGCTGCCCCAAACCTTGCTATGGTTCCTTGAGGAGTTTGTGATAATGTGAAGTATGTCACTACCCATATTAAAGTAATGCAAGAGCCTGTTCTGCTCTTTCTTATATAGTTCCTCTGTGTCCCTAGACCAATCCAACCCATCATTAATGTAGACGCCCTAAGTACTGGCAGGAGTAGACCACATCTACATCCACTGCTTGAATAGTGACTGGACAGAGGCTCTTTGGTGTGGTGATGGTCTTCAGCCTAGATAGCTGGATAAGACTTTCTTTTTAAAATACCAATTCTACTCATGGTTTAAAGAATTTATCCTTCCTGATTAATCACTGAACCAACTTCAGTTCCATTTACAGCACCAAAATCACATCCTGCCCTAGAAAGAATTAAGTTGGGTGTATCAGGAATGTGGGTATTTAACCTTTTACCAAATGAGCATACTGCCAGAATTCCTCCTCAATTTAGCATTGCAAATATCTTGTCATTGCCAAGTCAAAGGAAAACAAGTGAAGGGCTAATATTTGATTTTCTCCACAAACAAATGAGGTACTATGGCTTATTAGGTAATTAGCTAGCAATCAAATTCACATCCTAGCATGGTGTGCAAGAGGGACAATGAGAGTGGTGTGAAAGGGGTAAAGGATAAGAAAGGCTTGACAAAAAAAGTTACAGCACACTCTGCCCTTCTATAGGGCTATACTAAAGCCAGAAAATGCTGATAAGCTAGTACTTCTTGCCCCCCAAAAACTACAGTATCACTAGCTCTTAAGATGTGGAAAACTAAGTTTGCACATATAATACAGACACACAGTTTTCACCACAGTGCACTGTCAAGCTATTTACAGTATAAGAAATGTATTAAATATTATTAAGGAAGAAGATTACACCATTTTACTTTCAATTCTTTTTATTTCTTATGTGTTTATTGTCATTTACTTGTTTAAAATAACATTTTGCCAAAGATTAAAGTTTCAGTTTGTTTTGAAAAAGAGTAGGCTAATGACTAATTTTAAATGCAGACCTATACATACTCAAAACAATAATTTTAAATATGAAACAATCTAATCTCAATTGCTGATTAACTGACCTATTATAAACATAATGGCTCATCTCAAAGTCCTCATTCAGTGCTACATTTCAAAAATGTACCAAGGTGTGAGTTATCTATTGCAACTAAATGCTACCTCTCTCACTGTGGACACAGCTGAGATACATAAATTTTTGTTAATTATGGAAGCAAATTTCAAATGGAACAAATGGTGTCAAATGTATTTTTTTCTCTGCACACACTTACTGACCACTTAAATGAGTACACCTGCTTGTTAACACAAATAGTCTGCTACTCCAAACAACAAATCATGTGTCTGTCACTTGATAAATATAGCACGGACACATGGTCAGAAAATTTAGCTTTGAAACTAAACATTACAATGCTTAAGATCGAAGAGAAAATGTATTATATATATATATATATATATTTTTTTTTGGTATCTGACAGGTTGGGCTCCAACATTTTAGAAATAACATGCAGGGGGTGGTATCGTAATATTGTTGTGAATGTGTTCCAGGAAAAATTTAAGGCACAGAATATCAAAGAGGATTACTTAAATGACACAGCATACCTAACCACTGTTGCTGACAATGTGAATTCCCCTGACAATCACAGTCTATCCTTTTTCAAATGGAATATCACATGATCTCACAAAACATATATCATTCAATAAACTTGGCAGTAGTGTCAGTTTATTCCAATGGCCTGCATAATTGTCAGATCTAAATCCAAAACAGCACATGCTGAATAAAAAGAAAAAGTGTCTGTGGATGAACTGCGTGATGGTATTTAGACAGTTCAGTCAATAAGAAATTTTCAGCACCTTGCTGAGTCCACACACCTCAAAGAGTTAAAGCAGTTCTGGGGCAAAAGAGGAGCCTACCCAATTCTTAAAGATACATTTAAAAAGTGACTATGAGGCATGTGTGTGAATGAATATATATAAAAATAAAAATATAGGACCCCACTGGAGAAGATACTAACAGGGCAAACCTCAACAAGCTAACAGGAAACTCAGAGAGGGTAGATTTGGTAAAAGAAGGACCCCTTCTGGTCATGCATTGCTATATGAAATAAATGTACCATTTACTTGGTGCAGACATCTGTTACAAATTTTGCAAATACTGTACATATTCAGGAATTGCAGGAAATGTACTTGATAAGATAATGTAGGTAAAAAAATATACATAGAAAATGATCCTAAAAGGCCTTGGTTTGCACCAGGCAGGGTTTTTTTAGAAATTAATCTGTTGCCAATATACTCAATCAGTAAATTAAGATATCAAATATCATTTGCTCATGTAAAATTAATTCGTATCTAATTGATTGCCAGGTTAGACATGAGGTGGAAAGGGGATTTTCAATTCATCATTTTTCTTCAAAATTGGGAGTGGCAGATGGCTATTAGAATTAACTAACTGTCAAATAGTGAAAAGGAAACATGTGGTCGTTCTTCTGCTGCTGAAAATTGGAAGGGTTCTCTCTCTCTTCTCAGTAAGGACCTGCCTATCACACATCCTTTGGTGTTATTTTCTTTATCGGTGGGCAAAATGGGATAGACCACACATCTATTAAGGAAAAACAAGGTTAGGTTAGGTTTGATAGATGTCAATTATTATCTAATAGGAAAATTTGTAATTATCCAATACACAATGAATTTAAAAAAAAGATAGTTTTTGGTTATGTCTTATTACTTCTTAACCATATTCTATTGAAAGACTTAATTTCTTATTTGAACTGGAAATTTTAGCCTCTCACATTCTCTTACTGGGTCCTTTGGTGATAAAGCTGATCTGTAAGAGGGCATAATCTTCATAATTACATATAATTAGCAATCCTGCAAAATAGGTTAACTAACATCATGTAGAACATGGACTAGCGTAAATTTAATAACAGTTGAGGGAAAAAGTCTGATTAGATTTCTGTTTTACCTATATTGCTAATAAAAAAAAGTAAAACATTATTTAAAATTACAGCCAACACTGGCATGCTATTTTAATTATGTCAGTATCTATATATATATATAATTCACTAAGGCAAGACACCCATGGAAAGCACGCCGGAAGGGGCGTGGATTCACTAAACCGTCGACAAGTAAGACACCTATGGCGCACGCAGGAAGGAGCCACGCCCACCAACTCCAAGACCATTGGATACGACGACAACTCGCAGAGCCACGGCCACCAACTCGGATGCGACGACACAGAAAAAACGGCGTCATTTATATTCGTTTGTCGTAGATGCCACATGCACCTCCGAGCCATGTTGACTGTTCATAGAGGCAAGTTTCTCGCGGAGGTGAATCGCCATATGCAGCATGTAAGACGGTTTGCGAGGGGTATCCCATGGGATACCTGTTGCACGGCTGTGCTCGGGTCTTAATTTGGAATCCTGAGGTGTTTTGTCATGTGGTAGTTGCAGCAATGTGCTGTATCAGTGCATGCTCCAAATCTCTCTCGCTCTAAATTATAGATTCAAACCAAAAAGAATTACAGTCTGCTTATAAAAGCATGTCTAATATACAGTATAAAGCTGAATGTATGTTTGTTTGTCCAGTATGCAAATCAAAACCAATTGTCTCCACCAAATTCTGCACAGATTTTTCACTTGTACAGGGGAAGACAATAGGCTTTGTTTTCTTCTGTAATTTGACCATACTTGCAATTTATTAGGGAAATGCCCTATAGTATGCAAAGTTGCTCTCCACAATAGCTTTAGTCAGTGAGATTTTGGTTTGGGGTCAAAAACTTTCCCTTAGAGGTAAAATATTTAGAAAGGATCTGGACTGGCACCCATTAATACTTTAAAAAAAAAAAAAAAAGAAGCTGGATATGAATATGTCAAATGCACTACAAAGTCATTGTCAAATATCACAAGGATAAACTCTTACCTGGAACCCACAAGGGAAAATAAAAAATGGATAACCTAAGTAACACTTTGTGATAGGGATGGAATCATAGGCAAGAACACCAAAATGAGGTGGACTGAAGTGGAAAAGACTTCACCTAACAGAACGTAATGGAGGAAAACTGTCAATGGCCTATGTTCTTACAGGGAATAATAGCCTAAAGTACATGATGTTTCAGTAGAGACATGACCCAAATAATTTCAATACGTAGAGTCATAAAAATGTAGCCTCATGAAAGTTCTTACTCTTGATGACATCTGCACAAATGATTATGGTGCAGCTGCAGACTTTTGAAGGCAGGTGCTCTCTCCTGCAGTACTGTTCTGAAAACAGAATAAGCCAGAATATAAGCATGAACTGACTTTAAAGAACAAAAAATTTCCATATTAGATTGTGAGAAAAAATGCTACTCTAGTTGCTCTAATTGTTATCATGAACAGAAACATTAATATATATTAAAAATTTGAAGCCAGAAGTATAACAGAACTTGGAACGTCTTGAGTAATTCTGAGTAAGTTATTAGGTAAAATTCTAGACCACTGGTAGTTAGAGCGACATTAAAAGCAGTGAAGCTGAATTTCTTGCCCAAACACGAGATGCTGCTCTGGGAAATGCTCTTTATCTCCAAAACTCTACACAAACACAGTGATAAAAGCGGGAAGAAGAAATTAGACAAAACAATTATAACAGAATTCCAGCAATGTTGCCATAAACAAAAACAACATTTACATTAATATAAAACAACACAATAAAATGATGGCACAATAAAATATTTAGACTCTAGACAATCCTTGTATGTTAATACCATTTCCTGGTGAACATAAGTCTTTGGACGATGAAAAACTGGGGGACTGCTAGTGAATGCAGTTGCAAGCACAAAAGTATACTGTGACCAAAAGGAGCTTACTACATACAATGGTATGTCATTAACATTGCATAAAGTGCAAAATCTTGTCCAGTTGAATTTTTCCTAAGTAAGTTATTTTATAGAAGTAATTATGAGCATTTAAAAAGCATAAATCTTTGAGCACAATTTATACTTTTGATATATGGTGGCATTATGAAACTTCTTAATGCAGTAATATTTTACTGTATTCATTTATCGCTCAGTAGATGTCCATGAAGGTGTAACTGATGCGTTGGATTAAAGCAGGAAAACTGCACAAATGCAAGAAGAAAAATACATATTAAAAGAGTTCAGTCCATTAATAAATCATGACACAAGCACTATGATGCTGAAGTTAAATCCATTGCACAGCCATGGTGGCAAATACCACAGATTTAAATAAATAAAAACACAAAAGGATTTATCAAAATCTAGGCACCAGAAAGCGAGTTCTGACAATATTGAAATTTATTGATAGGGGATCAAGAGAGATGTCAAGTGCTTTGCTCTCCTTTCCGGTGTAACATAATCACAGAGCATGATGAATCTAGTCCAGAGTTAAGAGACAACTATTAGGAGTTAAGCTTTTTTTTTTTCTCTCTCCACATATGCAATAATGCCAAAAGTAACACACAAAAACAGAGTCTACTGAAAAAAAGCACACAGGGGAGGCATACACCAAAAACAAAAAATAATACAAATAAATCATGTTGCCACTATGGGCTGGTCTACATAGGCCATTTGAACCTGTGGCTAGAAGGTGGAGTGACTCATCAATTACCCTACCTTTCCAATGCATTCAAAGCACTTCAGTTTCTCAATTCTCAGCCTTGACTTTTCTGTCTCTACTCCAAATTTTTCCTTGTTCTAGAGTCAAAGGCGTTGGATTGAAGGAGCTTCACTCACCCTTGTCTAGCCAATAAAACTGCTCTCCCACTGTATTTACTCAATACTTCCAGTGTGAGCCCATGTATTGTCTCCGGTCTTCCAGAAGATCATTTCCTGCTAGACCTCCATGACAACCACATTCTCTCATGATAGAAGACGAAACGTTAATACCAACTGCATTTTTCTACCCAAGGTGCCATTCTGAGGTATTCTTTTAAAACAAAACAATAAAAAATGGGACATAGGTTTATAAACTTACAGGGTTATTATGCCAAATGTATGTATTTTATGAATTAAAAAAAAAACAGTGAAAAACAAAGTGCTGCTGTCTCATCTTTAGAAACACAGGGAAAATAACCCAAAGGTTTTGGCAATAATACCTAGGAATGCAACACTGGAGCCTTAAGTAATGTTATAAGTGGATATGCTGCTTAGAAACAGGTCTCTGTGCATAGGTTTTAAATCCAAATAACTGCATACCTATGGTGTAATGTGCCTAGATACTTCCCAAGAGGCACTGCTAGTTTTGAATAAATTACAAGTAAATAAAATTATTAGTTTAATAGTTTACCACCTGCTAGAAATTTAGGAGCATGGAAAGGAGAGGCAGCAGATTTCAACTTTTTCCTTTCACCTCACACCGTGTGGCCAAAGTTTTCTATGGTTAGGTTTATCAGCTACAGTGCATCACAAATTAGCCTTTAAGAGGTCATTATGAAATGAGTGGAGAATGAAGCAGCATGAAATTCTGAAAGTATGCCGTTAGAAAGTAATACTACTGTGCTACAAATATTAAAATATGCTGGACAGAGTAGCTTTAGTCAATAGACTCTAAATGGGCCGGGTCATACATGTTTTTAACTGACAATATATTATAACTTTAGTTTTAATAAACATCAATGCATACTGTTGGGCCCACAGAAATGTCATTCCCCATAATGGCAATTCATTAGCTAATTTGCGTATTAATTGCTTGGTTAATTTTCTCTCTATTGTACAGAAGCTATTCCCACCATTCAAAACATTTCAACTGTGGTATTTTACAATTATGATTAGATTATGTTGCATATATACGACTCCTTTGCAACTGGTAACAACTGCCACACACGTGTTTTCCTCTTCTAGATATATGGGGGAGAAATTTAGCAATAATGTTGTGACCAATACAGAAACAGAAGTCTATATATAATGTATAATCTTATCTTAATTTATTATAGATTATATTTTGAGAAGAGACCAGGTTTAATTTCTGTCTTGGTCACATTGTTTATATTTGTGTTGGTTGGTTGCTATGTGAGAGTATATAAAATTGTGCTTAATGATATACTGACACAAATGTCAGGTGTGATTTCTGCCCCAGATCCGTCTCTCATGAAATCCTGTGCACATGTGTCTCGCTCAGTGAAATACATACAAAGATGGTGTCACACATGTGCGCATGGGAAGCAGCTAAAGTGCACGATGGAAGGTAATTCCAAACTAGACCAATGTGGTTTGAGGGGGCGAGGTGCACTGATCCTTTCTATTTTTCCATTGCAGACTGATTATGGGAAATTTTGCCTGGCCTCCGCGACATCACATGACATCAGTCAGAAGGCCCATGACATCACTTCCGGTCCAGAAGACGCCCCCTCCAGTCTCAAGCTCGATGACGTCAATTCCAGTTCCGGTCAAAATTACCTCACTTCTTCAGCCGCGCCTTAAAAACCCACCAGTTAGTTCTGTTTTAGACTCAAACCTGTACACATCTGTACTAAAAGTTATTCCATTTGCGGGCAGAAAAATTATATGGGTGGCTGCCCCAAACATATTTGTGGCTATTGCCTCATGTCATTGACAATGGGTTTCAACATACATATGAAAATAAGACTCAAGCTCAGGACAATGATAAAAACGTATTACAGCTGGCCCTTCGTATCCGTGGATTCTGCATCTGTGGCTTCAACCAACCAGAGATCAAAAATATTTGGGGAAAAAAATCCATAAAGTTCTGAAAAGCACAACTTGAATTTGATCTGCACCATGCTGGATCCACACAAATGAAGTTATCTGTAATCATAACCTGTTGTAGTCTCAACGACTACTTGCTCACTGTCTGACGACTTAGTGTGGAGACAGCTGAGGAAACTACATACAGGAAAAGCAGAAGGACGAGACAGAGTCATTCCTTGAGTTCTTAAGGTCTGTGCTGACCAACTCTGTGGTATCCTGCCACCTGTTTGGCCTGTCATCAAGGCTGCAAAAAGTGCAGCTTCCTGTATTGTTCCTGTTGCAAAAAAGGCAGGCACTTCTTGATCTAATTACTACAGACCAGTGGCACTTATGTCTTACACCATGAAGACCTTTGATAGACTGATCCTGGACTATTTAAGTTCACTTGTGGTAGATCATATGGAGTCATAGTAATTTGCCTATTGGACAAAGATTGGAGTGGATGATGCAATTATCACTCAGCTCAACAAGGCTTCCTCTCATCTGGACAAAGTAGGCAGGACTGTAAAATTATGTTTTTAGATTTCTCCAGTGCCTACAATACCATCCAGTCATCCCTGTTAAGATCATAGATACGGTATATATATGGATGAGCCTATGGTGTCCTGGATAATGGATTATCTGTCACGCAGATTGCAGTTGGAGAGATTCAAGGACCGTGTCTCCAATATCGACATAAGCAACAGTAGAACACCACAAGGAACAGTCCTGTCTCCTTTTATCTTTCCTCTGTACACTTCAGACTATAAACATAACACCAGGTCATGTCATTTGCAGAAATCTACTGAGGATTCTTCACTAATGGGGTATACTGATAAGGCAGATGAAAATGTAGGGCCCTATGGAATTAATTTTATTTTTTCACAAATTCCATTTTATTAGTTTTTATTTATTCCGTTTTATTTTTCCATGATTTGGGTTTTGAGGTTTTTGTTTTTTTTTTTTTTTTAACTATAAGTAGCAACAGCTACAACAAAACAAACAATATTGGAATGGAACTTTCCTTTTAAGAAAACAGAATACTAGCACAACTGAACCTTATTTTGCAGTTCCATCTTCTTCATGATGCTGTATGTGGAGACTGCTGTAGGACAGCGAGTGCCCTCCAGAATTGTAAGAGCTGTTACTAGTTTGATGCATCTTTTTGGGATGAAGGTTAACTTCACTTTTAGGCTCTAGGATATTTGTTACAGCCTGAGCTGACAAGTTCTCAGCTAGAAAGAACTTATTGTAGAGGTGAATATTTTCAGCGAGGTACCCTACTGATTTGAAGTAGCTATTCAACCTGATGTTTCCTGCCTCTGGGATTCCTGGCAGACTTCTTGAAGAAGGCAGACTTTACCCACATCACTAGTGAGGCAGCCTTACTAAAGTATTTATAGTGCTGCCAGGTCTCTTACATCAAACTGATGACATGACACAAGCAGGCTGAATGTACACTGTCAAGCAAAACTACTTTTAAAACTTCGAGGTATGCTTTCAGACAGTATGATACATTGCCTGTAACCACTGCTAAAATGTCATTAAGATTCAGCTGGTTGTTGCGAAGGGACTGAAGAGAGATTATTTTTCGAACTTGGTGTCTACCAATTTTAATAATCCAAGGGCATTATTTTATGCAGTGGACTTTAAACCCACATGTTTCCAGCTGTCATTACTTGTCTCTGGACAGGTGTAAACAGTTTCTCAGGTTTTTTTATTGAAAAGATTGATATAATACGAGCATTTATAGTATCGTCCCCTTGCTCCCTGTCCTCCTGTCTGTAATGCTGTGCTAGACCAGTTTGAACCACTGTCTCTTTCTTCGCTTATAGACATTATAAATGGACTAAAGGTTACTTTTTGCCCTTCTGATATTATTCCAATGCTTATGGAAAGCATCATTAAATACACTCGCACCACATATATTACATATTATTAATTTATCTCTTACCACTGAAATTGTGCCTGCCTATTTTAAACATGCAGTTGTAAAGCCCTTATTGAAAAAAAACTAACCTTAGTAAGGAGGACTTAAATAATTTTAGACCAATTTCTCAACTACCTTTTTTATGTGAATTTCCCCTTGGGATTAATAAAGTATCTATCTACCTTTATCTAAAATACTTGAGAAAGCTGTTTTGCAGCAGTTTCTGATTTTTTTGAATTGTAATGGTGGTCAAAATATTTTTCAGTCTGGTTTTAAAACTTATCACAGCACTGAAACGGCTTTACTCAGGGTTGTTAACGATATTTTACTTTCAGCCGACTCTGGGGTTTCGACAGTTTTAGTGCTTTTGGATTTAATTGCAGCCTTTGATACCATTGATCATATCACACAAGGCTGAATACGTAGTTGGGAATTCAAGGGGGTACACTAGATTGGTTTAAATCTTATTTCACAAATAGGACCTTTTCTGTTGGTAATAAGTCTGTACCTTCCTCTACT
>JANRMT010062836.1:5541047-5660295 GCA_026402145.1 Polypterus bichir lapradei
ATGGTGTCCTACACAATTTACCATGGCAAGAGTATATAAAGATAAAGATTGGCCCGCCTTAACTGCAGATAAATGGTTTCAGGGATGCTCAGGACTTATGTAAAAGCGTAAAAGACAATTATGAGTACGAAACTAAGACAACAGCTGATACTGCGGGACTGTGGGTTGGCTTGGCTATGCCATGCCTCAGTAGCATTAGCCTGCACATGCTGTTTATTGTATGTATTTAGCAAACAGCACGGCACACAGGAATTTCAAATTCCTTTTTCAAGTATATTCCGGATTTTTTTAATAATAAATTTTGAACCATGGTGGGTCAAAGCCACAGATGGCTAACCCGCAGAATAGGTGGGACACTGTATACTGTACCATGTTTGTGAGTAAGTTTGAGATGAAAACCATTGAATTTGTCCCTTAATTGTAGATTGTGCTATCCTACAGGGGGTATATATATTTAACTTGCTTTAAAATGGAGCTTTCACTCCCAATATACAATGTAGTATAATCATTTACATATACATATCCAGACCGAAGAAAAACCATTGGAGGAGTACAATCATCGTCCAGTTCTTCAGTGGGGAATGCTGAGGATTATATGCCCAGTTCAGCAAAGTATAGACAGCATTCTTCTTGCAAAGGGCATCTGGCTTTTAGAAAGTCCCTCACCATCAAATACACATTTTGCATATTTAGTGACCTTTTTATGAAACTTGCCATCTATGGGTAACTTAAATCTGTGGTTATGTTGTATATGGACTGCACTCTTCTAAGACCCAGATAGCTTCTTCTTTCCTATCTGTGTACAATGCATTCACACTAATCACTCATGAACTCTGTCTGAAAGTGATGAATCAGGCCTGCTTTAATCAACCAAAATCCATGCCTGAAAGAACTTTCTCCAAGTCAGCTGTAATAGGCTCACAAATCACAATTATCAAATAGTTATTTTTCAATTCTGGTTACAGTAATGCAGTTTTTAAACCTGCTACCTCTGTGGATTCAGTGTGGTAGGTTACAATCCTGTACAGTTAATATCTACAAGGAGTTGGGATGTTCTCTTCACATAAGGGATGGATTTAATTCCAGTTCTGTTTTCATATTTCAAAGTAATGTTCATTGTGTTGTTTGGCAAATCTATTTAAAGGTGTGCGCATGTCTGGGTTTGGCAATGAACTGGGGTCTCACCTGGGTTAGAGTCCTACCTTGTGCCAAATGTTGCTGGGATAGGTCCTATCATCCCACCACCATCAAAACCTTAATTGGATTAAATACTTTGGAGAATGTTATGATGCGTGATGTTTTTGTGTGTGTGATTTCAGTGTGTTAATGACAGTGTTAGTTTAAAGGTTTAAACTATGTGAGAATATTCAAATTCCTCACAGACGCACGGCCAGGTACATGATTCAGATCCATGATGCTAGATATATAACAGAATCCCTGAAGCCTACGAAAAACTCATCATCTCGGCCCACCTTAAATCCCTGGGGGGCTTGGGATAGCAGGCTGCTTGACACATTTACAAAACAAAACACGCTGCTGGTGAGGTGCGAAGGGATTTAAGGTGGGCTGGGATTATGAGTTTTTTCATAGGTTTCAGGGATTCTAGTGATAAAGCAACTCCAGCAATGACTGTTCTACCTTGTCACCCCACATAGCAGCAACTCATCATTATATTATTTTGCTGGTGTCTGTCTGTGTTCAATATAAACAATGGTTGCCACAATTACTACATCCCTCCATAACAATAGTGAGGAATCCGTGTTCCTGGCAGAGTTTTGGTCTTAGGCTTATCTTCAAGTCTTCAATTCTTCAATGTGATCAATTATCGACTGTGGTAATTGACTGTTTATTCGGTGAATACTTTGTTACTCACCGAAACTGCATTATGACACTACCATTTTACACCTCCTTGTTCCTTCACTTCAATGTAAGCCTCATGATAAAATGAAAAGGCACATACAGCCCTAGCTGCGACCAACAGAAACAGTCTCGCCAGCCTATATACTCACACCAGTGCACAGAAGCATCTGCATCACACCAGACCAACCAGCACAGGCAAGATGGCTTAGAACGACAAAGACAACACATGACAAACCACAAAGCGACATTATCCAAAGATCACTGGCAGCAAGTCTTGCACCTAGACAGTGAATGAAAAACAAATTACAAACACAACCTTTCTGAAGA
Organism: Polypterus bichir lapradei; assembly: GCA_026402145.1. Taxonomy (NCBI): domain Eukaryota; kingdom Metazoa; phylum Chordata; class Cladistia; order Polypteriformes; family Polypteridae; genus Polypterus; species Polypterus bichir. Next base: position 5,543,235 of record JANRMT010062836.1, read on the forward strand.
GCAGCAACAAATTGCCACATAAAAAGAAACATAATGGAAAAACTACAGGGATTCCATTAATACTGACAACTCAAAACAAGATATTCCCTTTAGGTTTAGGTTTAGGTTTAGTTTATTTATATAGCACATTTACAACAGCTACACGACTGACCAAAGTGCTGTACATTTAAAAACAATTTAAAAACAACTTTATAATACGCCGTAGACAATTTCCCATTCATTTAGCATATTGTATGACTATCACCAAGTCACATCGACGTAGTTTATTTGCCGGTCCCTGTTTTTACCCATGGCCAGTTGTACACTACGATTTCCAGTTACATCAAAACCCAGGTTAAAACGTACATGTACTTGCAGGTTACACACAGGGGAATATTTTCGCTGACAATAACGTTCATGCAACAAATTGAGTTTTCTAACAATTATTATAGACGTCGGTATACTACATTACCTGACAGCCACATTTCACACATACTGACTTACATGTGCCCTGCATTTCCCTTCTTATCCAATATGTTCTGTTATCCTGTACGTTACACCTTGTATTGTAAATATTCATGCTGTTGTAAGTGACTATAATAACACCACATACTAATTATGTGACTGTTCTAATATTGAGTCACAGCTTATTAAAATAATCTCCTTTCTTACTGTAATGTATGATGATCTTTTCTCCCTCATCATCATTTCATTAACAGTTTTATTCTTGCAAAATTTTCATAAGCATGATTTGCTAGTCTATACAGTATTCACTTTCCTAGTACACAACCTTTCCAAGGTTAATGTTCTACGGCTCCAAATTTTCGCCTACTTCACTTACGGCTGCAGCAAAATGACTGACCTTAAATATCTTTTGAACTGCAATTGGCTTCAATAATGGACGATCAGAAACACATTTCTTTTCCTCTTCGGCTACAAGTAGTCATCCACAGAGAAACAGGTCTGCTTTGAATTGGTTTTCTATTTGAGTGTTCACATCCAATCTAAGCGCTACAAACCACAACTTTAAGGCATTGCGAATACCACAAAGACATTGATAGAAACTGCTTAAGTTTTACTTTACATTCCTGGATATGTGCATTTTCAAACCATTTTCTTGAAAGACAACATTTCTCCAAACAGCTTCAGACATGTGATTGGTTTCCTGCTGATCAGCTTCCTAATTTAAGGCTGAACTCTACCCATGATTGCAATATGACTAGACAAACAAATAAGAAATGTGTTCTTATCTCTTGAAAAATAATTCCAAGAATCTTTGATAAAAATAATTATTTTTAGCTTCTTCTCATTATCATAAGGATGCATCATGAATGCAGAAAGAATGTTTTCTTAAATCGATACCTTGTTACTTCAAAGAGGATATATTTGGTAAGTTTTAAGGTTTTTTCATTTTCCTATTAACCCCCAGTCTCCTTCAGTCCCAGAGTAGGCTGCGAGAATAGACAAGATATTGGTTCCACCTTGCAGCTTCAAACGTGTTGATATACAAATACGGTTTTGAGGAGTTTTTTGGGGGTTTTGTCAGAGCGAGAGGTGTCAGTACACAACTAAATTAACTTCTGGTTGCAAAATTAGCGTAATGGTACCCATGCCATCATTTCATAATTTGGTAGAGCTTGGCTTTTTTTTAGAAATATTTTTTTCAGTAGCTGCCAGTGTGGTGCTCAAAGAACAATCTCTCACTCAACACTTGCAAAACTAAAGAGATGGTCATTGACTTCAGAAGGCACAGAGCAGAGCTAGCCATATATGACAGGGGACCTGGAGGGGAGGGTCACCTCCTTTAAGTTCCTGCAAACTTACACTTCTGAGGACCTATTCTAAACAGCAAACAATCTTACAGTGGTCAAAATGTCCCAGCAGTAACAGCATTTCCTGAGACTTCTCCGGCATATTGTATCTCAATATGGTAAGATGGCTGTACTGCAGCAGACAGGAAAGCTCTGCAGAGGGTAATATTCAAAGCAGAGAAAATAATTGGCTGCTCTCTACACTCCCTGAAAGATGTCTCTAGTGCCCAATGCCTCCACAGAGACTGGAAAATCATTAAAGACCTTTCCCATCCTGGCCACTTACTATTCACACTATAGGCAGTATAAGAGCATTATAAGTAGAATAAAAAGATATTTTTATCCATGGGCCTTAAGAATTTTAAAATCTAAAAATTCATAGAACTGTTAGAACCCCATTACCCACTCACAGTATGTACAACGATTATTTTAGTGGATAATAATTTCCATCCCTAATTTATTTATTTGTCACAGGATGTATGCTTTTTATATTACTGTATTTGTTTATTGTACTTGCACCGTTTACAGATGTACCTTTTACAATTTCATTGCACTGGTACAATGACAATAAAGGCTCCATTTCTAACAGTATACTACACAACCCTAGTCTGAGCTGAATAATAACAGAATTAACAATTGCAGAAAATTCTGTGCTCTTGGTTGTGAATTTCTCAAGAAACTCTGCCATCTTCAAAAACTGAACCAGTTAATGCACATGAAAAAATAAACACATTTTTGTAACAAGCACTGAAACAAAAAAATAAATTTCAAAATGCACAGCTGTGTCGTATGTGTAAATGCACTTTTTACTTCATGTGTGTTGAGAAAATTATAAGCAAAATAAACCAAACAGTATTTCAACTAATCATTAAATTCCAAATCCACTTAATCTAATGCAATTTGTCAAGAAATATATACCAGATAGAACGTATTTTTTTCATCAAACCATCCATTTTTAGAAAAGGTGCAATACAACACATTTATGGAAGAAAGTCTATTCCAGCAGCACCGGTACAAATGCATAAACTAAACCTTCTCTGTGAAACCTATGCAAGAATCTAGCTCTCTCTCTCTCTACTTCTACTCTGGCCAACATGCTACTCTGCTTTTTCCGTCTTCCCTGTACTATATAAGTTCAGTTTACCAATTATTTAAAAATAAGGAAGGCACTCTTCTTTGTTCAGTTGTTCAGTGGAAGGTTTAACATGTATATGGTGCAAATTACATCTTGCATCACCCCAGTCCCAAAGGTATGTCCTAGTGAGCTGAACGACTTCCAGTCTGTCGCTCTGACATCACATGTGATGAAGACCATGGAGAGGCTGTTGCTTCACCACCTGAGGCCACAGGTCCGCCATGCCCTTGACCCTCTGCAGTTCACATACCAGAAGAAGGTGGGAATGGAGGATGCCATCATCTATATGATACACCGATCCCTCTCCCACTTGGACAGAGGCAGTGGTGCTGTAAGAATTATGTTTATAGACTTCTCTAGTGCCTTCAACACCATCCAACCTCTGCTCCTTAGGGACAAACTGACTGAGATGGGAGTAGATTCATATCTGGTAGCATGGATCGTGGACTATCTTAAAGACAGATCTCAGTATGTGCGTCTCGGGAACTGCAGGTCTGACATTGTGGTCAGCAACACAGTAGCGCCACAGGGGACTGTACTTTCTCCGGTCCTGTTCAGCCTATATACATTGGACTTCCAATACAACTCGGATTCCTGCCACGTGCAAAAGTTGATGCTCTGTGTAAGAAAGGACAGAGCCGACTATACCTCCTTAGAAGGCTGGCGTCTTTCAACATCTGCAATAAGATGCTGCAGATGTTCTATCAGACAGTTGTGGCGAGTGCCCTCTTCTACGCGGTGGTGTGCTGGGGAGGAAGCATAAAGAAGAGGGATGCCTCACGCCTGGATAAACTGGTGAGGAAGGCAGGCTCTATTGTAGACACGGAGCTGGACAGTTTGACATCCGTGGCAGAGCGACGTGCACTGAGCAAGCTCCTGTCAATAATGGAAAATCCACTGAACAGGATCATCTCCAGACAGAGAAGTAGCTTCAGCCACAGACTGCTGTCACTGTCCTGCTCCACTGACAGACTAAGGAGATCATTCCTCCCCCACACTATGTGACTCTTCAGTTCCACCCGGGGGGGTAAACGTTAATATTATACAAAATTATTGCCTGTCTGTTTTACCTTTATTGTTATCACTCTTTAATTTTATACTGTTCTTTATCATTATGCTGCTGCTGGAGTATGTGAATTTCCCCTTGTAATTAATAAAGTATCTATCTATCTATCTCGATCTAATTACTTTAACTCTTCAGACAGTGTCATTGCCTCATGACTCTAGTGTCTTGGTTTCCATGTTAGTTTAAATGCTGCCACCAACTTCAGTGTGTACATGTGCCTTGTTATGGACCATCATCTCGCCCTTTCAAAATGGTGCCATTGAATCCAGGATCTCTGAAACCAAAAATGATTGTTCAATTCAGAGTAAATCTTTAACTGGTCTTTGTGCATGTCAATCAGTAAATCAATAGCCATATGCAGTTTATCCAAAAATACGGGCCTAAAATTCATTTTTAGATAATGGTAAGAGAATGTGAAATGTTAAATAGGTCACATGAAGGAAATGAATGTCAGAGGTTTACTTTAAAAACATTAATGGAATTCAATTGAGGCAGATCTGGCTTGCCCCGATCATCTGTTGGAATGAAGATTTTTTTTGCAGTTAACCTGCTATGGGTTGGCTTGTTCCTGAAAATATATATACTGTATATGCCAAAGTCAACCCCACTGCTGCTGGTGTCATTTGACATTTGTATAGACTCAGCTGTACTATGAGATCAAAGTTCATCCAATATTCTTAAAATATACATAGTACATTTTACTACTAGGTAAAACCATAAAAAAAGACCTTAAGCACAAGGAACTTTAGAGTTATAAAGGACTTAAATCAATGTTCAGTGCTGTTTTATTTGCTGTTTCAAGCAATATTATAGAGATTAAACAGTTATTTCAAATTCATTTGATTAAGTACGATTATTTTTTTAAATTAAAATGTATTTTTTCTCCTTAAGCACCGATTTCATTTAGTTTGTGTATGTTTACTCTAATTTACGGTTAAATTAATCATTGTTCAACACAGAAAAAGTTCTCAGCACTTCAACCATGAGAAGTGGTAATAATACACGTTACAAATACAATTTACATAAAGACAACCAGAATGGAAACAGTATGTAGGTAAAGCATAATTCTGCTTTTTGCATCCTTGCTGGAACAATTCAAATTCAACAATGGAACAAAATATTACAATAAAATGACTCTCAAGACTAAGAGAAATTCATATCTTAAGTTTCATTGTGCTTTACGAGATAAAGAACATTGTTGCAACAAGCAGTGCAGGACACACTAAACCTCCTTTTTCCTGATGAGAGAGACCTTCTTCTACTGAGGGAAGTCACACAACAGCTAACAAATACAACGATCAGCAATTACATTAAAACCACTGACAAAGAAAGTGAACAAAATTGATTATCTCATTACATTCTGACCTGTCAAGGGACTGAATATATTCATCTATCCATTATCCAACCCGCTATATTCTAACTACAGGGTCACGGGGGTCTGCTGGAGCCAATCCCAACCAACACAGGGCACAAGGCAGGAAACAAACCCAGGGCAGGGCACCAGCCCACCGCAGGGTGCATGCACACACACGCACACACACACACACACATGCACGCACGCACACACACACACACTAGGGACAATTTAGAATCGCCAATACACATAACCTGCATGTCTTAGGACTGTGGGAGGAAACCCACGCAGACATGTGGAAAACATGCAAACTCCACCCAGGGAGGTCCCGGGAAGCGAAGCCAGGTCTCCTAACTGCGAGGCAGCAGCACTACCCACTGCGCCACCATGCCACCTGGATTGAATACATTGGGCAGAAAATGAACAGTCAGTTTTTCCAGTTGATGTGTTGGAAGTAGGAAAAATGGGAAAGCATGAGGATCGGAGTCATTTTGAAATGGCAACAGGGTCATGGGTGTTCAAGGTTCATTAATACATGTGGGGAGTGAATTTTAGCTGAATTGACCCAGACCAACAGAAGAGCTACTGTAGCACAATCTATAATGTTAGACCTCTTATAACATTGCAATATGCTGAAAAATTAGTTCACGATTTTGTTTTCATTCGGCTAGATTACTGTTTTGCACTCCTCTCAGGACTACCCAAAAAAGACATCAATCAATTGCAACTAGTGCAGAATGCAGCTGATAGAATCTTAACTCGGAAACGAAAATCCAAGCACATCACCCCAGTTTTGATGTCACTACACTGGTTACCTGTGTAATTTAGAATTGACTTTAAAATACTGCTTATGTTTTACAAATCCTTAAATAATCTCACTCCATCTTATATTTCGTAATGTCTTATACTCCAAATCGTAACCTTAGATCTTCAAATGCGTGTCTACTTAGAATTCCAAGAGCTAAACTTAAAAGAAGTGGTGAGGCGGCCTTCTGCTATTATGCACCTAAAATCTGGAATAGCTTGCCAATAGGAATTCATCAGGCTAATACAGTGGAGCACTTTAAAATACTACTGAAAACACATTACTTTAACATGGCTTTCTCATAGCTTCATCTTAGTTAAATCACTAAGGTGTCACAAGAGACAGTGAATCAGAGCTTGTGGTGCAGGTAGCAGCAGAGTCAATCACTGGTCAAAATTCCCATGCCGACCTCATATACTATAGAAAGCACCTACAATGGGCACATGAATGTCAGAACAGGACCATGTTAGAAGAAGGTAGTCTGAACTGATGATTCATGTTTTCCTTTAACACTAGAATCCCTGAAGCCTACGAAAAAAGTTGTAATGCTGGGACATCTTAAATTCCCTCGCACCTCTTCAACAGCGTCTTTGTTTTGCAAATGTGTCAGTCAGCACAAGCAGCAAGCAGCCTGCTATCACATCCCCCACTGACATAGCTCAAGTCAGACATGTACTTTGTCAGCATGCCCATATTGTTCAAACACAGGTAGCTCTGCAGCCTACATTTGACTTTACGCTGTAGGAAGATAAGTAAATAAATATAGGTAAACAACATTTGATGTGGCTTTTATGTAAGTAACATATAAATGTTTTTCACATAAAAACCACCAAAAAACATAATCGCAAACAGAACTTTTCAAGATAACTTGACAAGCTCTGTAGGCCCTGTTGTTTAGGTGAAGGACATATATGTGGCAGATTCAGTGGCAGGATGATGCTCAACCTCTTGCTGCATCCAAACAGTGCTATTTTTCACCTTTATGCCTGGTGCAGCTGCATTGCTCTTATGTGTGAATGGATGTTTCTTGAAGGGAAGGCTTCTGTTCTGTTTGTCCGACGTAGAACCCACATCCTCATCTGAGTTCAGCTCTGTTATACCAAGTCTTTATTTAAAAACTAAAAGTATCAGATTGGGAGGAACGAGAATGTGACTAAGAGAATAAAACTGAATAAAAAAAAATGCTAACCTTTACAAGTACCATAAATTTACACCAGCTGTTACAGACTCAAATCAAATGTATGTTTTTATTCTATAATAGTAAAAATAAAAGCAGCTCACTACTTAAAATGGTAAATGCAGGAAGGACTCGAAATAGAATCTGCAACCTCTTGATTATGAAACAGCAGTTCTTACCTCGGCACCAGGAAAGCGGACGTGTCAGCATCGCACCCTAACCCAATTTCTTTTTATTTGGTTATATTCTTGAATAAAACCGTGCTTGTTTTGTTATACCTTTGTTAAAGTGTTTATTTAATATTTGAACTTCAGTCTTCACACATTATACACTTCATGTCAACATTTTGTCATTAGTACTATAACATGAAATGCATGTATTCCAAATAATGATATATTATTTACCCTATACAATTCCAGGCACTTCACACCGAGATAAAAACAGACTTGAGCTCTGAGAATTTTGAGTCTCACTTCAGCTGTGTCGGTAGGGGGATGGGATAGCAGGCTGCTTGAGCTGACTGACACATTTGCAAAACAAAGACACTGATGATGACATGCAATGGAATTTAAGATGGTCAGGCATTACGACTTTTTTCATAGGCTTCAGAGATGCTACAGGGTGGTCTAGATCTAATTATGCAGATCCAGATCATCTGGACGAATTTGATTTATGCGGGGACGATTCCAGTTCGGCGCGAAGACAATTCTTCATGTCGTCAGTTCGCAGCACTTCTCGATGGTCTGGGTTTTTCGGGTCATCTTCTATGTAATAACCTTTAGTTATAGCGTAATGAAAATTCCATAATTAGATCTGGACCACCCTATAGTGTCCAATCCATGGAGGTCCCACCTTGCAACTTATAGGATTTAAAGGATATATTACTAAGGTTTTGGAGCCAGATACCACAGGATACCTTCAGAGGTCTTGTGGAGTCTAAGCATCGATGGGTCAGAGCTGTTTTGGTGGTGGTATGGGGGGAAACCTACACAATATTACACAGGTGGTTTTAATGGTGTGACTGATCGGTGTATAGTCTATCATACATCTATTATATCATGCCCTTGATCCTGTGAGCCATTGCTGGCATAACATCAGTAGTAGTCATATCAACCAATTACTCTGGAGAGGTTAACCCCAAATTTCCCCTATGCTGTTAAGCCCACATCTACCAAAAAGAAAGCAACACTACAGACAACTACATTTTTGTTATTTGTACTGAAAAGCTTTTTTTCTTTTGGCTGACCTAAAGCTTGAAGTTCTATAGGCCATAATGATTTAGCTTAGGTCAAATGACTATTTAAAAAATAATTTTCGTATTTTTCAAGTTGAGGTTATTTCTTTATAATCAAGCTATTATTAAGTTGTGTTTTAAAATTAAGCATTTTTTTATACATTTTTAAACATACAAAGCCTGCTCTTGCATTTTATAATGGAGTGAAGGGTACTAGGCTCCCCACACAAAAAAAAGCTTGAATCTTACTCAATACATCCATTTCACAAGCCAAAAGTGCTATCTAGTATTAATCCATGTCTTGAGAATATTGTAAAATATATCTATGTCATTTTAAGAAATAAAGGAAATAAAGCACCATTGTTGTGAGATGTAACCATTTTAACTAGCTGCACACTTCAATTCATGCTTAGTCTTCCTTCATGACAACATTTCAGCCCCAGGGGCACAGTTAACTGAAGAATATACTTTTCACCCAAATTTTGTTGATACCCAAATGTGAAATGGTGGCCTATAGAGATCTAGACATTATCCACTGGAAAAGATCACACTGTCTTTCACTGATAGAAGCTTATTTTATTAAATTGTAAAGATATTGCCTGCTGACGTCCATTATTATCATACATGCTTGTGTTCAGTATATGTAGCTAGAAATCAAGTTATGAGAACTGAACAAAAATTATAGGCATACATTTAGCTTTAATCACGTTCAAGTTTGGTACAGGTTTTTTACCATAGGCAGAGCAGTAGTACAGAGCTGTCATTCCTGTCTCACAGAGCTAAGCTCTTCATTGAGTTTGCACATTTTTTCCCATGTATTTATTGATTGATTGGTATGAGTGAGTTACCTGCTCAAACATGTTGCTCTCATTCTGGACAAAAGCAAACCTGCATGCTCTATATATGGAGCTTAAATCAGTTTTAGCATGGTTGGGCTCAACAACACTCTGTCCTATTAACATTCTGAGCATTTTTTATGATGCGTTTGCACAACCTGCCATGGAAAGACCATAAAAGTCAGGGTTGATTAGCCCAATGAACTAAGTACTGACGAGCAGGTGTCTAGGCTCATTCAAAAATCTAAAACTTTTACAAAAAAAAAATGCAATGCAATATAATTAGCTCCATTTAGATTTACTGTTATGCATACAAAGTACAATTAAACTCTTATGTGCACTTTTCATGATGCCCCTCATACGAATCTCCCTCCACAGGCTATGCAAAATAACAACACAATGTCATAGGTGAAAAGCAGGTGCCTTTTAGGAAAAAATAATCATATGGTTTGAATATGCACCCATCTGTTGCAAGCTATGGCACAACATATCTGCTGAAAAAACAGAATTACAGAAACAAAGCTTTGGATACTTTTGAAAATTCACAAATGGGAGAAGGGTGTGTCTCAAACCTGTATCCATGACGCCCACTGAGAGCAGACAAGTGAACAGGAAACACACCCTTACCTCAAGAAAATAGTACCAAGAATCAGTGATAAAATGTATTATTTCCAGTTTACTTTTGTAAAACCTGTCTCAGAAATATGGAAGTTTTTTTTTTTTTTTTTTAATCGAAAATGTTGCTGCTTCAAGGTGGAAGAATTCTGTTAGGTTTAAAAACGTTTGTTTTCAAGTTAGATCCCAGTACCTTTTTCCTCTAATTTAAAGCAGAAGGGCAGGCTATATATTTTCTAAAGTTTATAAAAAAAATGATTAAGTTTTGAGAACCATTTCATGTGGCAAATAAATATATACCAAGATTGTGGAAGAAATAACTGACTTGAAAATAATTTTTTATTCTTTAAGTCAGAACTTATTATGAGTAATAATTTCAAACATTTGCCCTACCTCCACCAAAAATGTCTAAAGATTTGCAAGAGCGCCACAATCATTCATAGCCAGAGCTTTCCTCTCAAAACTACACATGCATTGTTAGAGGTAAGAACTGAGACTATATCTTTCCCATCTTTGTTTATCTCAGACGAGGCAGGTTCCTGAAAGAAAAGTCTACTTTTAGAACCCACAGATTAAGAACTACTGAGTCTAAATCTGTCTGGTAATTTTTACAAGATCCTCCTCTTTTATGGAAATTAAAATCTAAGTCCAAAAAGATACATTTAATTGCAAATGTGCAATCTGACAAAAAAAAGTTTACTTTCCAGGTAGCAAGTCCGCAAACCACAAGAACAACAAAGAGTTGCATTTAGAGTAAATAAAATTTAACCTAAAAATAGACAAACCAACCTTTGAAGGGTTGTATGGAATTCCAAGATGTGATGATCCTCTGAACCCACAACGACCCAAATTAGACTCTGCAAAACAAAAAAAAAAGCTATTTAACAGCAAAGATAAATCAGGTAATCCAAAAATCAATATAATCCAAAAACCAACTATCAGTGAATTATCCTACCAAAACTTATTTTGCAGTTTGAATCATCTTACATTTCAATGTACAGTACGTCACACAATACTTTAGAAGAAAATTATTTTTGTCTCGAGTTAAATGGAAGCCAGAACTGTTACACTTGCACAGTAAGTAAAGTAATACTGCCATCCAGTGGTACAAAATGAGTCCAATGTGTTGCTAAAAAAGAAATACTAGTATAAACATGGATTAATCTCTACTGTAGCAGTGAAAAGCCAAAAATTTATAATCCTTTTGCCATCTGACAGCTGAATGTGACTGGAATGGTTGTGCAGAACTGGTTGAGAGATGGCCCAAAGTGATATTCTGCCTTCTAGCACATCAGTTTACATTTTATCAGTTATCACATCCCTGTTTTACATACTTAGGATGTCACAAACACACAAAACTTTAAAGACTTAAGCAAAATGTATTCCTGTTAAACGGGTTCTTTAGTTCATGCAATATAAGCCTGTCAGTGGCAAGAAGAAATAATGTATTTTTAGTTGTCCCTGAGATGAAGCCAGCTCTTGGGATTCCAGAATGAGTCACATATTATTTACCATGGAAAAATGTATCTACTGGTTCTACAATACATATCCTTATGCCCTTAATTTTGTCACCTTTTTGACAAAATATAAACAAAATGTACTGTTGTAGATCTGAATATGAATTAGTTATCACTGTAGGCAGCATTTAATTCAGTGCCAACAGTGTCAGCAGCATCAGAAATCATGTCTGCCCATTCGCTGAAACACCTAACATTAAGTATTTGGTAAAGACATAATACTGAAGAGTATTACCTCAGATTACACATCATCCAAAAATAAAGCTCCTTCACATCAAAGCCGGCACAACAAACACTACTGTGTATGTGCAAACTTATTTACCCATCTGCTAGATTGTTGTTGTGCAAATTCCTTACACAAAATAGTCATCTGTTGTTGATAATGTGTACACTGTAGAGCGTGAAGTAATTTCATGCAAAAGCCAAGTCATTTAATGCATACTGTAGCAATTATATTCATATTTTTAATAAAGTAATAAATACCAGTAACACTTGGTCTTCTGGTCCTTGAAGAAAGGTGGTGCATGCGCCTCTCACTACACACAGCATCCCAGGTAACTCCACCAAGGTTGCTCTGCCCAGCAACTAGAGTATACAGCTGTTTGCCGTGAGGACTCAAAGCCCAATTTTGTGGCCAAATTAGCCGACATAACCAATTAATCTTTTGCGTTACACATATCACAGGATAAACTCTTGATTGAGACCAAGATTAAGAATAAAGGCCCAAGGGTTCATGAGTTTGTGTGTAACAGATAGAAAACACTTTACATTTTAGACATACTGTATAACTAATCATTTGCCTGATATGTTACAAAAACATAGGGTAGAACCTAGAGAAAAGACATGCCACATAGCAGAATCATTGGGGTTACTGCCTAGTTATGAAAGAAGCTGGTACAAAATGTGGAAGGAGTGCAGATAAATTTCAGATATTGCTATTCAAATATGATATGCATTTATTTAAAGGGGGGCTTATTCAAAGGTAAAAGCTGACATTAAAAGTAAAAAGTACTGATGTTTGTTTCGCTGTTATCTTTATTAGTAAATCTTATAGCCAGATCCCTTCACAATCTAGGATTTTTCCCCTGATCCCAAAAGTGTATTTGGACATTTTTCTGGTACCCTGAAAGTATCTCTTTGTAGCAATGCTACTAGTAGTTAGAACTGCATCTCCCAGCAGTCCTTGCATGGGCTGTTGGGGTCAAAGGTGGCCAGAGGGGTTTAAAAGGAGGGCAGGTGTCAGGAATGAAAAAAAGTTGTTTTTGTTGTTGTAAGTTGCATTTATCTGTCAGACTGCCTGCTGTCAATTCTGCCATAAGTCATCATTTTGTCCTGGATTGTATTCGTTTGTTGGGGTCTGGATCGTCTGTCTACCTGTATACTGAGAACTGTGTTTGTATTCATTGGCTTTCCCGCAAGAAAAGGAGCACTCCTGAACCATCCACCTGTCATCACCCTTTCAGCAACTACCGGTAGGACTGTTTTCCCTTCCCTTTCAACATACAGATCGCTGGACTTAATCTCGTCACCTCTCATTTCATCCGGTTTGGTTTTTCCCATGGACTCTGCTGTGTGGTGTTTGTGTTTATATTTTAAATGTAATATCGCCGAAGGGGTCAGGGGTGGTATTATTGTTTACATTTAGTTAATTTAATTTCATTATATTCTTTATTGTTTAATGTTCCCAGAGTGCTTTATTTGGTCTCTGTAGTTGTGTGTGTGTGTCGTTCCAAGGCTGGGGTTATCCCTGGTAATTCCTCCACTAAAATAAATAAATCACTGTCACTTTGACGGTGTGAATCTTAGCGGCACTTGACCGCTACAGCTTTGCATCCGATTCTGTACTATTCACTCCCTGACTGTTGTTTAATGCTAAGACCTGCTCATTGAAGCAAATGGAAAATAACTCATAATTCTGATTTTCCATTCATTACAACACTTTAAAACACCAGCTTTAAATAGCCAACATGTTGCGTCTTACAATTACTGTAGTCTCAATTTTACATGGATCGTGGATTGACACAATGTCCAAAACAAAATATTCAGGCCACCTTTATTAAAATATTGTTGCATCTGTAAAGGAGAAAAATGTAGACAGATCGTACCAACCCAGACTTGAATACATGACTTTCCCATAAACAACAAAGGAGCCGCTTTTAGGTTGAGCTCACAGGTACTGACAGGAATTTTATTTGGAATACCGTGAAATTAAATGTACCCCACTGCTGCCCATTAGACACCTCCAAAATAATAAAACAAGCCCGCATTTGACCTGTATGTCTCCTGTCTGCACTTTTACTTTGCTCACTACTATCACCCTGTCACAGACCTCCTTGCAACCCTCAATTATCTAGAACACTTGTATTAAATTGATATGTGCCCCCAACTGAAATTACCCTACTGCTCTATCCCTGAAATAACTGGAGTGCAGTTTGTTGACAGAGACATGGCTAGCGACAACACTGAACACGTTTGGACATTTTTGGGTTTACAACCATAAGAGTCAATAAGGACACTAAACACTGTAGCAAAAGCAATGATCGGGGACTCACACGGTTTATTAACATCACATGGTGTAACTCAGGAAACAATCTGCTGTCAGGACATTGAACTGTTAGCGGTGGGTATCTGGCCATACTACAAGCCCAGGAAGGTTTCTCATGCCATTGTAGTTGTTGTTTATGTGCCTCCATGGGCAGACACAGGGACGGCATGTGATGTAATACTCATAACCATCGCAAGACTTCAGAGGAAACACCTAGAGGCTTTCACTGCCATTTCTGGCAATTTCAATCATACAACACTAGACTCAAACCTGACTTCTTTCTTTCAGTTTGTTGATTGTCCCACCAGAAAGAAAAGAACAACTGACTTTCTTTATGCAAATGTGAGGGATGCTTACCCAACCACTCCCCCCTCCCTCCTCACTGGGTAAAGCTCACCAAAATCTGGTTTACCTATAGCCTCAGTACAAACCTCAAGTGCAAAGACAACCCTCAACTACACGCTCCTTCAAGGAAATGGTCTCCTGAAGCTGAAAACACCCTTAGGGACTGTTTTGAGTCTACTGACTAGAGTGTTCTGCAGGAACCACATGGAGAGGATATTGAGAGGATTACCAACTGTGTGACAAACTAAATGAACTTCTGTATGGACACTGTTGTTCCTGTTAAAATTGCATGATGCTTTGCTAAAAAAATCCCTGGATTACCAGTGATGTTAAGGGTGCCTTCTGAACATGAAGAAGAGAACATTCTTCAACAAGGACCAAGCAGAACAGAAAAATGTACAGAAGGAACTTAAGATTTGACGAAGAGAGGCTAAGGAGTACTACAGGAAGACAGAACATAAACTGTAGCAAAATAACATCAGGGAGGTGTGGGATGGTATGAAGACCATCAAAGGCTATAATCACATGAACAGTTGTACAGCAGAGGACCATGTTGAGAAAGCAAATGAGCACAATCTCTTCTACAACTGGTTCAACTGCCCTGCTCCTGCTTTAACTGCCATAAACTCACCGGCCACCAGACCCTCACCGCTGCTCATCCACCCCTCCCTCATACTACCAGCATAGATCATGCAGCCCTCTCGCCCCACCAGTATAACAGCATATCAGAAGGTGCCAACATCCCCCCTCCTTCCCCTCCCCCTATTTCTCACATCATCACTGCTAAGATCCTTTGAACTCAATATCTTCAGGCCTGTGGCCTTAACATCCCATATCATGAAGACTCTAGAGCAGTTACTTCTTTTCTTCAGGTGAATCACGCAGTTGATCCCCTGCAGTCTGCTTATCGCTTATGCCATTCTCTACCTCCTCCATTGGACCCACTCGCATCTGGACAAAGGATGTAGTGCTGTGAGGAACATGTTTTTTGATTTTTCCAGCACCTTCAACACTATCCAGCACCTCCTACTGAGGGACAGCGATGGTGTGGTTTGGCTTCATGCTCCCACTTCCGTTTTGGGTGTCTCTTGAACCTGATAACGTAACTTGATAAGCCAGGCAGATGAGGACAAAACACAAATATAGCAAGGGGCAGGTGCATAAAGGTGCCAAGTGCTTTTATTTAAAACAATTAAAAAATCAAAAAAAAGAGTCCAAAATTCTACACTGCAAAAAGTTCAATAAATATGTGTTCTGTGGAGGTTAAAAATTAATCAAATAAATATTCCTTTAAAAATAAAGCTAAAAACACTCCTTACCACTACAATCCCTGAAGCCTACGAAAAAAGTCGTAACGCCGGGCCACCTTAAATTCCTTCGCACTTCTCCTTCAGAGTCTTTGTTTTGAAAATGTGTCAATCACCTCAAGCAGCAAGCAGCCTGCTATCCCACCCCACACCCCCACAGACGCAGCTGAAGTTCTCCCAGCTCAAGTCTGTTTATCTGGGTGTGAGGTGCCTGGAGTTGTATACTATAGAGTAAATAATATATTGTTATTTGGAATGCATTCTGTCATAACAAAAACAGAAACTTTTTCCATGTTATAGAAAAAAATTTATAAAATATTGACATGAAATGTATAATGTGTGAAGACTGAAGTTCAAATATCAAATACTTTCACAAAAGGTATAACAAAACAAGTGCGCCTTTATTCAAGAATATAACCAAAGAAAAATAAATTATTCACTTTACATGTTGCAGTCAATATACACAGTGGGTGGGTTAGAGGTAAGAATGGCTGCCTCTAAATCAAGAGGTTGCGAGTTCAATCCTGGTTCTTAAACGCATTTTCCGCTTTGAGAAGTGAACTGCTATTATTACTATTATATAATAAAAACACAAATTTCATTTGAGTCTGTAACACCCACTGTAAACTTTTGCTACTTGTAAAAGTTATTCTTTTTATTTTTTAATTCAGATTTATTATCTTAAATCATGTTTACGTGGTACAACAAACTTACTTCTCCCTCTCTGAGTTGAGGGCATTTATCTCGATTGTTTTCACAACAGCAGCGATGACCACAGTTGGTGCTGTAATTGATGCCTGATCAGAACTATTTGTTGTGCCGGCAGTCAAAGATTTGATGCCCCAAGACCACTATCAGGCTATCATGCAACTCCTTACTTTGGAAAAGATCCCAGTCGTCACACGGGAGAAAAACTTTCCGAGACTGGTCATAAAAATGTTTCTGGACAAAAGTAGAACCGTAACAACAGACAACTTCTTCACATAGCCTTCACTGGCTAATAAACTATATATTAGTAACAATAACAGAAGCTCACTACTCAAAACGGAAAATACGGGGAAGACTCAGGATCGAACCCACAACCTCTTGATTTAGAGGCAGCCATTCTTACCTCAATACCAGCCATGCAATTGGGATATAGGCTTTGGTTTTTACATATTGGCAGCAACATGTAAATTGAATAATTTCTTTTTCTTCTATTTTTTTAATAAAGGTGCACTTATTTTATTACAACTTTTGTGAAAGTGTTTATTTGATATTTGAAATTCAGTTTCACACATTATAAACTTTGTGACTGCATTTTGTCATTATTATAAACACTAGCTGTGTAAGCTAGTGCTGTAAAAAGCCCAGAGTCCTAGAACTATTGAAATCATCAGAAAAAAATCGGAGGTTTCATTTTGACAACGTGCTCACACAGCTTGTGCATTAGCGACAGAAGAAAAAGTAAAATTGATAACGTTTTGCCGATGTTAGCGGCTAAGCGACTTTGTCTTTCTTCTGAGGTTTCGTTTTGCTGACGTGCTGGCCTCACTTGTGTTATTAGCAGCTAAGTGAGTTTTCTGTTTCCTCAGAGGTGAAGCTGTTTCCCTGACTCCACCTCTCACTTTTGGGCTGGACAGACACACACTTCCACGCATAGATGTTTATATATAAGATGAAAAAAAAAATTCTGTTTTAGTTATATGTTCAACATTTTATACCTTGCATTTTCTGTCATCCTACATTCACCTAGATCATTGCAGAGACGGAACATACATGAAATACGATATATTATTTATCCTATACAACTCCAGGCACCTCACACCCAGATAAACAGACTTGATCTGGGAGAACATCAGCTGTATCGGTGGGGGATGGGATAGCAGGCTGCTTGCTGCTTGTGCCAAGTGTCACATTTGCAGAACAAAAGGCACTGATGAGGAGATGCAAAGGAATTTAAGGTGGCCCGGCGCTACGACTTTTATCGTAGGCATCAGGAATCTTTGTGTTAAAAGCTAACGTTACCTTGACTTAACCCTAACGAAACCTTGCAGCCAAAGTAGGGCCTAATCTGCAGTTCAGCAACCCTTAAATGCTGCTCCTAGGCTTAGGCCCCTTGTAGCTCTATTTGGCTCCCAGCAGAGTACTACATCAAGCCTCCAACTCCCGCTGACAGGCCTGCGCCCCCAAGCTCCATGCCACCACCCATAGGATACCTGTCTTAGCTTCTCACTCCCCTGTAGCTGCTGTGCCTCTCTTAAGCGAATAGCTCCAACCGAGCAGCATTTCTGCCCCTCTAGCTCCCAGATGACTCAGCTGGTGTGGCTATCAGCCCCCGAGTGCCATGTACATGCTCCCCTAGAGCCTTACCTCCAACACCTCTCACCCGCTCACTTGCACCAGATCTCTCCACCTCCTGCCTTCCCTCTTCCCAACTTTGAACCTCCCTTTGTTTTCTTTTCGTTTCTCTTGATCTATCTCTTTCTTTCTGATCATCCCTTTTTCTTCCTTTGTCTAGAATTTGCACTTAACTTTTAAACCAGGGATGTGGCACAGCTGTGGCAATCAGCAGCTCCCAGTGCCAATTAGGGTCACGGACAATCCTACATGTGTGCACTAAGTGCAAGGTCGTCCATTTCCGCATCAAGCACAGGAACCACTCTCGCATCTTTGTGTGGGGGTGTGGTAACATGGCAAGAGTGTTTTTTTATTTAAAACTGCCCACCAGCCGTAGCCTTCACTTTACCACAAGGACAAGCTGTCCAGGATTGGAGTGGACTCGTACCTGGTGAACTAGATTACAGATTACCTTACTGGTAAACCTCAGTTTGTCAGAATGGAGAACTGCACATCACAGATTGTAATCAGTAGGACAGGAGCTCCACCGGAGATTGTTCTTTCACCTTGTACACATCACACTTTAGCTATAACTCAGGGACATGCAATATGCAGAAATTTTCAGATGACAGTGCCATTGTGGGGTGTATCAGCAGTGGACAGGAGGTGAGGGATGGTGGAAGTCAAACCAACTTCAGCTGAACACTTCCAAAACAAACGAGATGGTTCTGGACTACCTTGGATGACAAGCTGGAATGGTCAGAGAACACAAAGACTCTGTACAGGAAGTGGCAAAGCTGGCTCAGTTGAGTTTTGACCTGATGCTCCTTCTCTGCTCTTACTGGGACTAAGCTATATTAGCTACGTAATATATCTGATATTTCATTATGAGGTCATCACTGTATAACCTTCTTCATAATGTGTCACTTTAAACATGTTACCCCATTATCATACGCAATGTCACTTTATTTTATTTTAATACTATGTCACTTTAGTTATCTGTCACTTTAATATTTAATACACATTGCTTTAGTATTAGTATTTGCACAATTCCTATTGCACTGGCACTATTATACGCTCCACCTACATTACATGAATGGACTGCAAGATTCCAACCCCAGTGTACTGTGATTGCATTCTACAGCCTGTACTTACTTAAGTGTATTTGTATAGTGTGTACTTAAATGTTTGTATCTATTTCCTTTGGGATCAATAAAGTATCTATCTTCAGCAGCGCTCTTTTTAAACCTACTGGTTTCTAAAGCCCTGTCCCTACTTTGCAAAGCCTTCTTCAGGCTGACCAGATGCCTCAATACACTGGGAAAAAACATAAAGTAGTTACCCCAGCTATTTACTAAAATATGACAGCCTTTCTTGCATAAAGCATCTCATATTTAATTCTCAAAGCAGCTTTAGATCTATACTTTCTTTTTAATAGTACCTTGCATCCCTTCCCCCAACAAACAATATAGAGTTTCCAACCTTAAGAAGGTAGCTAAATAAATATTGTATAAGATAATCGATAGAATTGTGGTTTAAGAGATTGGTGTTTAACACAGTGTGTGCTTGGTGTGTGGGTGTGTCCTGCGGTGGGTTGGCACCCTGCCCAGGATTGGTTCCTGCCTTGTGCCCTGTGTTGGCTGGGATTGGCGCCAGCAGACCCCCATGACCCTGTGTTCGGATTCAGCGGGTTGGAAAATGGATGGATGGATAGATTTGTTCTTTAATTAATCTCACTGTTTATTTGGGTGACCTTTTCTCATTATTTTACATTCAGAAAACTGTTGTAGTGCGAGATTTACATTTATAAGAAATTAAGATTGTTTTGCTATAGCTTTAAATCCATGACTTGGTTTTGTGGTATTCTTTTTAATTTACTTCTTTAAGTGGAGTTTGCTCTCTGAAGTATATTCAAATATTGATATCTAACAATCAGCAGCTACTCAAAAATATTGGCTTAAATAACCTGAACATTAACAAAGAACAACCTTACAAAAAGCAAGATACAATGAGAAGACAAGCAAATTGACACCTTTTATTGGCTAACTAAAATGATTACAATATGCAAGCTTTTGAGGCAGCTCAGGCCCGTTCTTTAGGCATCATTTGTGTCATTTTGCATGATTTTTCATTGTGTCCTCAATGGCTAACACGGTACAACAACCTATTACTACAAACAGCAAGATAAAAAGAATTCATCCCTGTTTAACAAATACTTTCTTTATCTGGTAATGATCTAGTAAAACAACTCTGTAATTTCTGGAGGAACACAAGAAACTAGAAAATGACTGTGTAATTAATGAAGGAATCCATTTAATAAGGTGAAACTGGTTTAAATGAAAATCTGAAGAGGAAGGGTGGGGGTCCCAAGACTGAACCTGTAAATAAAACAAGATGTGAGAGCTTACAGCACTTGTTCTACATTCTCCCACCACTCTGTCTGTACTTTAAATTGAAATATTACAATTCACTGCTTTTCCTCTCTTTCCAGAGGCTGTCATGATAAGTAGTTTTCAGAATCAGCCTTTTAAAACAAAGTTTGGAAAGCACCAGCTGCAAAACTCATATGCATATTCATAAAAGCAGTTGTTATTGCGCAATGTTACAAATGCTATTGCAGCTCTTAATACATACTTTAAAAATGCAATCTCACAATTTAGATGAGTTTTCTTACAGTATAACTGTTTACCTATGGACCAATTTTTTGCTTTGTTTAAAAGTATTTATAGTGCTTACAATAATATTATTGCTTTCACATTAAAGTGAATGCAAAAATGGTTCAGCACCCTAAAAGATTTTTTTTTTATTTTAACTACTAACAGCAAAGTCCTGATACCTATATCTGCAAAATGCTGTTATAGAAAAATCAAAAAATAATCACTTCCATTCCTGCATGAAAACTGTTGTAATTCCTTTTTCAGCGATCAAGGCATAGTTGTTCACTTTAAGATTAATATGTTCTGTAGTTCAGTATGGAAATATAGGTATAATTTCAAAGTTAACTTCTTCAGTTCAGGAGCAAAAAATAAAATGCAAACTTTTTCAGTTTTTTTTGTTTCTGTGAAATAGAAGGACCCAATCAATTAATTTCTGCAAAATGATCATTTTCTGCCCTAAGTCAAAAACATTATTACACAGAGAATGATATATTACTTTTAATTCTGTCTTTATGTGACCAAAGAAATGTTATGTTAACTTATATTCATTTTCTTACTTTGATATTTTAGTGTGGCGATTTTAAGAATTTTACATTATATTTAAAAAAAATCCTGCTTGGTTGGAAAATCCATATTTCATTCAAGATAAAAAAAAAAAAAAAAAAAAAGATGTTTTTATTACCAGTTTGATCCCATTGTGACAGGATTATGTGTGCTGTAATGAAATAATATTTAATGTGTTAGTGGAAGTTCAGATTCATGGAATCTTACATTTATTGGAGCTGCTAAAACAGCCTGCTACACTGCCGAAAAAGAACTCTATAAACACTGTTTTTGAAGAACTCACTGGGTTTTTGCAATCACTTGTGTGTTCATTAGTAGAACAACAAAATGTTACAAAAATCAGTGAAAGCACATATTTACAACTGTACAAGAGTGGCTGAGATGTATTCTGCAATTGTGAGTACATTAACAAATTATATAATTTCTGCATTGAAAATGAGTCCTGTTCTAGGTTTTCTTACGGATGAGTGTGAACACCAAGGTAATATCAAATGCTGGATTACTTATGTGAGATAACTTGAAAACAATGCAACAAAAACTGATTTACAGGAATTCTGAAATATTGGATTTATCTTCAATTGAATTTTTTCCCCAAAGACAGCCTTAAAATTGGAACAAATGTACCAAAAAATGAGATAGGAGAAATTATTAGAAATTAAAGCCCGATCGGTTTAAGACAGTTGAAATTTTAGTTAGTTTGTCTTGTCCATTTAATGTTAGTTTTCAGAAAGTGCCAGCTAGTGTTTCCCGAATGTACAGATGCAAAGAGTAAATGTCAGAAATTAGTCAAAAGTGACTGATTCAGAAAGTGTGATATTGCAATGTTTAAAGAGTTTTTGTAACTGAAATGCTGTCAATGAAAGTACAGTATGTTGAATAATCTCAGTATTTACTAATTTGTGGGAACAGACATAATATTTGATGTTTTTATTTTGTGAGTGTTAATTAAAGCAGTATTTTTATTACAGAATAGTAAAGGGCAAACAATATATCTGGTATATGCACTATGGTTGTCAAAAGTATCAAAATATCAGTAAGTATCGATTTTAACATTTTAAAATTACTTCAATACTGATTCTTGTTGGTATGGATGCTGCATCCTGCATTACAAATGCACTTCCATTTTACCATGGCTAGAGATGCAGCCTTAGTTGCTTCGGAGAATTGACCAGCACACTTAACTGACAAATGGGGCAGCTGTAGTGGTGTCTGGAATTGCTTCATCTTTGTGACAGATGGGGATGAAAAACCACAAGATAATATGCAAGCCTGTGTACAAGATTTGCTACTACAAAATAGCAACTAAAAGGGCTTACACAACCAAATACGTCTTACACTTTAGGACAAGTCAATATAAAAAATTCTGAAAGGTAATTACAGAAACATAAATAAGTGTAAAGGTAGTTCCAGGAGTTGAAATATTAAAGAAAAATTAAATTTTACTGAAGTATTTAAAAATGAAAAATACAGTGCATAAAACATGTAACTACTTAACTGTATCTTTAAAATGCAATAAAGACAATTAAGAAATCTAGTATAACTTAGAAAGCTGGTATTAATTACCAAACAGTTTGCAAGAAAACCACAGACAAAATTTTATAGTTGGCTATACCAAATCTCCAGTGTTTCCATTATCTTAACCATTTCTTTCTAATTGCATTCTAGGAAGATAAGCACTATTTTGGAAGCAACAGACAACATAAAGATCCACCCATATACATAATGACAATGTACTACTGTGCAAAATCATCCATCCTCACTGTCATTTGGTCCAGGATTTTGTTTCCTTGCAGCTGTTAGGCAGCAGTGCTCCATACCATACCATGCTGTCACTGTCCTGCTCCACTGACAGACTGAGGACATCGTTCCTCCCCCACACTATGCGACTCTTCAATTCTACCCGGGGGCGGGGGTAAACATTAATATTATACAAAATTATTGTCTGTCTGTTATACTTTCATTGTTATCACTCTTTAATTTAATATTGTTCTTTATCAGTATGCTGCTGCTGGAGTATGTGAATTTCCCCTTGGGATTAATAAAGTATCTGTCTATCTATCTACCACTCTTTACGCTTAGTGTTTACCCATTTTCTCCACAATGTACAAGTGTAAAAACAAAAAACAAAGGAAGACAAAACCAATACTTGAATACAACCTGAGGATATTTTTTTCTTTCAAAAATAAAAATGAGAAAGAGTAAAACATCTCGACTACCAAAGGGATAAAAAGTTGACAACACAAAACATCTTAATGACATTTTATGAAAATATGTTAATGGTGGTTAACAGCATTTCCTAAAATCTGCTATACTTATATTAAAGCATTCTCACTGTAAACTGCATTTAAAAGCACTGGTTCTTATATACTTACAGAAATTAATATTGTTAATCATATAATGATGTCTACTTTTGGAAGGTTGTAAATTATATGTCAGACTATATATACATACTGTAAATGTCACACATAGCCAGTTGAAACAAAAAAAAAAAAAAAACACATCAAAAATAATGAACTCACTGTCTTCCATGGGAAGCACTTGTAATGAATATACCCATTCAATTAAACTTGGTTTATCCACTACGTCCAGGGCATCTAAGACGTCCAAGCCAGAAAGTGCAAAGAACACGATTGTCAGCCTAGGCAAATCAAGCACAGCACAAATAATGAATTACACAGTATGTCTACTATGAGTTCAGAGTATAGTTAAATCACTTGCTTATTACCCACAGCACATGTTCTGAAATTATATTTGCCTTTTCTTCAAAGCTACAAAATAACATCCCATGCATCAAAAACATGTGATTAATGGGCATAAGAATAAAACAAAAACAGTATCAATTTAATCTACTTTGGTAAGGGATGGCAATGTGGTGTAGTGGTTAAGACTTTGGACTTCAAACCCTGTGGTCGTGGGTTCAAATCCCGTTACTGACACTGTGTGATCATGAGTAAGTCACTTGACCTGCCTGTGCTCCAATTTGAAAACCAAAAGAAATGTAAACCACTGTATCATAAATGTTGTAAGTAGCCTTGGATAAAGGCAAATAAGTAAATTCATTGGCGAGCTCGGACTTGATAATGACCAGACGCAAGTCACCAAAACGAAACACAGACTTATGCCCAAACGTAACGGTGACAGGACTGATAACTTAGATCACTTACGCAAGCAGGTAAAGATGCTAGAACGGTGAGATTCTTAAGTTTCTCAAATCGGCGGACTTTATACATCTTTAAAGAACTTACTGTAAAACTCAGTTATAAAAATTTTAGGTTAAAATAACGGACGCTTTCACTAGAACACGGATACAGGATTGCAAGTTATACGTTACCGCACTGTACCTGTAACTTCTAAGATCCTGAGTGTATGAGTACTGGAAATGAACCACGCCTTACCCATCACGAACCCTCTCTTAAAAGTTAGCTACATACATAAAACTCGCCGGCGTCTGGACTAACAATATTCACTGCTAGGAAGTTTAACACTGCTTTTCGCTTTGTCTAATCCCACACGTACCTGCTAGTCTCCAGGGAAGAGTATCTCTCGGGTAACACGTGTAAACATCTTTGGAAAAATTTAATATGTCGGTCTTTCAAAAAATCAATTTGCTCAAACTCATCTCTCACTGACTCTTCTTCTGCCATCATTGTATATCGGAATACCAACTTCCGGTTTCGTCAGTTCCTGATCTAAATTCGTGACGTGAAAGGAGGCGGACTACAATTTGCTCTCTAAAATGATTGGCAGCTGTCCCGCCCACGTGGGAAAACGTGTCCCGCGGGTATGCAGCTTGATGGGAATGGTCGTCGGCAGAGAAAAGTCGCACAACATTTGTTGTTTCGATTAAATTATTTCACATCTTTTGAGAAGACCGAACCGAGTACCGTGCGTTGTTACGTTAATATATACTTTACGAAATACCAGTTTGATTTGAATAGGCAAGAATGTTTGCCATGTCTAAATTATTTGTGAACAAAGTCTTACAAGTTGTATACAGGGTGGTCCAGATCTAATAATGCAGATCCAGATCGTCTGGACAACTTTGATTTATGCGGGGACGATTCCAGTTCGGCGCGAAGACGATTCTTCATGTCGTCAGTTCGCACACGTCTCGATGGTCCGGGATTTTTTGGGTGATTTTCAATGTGATAAACTTAATAAGCTATAGTGTAATGAAAATTGCATAGTTAGATCTGGACCACCCTATAGTTAGAAGCTTAAGACGGTAGTTTCCCCCGAATGGCCCTTTACCTACTTTTGCATTTTTTTTTATAATTGTAAGGGTTTTTTTTTTTTTTACTTTTCATTATTGATCAAGTCAGGGGCAGCAGTCTAAGCAAAGATGCCCAGACGTCCATTTTCTTCACTATCACCTATATATTTTTACTATTCATTTGTATGATGAAATGAATTGTCAATCAGTGTTTGCTCTACAGTGTAGGCCCAGTATTCAGTGAATGTGTGTGTGTGTGAAAGTGTCCATGAATTTGCTGTGATGGAGAAGCATCCCATCTTTGGCTTCTGTAGTGGATATTTTTAAGTAAGTGTTCCAAAGTTACTCGGCCAAGGGTTTCAAATTAACAAGCAATGAGATAACAACTTTCAGCTTTTCTACATCCATTGAAGATAATTACGCCTTGAATGTTGATGCAAACAATTCCTGCCCCAATTGATTACTTACAAACTAGTAAGTATAAAAGAAGTGTTCGAACAAATTGTGTTGCCACATCATGTAAAGCATTCCCTTATACTTCTATCATAGGAAAGACGACTAACAAAGGAAGATGGACAGATCATTATAACCCTTGAAAAATGTAGGTCTTTCCTTTAGATAAATTGCAAAAGAAAGCCAAGGTGTCAGTGAGTGCAGTTCCCTACACCATCAAAAGGATCTTTGAAACAGGAGGGAACTAAAAGGAACAGTTCTGGTAGACCAGAAGCCAAAATTGAATTAAGTAGACATGTTTCTGAGAGTCAATAGTTTGCATGATAAGTCCCTCACAGGATAAGTGCTTCAAACCCAGCTTAATAGCAGTGCAGTATCCATATCTCCAATTACTTAAATGTTCTGTGCTTTAATTTTAGAATACATGAAGACTGGCAGTTCTTAACTCAGGCAAGCCTCTTTTTTCTTATTTTGACATTGTAGCAACGGTTTTCTTACTGCCACTCTACCTGTCAAACCTGCAGCTCAAAGTCTTCTCTTCCCAGTTGAAAGGCACAGTTGCTTACTTTGACCACTGTCCTGTGTGGGAGAACAAGGCCTCTGCTTTTGTTTTCTAATTCCTGCTAACTAAAACTGGTTTCAGTACAATACAATGGAGAAGGGAGAAAAGAAATCCATAATTGTGCTCAGATTTACACTGTCATCAAAAGCAGCAAGAGGAGGAGACTCATCAAGGCATCTGACTGCTAGCAAAGAGTTAGGGTTAAAGAAGAAGTAAAATAATACCTATATACTTCAAAGGAGAAAGGTTTTAGACAAAGCGTTTTTGTATGTTTTGGACTGAAAGAATTTAACACATAGGTATAAGACAAAGTTACAGAGAGCTTTCATTGTGTATGATGGGATTGTGGTGCATGTTACAATTGGTTGTTTTATTAATCTGCTTTTGCATGATTGTATTGTGTTTATTTTAATGCTTTTTTGTACAGCATTTCGGCGCAACCTCTGTTGTTTTAAATGTGCTTTTATAAATAAATAATCTAATAATAATAATAATCTAGAGCTGGAAGAAAAAGTGCTACACAGGAATTGCCTATTGAGACTTTTGATGTTTGAGAAGGCCATCTTTCCAATATTTTCTTTTCCCCACACTTTTATATATAAGTAAACAGATAAAATTCAAATTTAAGTTTATTGTCATGTCTACACTTTATGTATTGTAAAAGTAGAATGAAATTTATACTTGCATGTCTCCTCAGAACAGTGACAATAATGCAGTCCCAAAAAAAATACACACACGGATACAAAAAAAAGTACAGTAGTGAGAAACGTGAATGTGCAGGATGGTCGAGGTCTTTAATATTACTGTTTGTCCTGCGGTAGGTTGGCACCCTGCCCAGGATTGGTTCCTGCCTTGTGCCTTGTGTTGGCTGGGATTGGCTCCAGCAGACCCCCGTGACCCTGTGTTTGGATTCAGCGGGTTGGAAAATGGATGGATGGATATTACTGTTTGCTTTTCTAAGGCAACAAGTGTTCTATATATGTCAGCCGGTACAGAAAGTAATATTCTGTCATTTTCACCAACACTTTATGATCTTCAGCTGTGCAGGATGTGCTGAACCAGGATGTCATCCAGGTAATGAGGATGGACCCTGCTATTCAACTGTAGACATTGGTAAGCATAAATGGAGAAAATAGAGTTGAAAATAGAGGTGTTAGGGAACCTTCTTGACAATAACCAAAGTGTGCTGTGCCCACTTCATTTTATCAGCAATGGTCACTCCAAGAAATTTGAAGCTGCTCACCCTTTACACAGCATCTCCTGAAATGTAGATCTAAGTGTAGAATGCCTTGTGCGTCTTGGTTTTACTGACATTAAGGTGATTTTTGGCCTGACACCACTGAATTAGTAGGGTCAGTAAACCTTTTCTCTGTAAGCTGTTTTGTCAAACAGTATGGATGGATAATGTATTCTAATGTATTTAATTTCAGAACTTTGAAAGAGAGAATTAGGTTTATTAATGTTATGCTTAGAAAGAAGTCAGTTTTTTGGGGAAGTTGAGTGATTATGAAGTAGAACTATCATGTGTACAAAGTACAGTGAAATTCTTTCTTGGATGTCCGACCAACCTGCAACACGTCACCACTCTCCAACACTATGATAAACAAGAATATATTTAAATACTGTAGGTGCCAAGGTGGATGGACAGGCATCCTGGCCAGGCTGGTTGATGGTGTCTTTCCTGGCTGGGAGGCCATAGTAGATGGATAGGGAGAGATTGTCTGTTCAGAACAATTTTACCTCAAGTACAGTGTGGCAGTACTAGTCTGGCTTGGACCCAGTATGGACACCCACAGGAATTCACAGCATTTGTAGTCCTCAGGGACAAACCTGTTTGGTTGCTTGTGACCCAGAAGTGCTTCTGCCATTCAGTGCTATGGTACCGGATGTACTGTTTAGTCTGACAAAAAAGGAAGCCATACAGCCTCTTCATGTTGAACTGCAGTCAGGAGGCAATACTCGCCTGGAGGACTTGAAAGAGGGAAAGGAATATTATACTAATCAGTGGCTATAAAAGTGGATCTTGTTCATTTGTAAAGGTACTGTGTTAATAAACAAAAACATTTATTTCAACCCGAGACTGTGTTAGATGTTTTGGTGCCTGAGGTTGGGGCTCTGTGGTGCCCCTTACTGGTTACAATGCATAACTCCTTTTTATATAATAGTGGTTAGAGGCTTTGGTTCATGTCAAGATAAGCTGCAACAGTGTGTAGCAGTTGGCTTGTGTTAATAATAGAGAAGATTACTAAGAGAAGCTTTGTAAGCTGAATTAGTCTAATTTATTAGAGACACTGTAGCAGAACAGTTTTTTTCAGACATTACATAATCTTCAAATAAAACAAATTTGTACAATTAGTTCAATAAAACAAGGTTCAAATAAAGATTAAAGAACAAATGGAATAAACAATGAAGTACATTGTTATGATTTGTAAGCCATGGTAGTATCAGTAGTCACACTTTGGCAAGAAGACTAATGCCTTTTCCCTATGAAGTGGCAAAAGACAGCAGAAGGCACCTAAGGAAACAGCAGCTCTGCTCTGACAAGGATCATGCATCAAAGAGAAAGAGCAATGCATTAAGAATCTTCCACTTGAACTCGGAGCAACAACTGGTTGGCACTGGTGAGCCTTAATTACAAGACACAAAATGTGTGGTGCCCACTTCAATTTAGCAGTTATGGTCATTCCAAGAAATTTAAAGCTGCTTACTCTTTTAAAAGCATCAACACCAATGTAGATGTTAGTGTATTCTGCATTTTGCTCTTTGAAGTCAATGACTAGCTCCTTTGTTTTGCTAACATTAAGGGTGAGATTGTTGTCCCAGCACCAGATATACCTCTTCTCTGTAAGCTGTCTCATCAAATTTGGTGATCAGGTCTATGTTGTGTTGCTGATGGAGCTGGAGTACTGTCTATCCACAAAGTCAGAGGGAAACAGGGAGAACAAAAGGGGTTCTCAGTACATTACACTTTGGACTGCCTGTGTTGAGCCGTGTGGAGTATGTTGCACTGCCAGTCCACATATGCTAAAGTCTGTTGGTTAGGAAATCCAAAATCCAATTCCAGAGTGCAGAATCCAAAACCAAGGTGTTTGGAGGTCAGCTTTAAATGGTATAACATTGTTAAATGCTGAGCTGTAGTCTATAAACAGGACTCTGGCATAACGGTTTTTATTATCCATTTGTGACAGGATGGCAAGGACTGCAAGGTATGTGGCACTCTCTGTGGATTGTTTCTGACAATATGAAACCTGTAGTTGATCATAACCATTTGAAATATATTTTTAATAGGTTACAGTACCAGCCTCTCAAAGCCCTTCATTACAACTAGAAGGATCACCAACAGTCTCTAGTCTTTCAGATATAGTTATATTAGTGGGTTTTTTTTTTAGGCGGAGTGGTGTCTCCGAGACTAGGGATCTGCACTGGCAATGGGAAGGTTGCTGGTTCGAATCCCGTAAATGCCAAAAGGGACTCTGCTCTGTTGGGCCCTTGAGCAAGGCCCTTAACCTGCAATTGCTGAGCGCTTTGAGTAGTGAGAAGAAGCGCTATATAAATGCAAAGAATTATTAGTGTTTTTTCCATTAACACTTTATTCAGTGTATTCAATTTCATGTCTATGACAAATATAAAAAATAAATTGAATGATTGTGAAAGACACTGCAGCCAAGAACTCCAAACACAATACTATTTGCCATTTTATCTGAGATAGCACTTAAATTTGGATCAGCTATGAATAATTGAAGTCTAATTCAGTAAAATTACATTGTGAAACCATTGTGCACAGAATATTCTAAACAGCTTACTGTTAGATGCATATGTTTCATTTGTAAAGAAAATGTACACTATTTAATAATTAAATCTATCTGTGTTAGGATATAGCAGGTTGGATAATGGATGGATGGATAAATCTATATCTTTTGTACTACTTCCTGTACATCATAAAAATATTTTACATACACTGACAGAATCTCATAGAGATAAGAAAAATACAGAGTGACGAATAAAAAGTGATCATAATTTTATTTCACATGTGAAAAAAAATACTTAAAAGAAAAGGATTCTTAATAAGATGCATTTCAAAATTAATTCTGATACAAAAACATCAATAAATAAAATGATGAATTTCATAAGCACAAAAATATAAACAAAACAAAAAGAAAAAATTAATTTTAATGTACATCTTGTATGGTTTGCTGTATGTTCATATTAGAAATGTTCAGATTAGCATTGCAAAGACATATAATCTAAATGCACCATGAAGAACAAAGTTCAACAGGAATTAATCACGGTTTTAAAAAAACTTGCAGTCTTCAAGATTTGGTAATGAGTAACACTGTCCTATAGGCAATGTAGTTTATTATTTCCAATTGAAAAAACGGCTTTATCACTAACAAAGAGTAATCAAAAATAACTACATTAATAGACCATGCATGTTTTCCAAATATGCAGCCAAAATATAAATACCACTGACATATGAATATCTTATTGTCTTCCCAGCAGCCAGACATCATACAGTATATAAATGCAAGCTTGGCTTTAAGGCAGAAATTTAAAAAGAAGAATTGTGGAGGGAAGAGTTTACAGTAATTGGGTAAAGAGTGGATCTTTTATTGTGCGTATTATAAACTTAGTGACACATGTTGTAGAATCCTTAAAGTTCAGACTAGGTGAAAACCTATACTCTCCTGCAACCACCAATTACAAAAAGCACCATGAATCAGTATTGAGTGATGCAAACTGCATAGGTCACAGGTTAACACTTATGTGTACCAACAGTCTTAAGAAATTATTCAATTTTCATTGTGTAGTTCAAACATAAAATGTCTTCACAAAATAAAGTCTGCCTATTCATCAAGGCCGTCTTAACAGCATCACAGGCCCCTGGGTAAAGTATTGCAATACGGCCCCTGTTTTGACAGCAAAACATAAAACACACATAGGCATCAGAAACATCATGGGCCCCTGTGAACCTGGGGCCCCCAGCCATTCCCCATTGTGCCCCTATGTTAAGCCGGACATGCGATGAGTCAAGAGAGTCTATTTTTATCCTCCTGGCTGAACTGAAGACCTTGCAATCGTATTGACCCAAATCAAAAATGGAGAAATGTCAACATTTTCAAAGATATGACCTTATCAGTTGGTTTCTTTTACAATGGAAAAAATAAAATGCAAAAATAAATTAATTTAAAACATGGAATAGCTGACTTGCCAATGAGAACTGCAGAATTGTTATTTTTATACACCTCTTCACTCATAGGACATTGAGTTACAGCCCTTGTCTCCAATTTGGTATTGCCCTGTAAAAGAAATGAAATAATTTTGTATATATTCGTTCAATATTTACTTAATTTGCTAAGTACAATTTTAGGGTCATGGGGAGCTGGAGTCTATCCCAGCATAATTGGACAAAAGTCAATTACACACCCTGGACAAAGTGCCAGTCACAGATATTAGGCATTTTACGTAACAGCAAATCTTAGGGATGCAATAGGAAAAGTAAAGCACCGAAAAAACCCGACATAGACAAAGGGAGATTGTGCAAACTCCACATGAATAAGGACTTGGCCAGGATTAGAGCCCCGTTTTTCCTGGAGCTGTTTGGCAGAAGGTTGATCAATGCTCAAAATGTAGTCACCTGGTGAAACAATTTGATTTCTTTTTTTAAAATAGTTTAATTCATTATTATACAGTATAGCACACTTGTTATTGAACAGAATCAGAGTGCTGTACACATACAAAGAAATAAAACTCATTATTATATATCACTCCACTAACACTGTGGATGATTGTGGTAAGCAATGATCAAACACTAGTCTGCACACTTTGTGGAGTTGACATGTTTGCTCCATATTTCCCTTGGCGCTCTTTATATCATCCCAAAATTGTATAGGTTAGGTTGACTGGCAATACTAAATTAGCTCAGCATGAGAGAGCAAGTCATTAAGTCTACCCTTAATATGATGTGCATTCCACCCAGAGTTGGCTTCTGTCTTGCTCTAGAAGCTATTCCCCTCTCTGTAAAACTAGAGCACAAATACAATCATGCAACAAATATGCAAAATCTACTCTCTATATATAAAATCCTAAGCCTAAAAGTACAAAAATTTTGTGCAACAATTTTATGTGACATTTTACGTCACGTTTTTGTCACGGTTTAAATCGGGCTTATTTTAAAACCTACATATATGTTTGGTATCATTCTTTTCAGAATTTATCAGACTTTAATGTGATGTTTTTAGATTTTCAAATTGTTATTCTGTTTTTAAATTATAAACTAAAATATCAAGAAAGTCATGCATCGAGTATAGTGGACCTCAATTTAATGGGATACTCCAATCGGGGGGGGGGGGAATGGGTTTGTGCACACAGGATGTACTATAATTTAATATGCCAATGTGGGACAAAGAGCATAGCTAAGTGATGGTACGCCTACATAATAAAATAATAATTCTTTACATTTATATAGTGCGGGAAGCCACTTTAACCACCACTAATGTGTAGCATCCACCTGGATGATGCGATGGCAGCCATTTTTGTGCCAGTACACTCAGTACACATTAGCTATTAGGTGGTGAAGTAGTGACAGACAGATAGCCAGTTAGAGATAGGTGATGATTAGGGGAGCAGAATGACTAGGCCATGGTGGACAATTTAGCCTGGGCATTGGAATACACCCTACTCTTTACTAAAGATGCCCAGGTATTTTTTATGACCACAGAGAGTCAAGACTTTGGCATTATGTCTTATCCAAAGGACAGCACCATTGTACAGCACAGTGCACTGGGATCCACATTCAGGCCATAGGGTAAGCGCCCCATGCTGGCCTCACCAACAGCTCTTCCAGCAGCAACCCAAGCTTTTCCTAAATGGTCTCCCATCCAAGGACTGGCCAGGCACGAACATGCTTAGCTTCAGGTGGATGACCTGTTCTGAAGTGCATGTGGTTTGGGTGCCTTGTAAATGTAGCATGGACTCAAGAAAAGGCAATAGATAGGGGCATGAGTATATAGGTGAGAAGCATGCAACCAGATGACAAACCTTCAATTTTCCTACATGACACAATAGGACAAGTGATCCAAAAAATACAAGTAATGCTTGACCTTCAAACTAAGAGAAACAACATCCGGTTGTAAGGAAGATGGAATACTTCTTAACTAATTGGATAGCACATAGTTCCACGTCATTAGAAATGTACTAGCCAAGGGCTGATCATAATGCCCCATCCAATTAGGTGGTAGCAACACAACACAATTTCTAGCAGAAAGACTATATTACCCTTTTAAGGAAGACAGCCCAGAATATGCCTGAGAGATCAGACATTTTAAGGGCTACTAAATGGTCATGAGGTGCATGTACAACAGTCACCACTATGGAGAGAAGTAGCCTGGGATCCCATATCAAAACAATGGCCTTTGCTGATCCCTGGAAGGGACCCAGAAGGGGTGCTTAAATCTGCCTTGAGGTACACCTAGAGAACTCATTAACTTTTAGAGTTTGGATGTGCAGTAGAAAAACATCTCTCCAGTAGAAGGAAGGAGAGAGAAAGTAAGTGAGGGACAGAAATTTGACAGGGATACTACATTTCGATTGACAGCATTAATACTTTGTTACACTAAAATCGCTGTTTTGCATGCTACGTAGCCCAAAGAACAAAAACATCAGTCTATGGAACACTGGGAATAAAGTCAATGGCCAAGAGAGTATCTTCACCTTCACCCTGTTTTTAACTAGTAGACAAATACATATGTGGTACACACCGAAAGAAGTGAACAGAATCAAATGATTTTATTTCATATTGATGTTCTATTGGGGATTCTATTTATTAGGTTGTGGGAATCATGTGGCATAAGTAATATCCAGTGATATTCTCAGTGGCCTAGGTAAATATAAATATAAAACAGATCTTAATAATTATGTTCCCTCTTTAGTGAAGCTTTTCAATCCTGGTTGTAATGGAATCTTATATATAAAAATTCTGGAATGGAAAAGTAAGGCAACGATACATGATATTCTCTGAAGTTCTCGGAAGACATTTAAAAGACCCGCGAGACAAAAAAGACTGGCCATGGACCATCTCGCGGGTACCGTAAACATGAGACTTGGTGCCAAGAGATTGTCCCAGGGCAGTCTCACGGGGACGTGGAACATACGATTCTTGCAAGACACGCCCTTCTTATCAAATAAGAGCACGGACAGCCAACAAAACATTCAGTCATGTAAAGTCACGTGGCACACACAGATCCTGTGCTCTCAGCAAAGAAGAAAGAGCAGCACGGAGAAAAGAGACCTAAGGCGCGATACACATGCAGAGAAAGGTACAGAATATAAAAGCAGTAAAATTCAAAAGTATTGTAGCGTCCCAGCCAAGCTGAAGCCCTTTTTGTTTTAAGTGAATGTTAGGTCCGATCGAGGGAGGGCAGAGTACAGCACGGAAGACTGATAGCTGGGTGCTGATTTATGCGGTAAGGGGGAGGCGAGACCCGTGGGAGGAGGGGTTGGAGAGGATGCTAGAAAGTTGGTTTGGGGTTACGCAGTCGGTGATTGTTAAAATAGAACTTTTGTGACATTTTATTATGCCAGTCGCTACAGTATCAAAAAAAAAAGATAGTACAGATCGCATTGACGCAAACAAAAGGAAATTAGTTTAAGTCAGAGAATTTCAAAAACGAGGTTTAACTCACATGAATTTATTGGTTACTTTGCAAAAAAAATTATTAACTGCTGATGATGTGGATCGTTTTGACTGTGCTGAAATTCCAAACAGAGAAACCTATCCTAAATTATGGTACAAAGTCATTAAACACAAGTCTCACTGTCCTCATTTAAAAGATTCAGCATATTGGGACACGAAAGATTCCAAATATTGATTTTACAGAAGTTCTGAAATAAAAGTGAAACTAATGAAATAGCAACAATTCAAAGAAAAAAAAAATCTTACAAGTGTGTATCCGAAAAACCAAACACAGGGGTTGGCGAGCAAAGCCCCCTAGTGTATGTATGTATGTATATAGTGGGATAATGAAGCTATATTCCAATTGTTTTATACAGACAAGCAATTTGAATTTTAAATGAAAAGAAGAATATTACATTAATGTCCAGAATGTCTCTCTTAATATTTTACATATATAGTTTAAAGTTAAGAAATACCCTAATGCAACTTTTAAATCTTCCATTACACTATAGTACAGCAAAATATATATTTTTGGACAAATTTACATAAATTACAACAGCATAAAACATACTTTGTAACTGAAAGTCCTCTGCATGCAATAAATGCATCAAAACTGTGACCCACTAAAATAAACACACTTTTATATATAGAAAACCTCTGGCAGTCATTTGTTGAAATGATTTTCAGTTAATGTTTGTTTGGGGGAGTTTATGGCAAAGGCCTCATACATTTACATCACAAGGAGTTGGCTGGTTTAAGACTTCACTTGATAATCTCAATGAACTTTGGCTGTGTTCTTACATATTTACCCTGAAGTACAATGGAGTACATGTCAAAGGGTCTAGATATATAATTATACATAGGCAGACAAAATGTTTCTGCACACTTCTGAAAATGTTTTCCTTCATTTGAATTTTGTTAAAGTCAGTACAGAAGAGTAAGCCAATTTCAGACGTGGCCATACATGTCAAGACACTACCTAGATGTGTGATTTGCTTTGGATCAGCAGCAGTTGGTTGATTTCTTTCTCCCCATCTTCCCCTTGTCATTAGTTTTTTGTATCACATTCCCACAACTCTTGGCTTCAGTCTTAAATGCACTTCCCATAAATTTCCTAAATTTTCTACAAGCAATGGATATAAAATGGCTTTGGTTATCAACACGGCCCTAGTTTTTGTTACTCTGTGCCCAATATTTTGAATATGTTAATGTAAAAATAAGAAAAACAGCTGTACCTATGAGGCATATATAAAGCAGGCCCTCCTCCAGTTGGTCCAATCACTTTGACGTGCTCTGTCCATCCTTTTGTGGGCTTAAGGAGTCTATCTGGGTCTTTGGTTACATGAGCTTCAACCTAAGTGCAGTTAAAACATATAAGATAAAAAAAAAACTTTCCAATCTAAAATACTGTAACATTAATATATAATATGCACAGAAAATGACAAATATAAACAACAAAGTATCAGATATGTGCCAATATGTTATCTAGTCTTTTTCCTAATGGGAAATAATACCATGAGAAGTTAAGAGTTGTATGTAAAAGTTTGGGCACACCTGGTCAACTTGCATGTTTTACTGAATCTCTAAATAAAAAGAAGTTAAAATAAACCGTGCATTAGGACAAATCAAGAATGGTATATTGCTGCACATTTCAATGCACAATTACTATTTATTTGCTAAATTTAATATGCTAAAAATCTTTAATTTTAATGTGCGTTTTGATTTTGAAATTTGCTCTGTGACACCACCAGCCAAACACCACTCCATAGTTGTAAACAAGCAACCTTCAAGTTACAAAGACACATGGAAGCTTTTGCATCACAATAAACAATAGGAGATCTCACATATCCTAAGTGGCAAACAGTGGTATGGGTAAAAATCTGGGTACTCTTTCAGTCATTACACGGTAAAAACTACTTTGGCAGAAATCAAAATGTCTTATTCATCATTAAAAAAATCTTTCTGCTTTTACTTTATAAATTGTTTCCCACTCTTTCTTGCCAAACTACTCTAACTCAGAAAAGTTTCACTTCCTTTTCATTAAATGCACCTTTTGTGATTGTGGTAAAGTTCAGTTTTTGTTTCATTAGTTCACAGGAAAATGTTCAAACTTGTTCATCTTTTCTAAGCATTTTGTTTTGCCCTTCACATGCTGACATCTGTGATAATATGTAGTAAAAAATACATAGCTTAAGCACCATGA
Source organism: Polypterus bichir lapradei (assembly GCA_026402145.1). Classification (NCBI taxonomy): domain Eukaryota; kingdom Metazoa; phylum Chordata; class Cladistia; order Polypteriformes; family Polypteridae; genus Polypterus; species Polypterus bichir. The sequence continues at coordinate 5,580,603 of JANRMT010062836.1, forward strand.
CTGCAGATTCTGAAGTCTGCCATTTTGAGCTGATTTTAGAGTTTGACATGCTGATACCAATCAGCCATGCCTTTTGTTATTTTTATGTTTATAACCTATCATCATTTGTGCTTCCACCATATTGCCCGCACTGATATTTGTACCCAATGCTTTGTGGATTTCCAAGTGCAAAGAAATTACTAATGATTGTTTTATTACTTGTGAAGTTCCATCTTCAATTATTTACCCTTTCAGCGATTTAATCTTCTTTAGTTGTTTGCAACCAATGGCATGCCTTTTATATGTAATTGCACCTACCTGTACAAAGGAAAACTCATTCAGTCATCAATCATGTAAACCCACAACCTGAAGAAAGGTACACATACAGCTTTGTGTGAAAGTGGAAAAATAAATATGCAACACCATTTTGCACAAGCTCCAGCTTGGCCATAAAGACTTTGAAGCAGTAATTAGCCAAAGCCAAATGTCAAGTCTGGCATATGTTTACTTAACACCAAAAGAATTATAAAGTCCATCAAAGTATTCATTTTGGTATGATGATAAAAATCAGAATTGTACTCAAGTAGAAACTGAAAAATCTGACTTCCTGTCAGAAAGGTAGTCCACAACCCACCCTGAAAGCTGTCTGAACCTGTTAAAATGGTACAGTACAAAGACCATCTTTCCACTGTAATGCATAAGAAAATAACACTGTGTACTGTACAACGCTTAAGTAACAGGAGACAAATATCATAGTTTATTTGCTGCCCATTACCTATGCTTACAGAAAAAGTTTGAATTTAATCCTGAACAACAGTGGCACATAATAAGTATAGGCATGAACAATATTTCATTTGCCTTTCTCTTACCTTCTGCTTCACTTTGGCATTTTTTTTTTCTCTTTCATGTTCTTCCTCTTCTTTAGATTGTTTTTCTAACACTTTCTCATATACTTTTTGCATATCCTGAAAAGATCAAATTAAAGCTTCAATGGAAATATAAAAATTTCTTATTAAAAGAATAGGGGTGGAATAGTGGCAGAGATATACAGTTAAGTTAGCACTACTGCCACTTGGATCCATTATTCAGAGTTTGAACCTTGCACCCTGGTATTACCCTTCTGGAGTTTAAACATTTTTCCTGTATCTGCATGGGTCCACCACAAAAAAAAGTAAGGTAGGTGGCAACTCTAAATTGGCTTTTGCATGAGTATAACAGGGTACATATGTGAGTAGGACATGTGATACACTAATGTCTTATTCAGGGCTAGTTCCTGCCTGTACCCAATGCTGCCAATACAGATGTTGGCCCCCAGTAACCATGAAATGGATTGAAAGGTTTTGAAAATTTCATGTTATGTCATGCTACTATTATTATCATCTTTATGCGACCATCACACTTTAATATCTTTTTTAAAAACTAAAATCTTCTTTCACTTTGGTTTAATACACATATAAGAAACAACAAACTGTGAATGATGCAATCATTCATTTTCTAAATCCATTTGTCTAAAAACAGAATTGAAACTAGAGCTTGTCACAGAACCTGAAGTGCAGAGCAGAAGCTAATAATAAATAAAGTCTCAGACTTTTACAAGGCCCCACAATTGCACACCCACAGTTCTTCATATAATTACACTAGTACCAGCTTAGAAGAATCTCTTTGAGATGCTGGTGGAAAACACAGCAGCCCAAGAATGCTGACAGAGACATAATGGATAGTCTACACTTAACATCTCTGGTAGGATTTGAGCGTAAGACACAAACATCATACCCAGTTCAATTTTAAATAACACATTATAGTTCCCTGTTCTGTTATTAATCACTTTGACTTTTGAACAAGGCAAGATTAACTGTGCAGTGGTTAGCACTGCTATCTACATCTCCATTCTGAGTTTGAATGCTGGCCCGATACTTATCTCTATTGTATTTGCACTTTTCTAACGTCTGTATGGGATTTTTTTATAGGTTATTCAGTTTTTCTTACATATTCCAAAAACATGCATGGCAATTGGCCTGATGTAACTGAGCATGAGTTTACAGAATCAAAAATGGATAGATTACATTTTGAACCACAGATAAAATTATAATCTCCTTCACTATAATTATTTCCAATATCAGCAGTTAACTTACTCTTTCCCGGAACTTGACAATTGCTCTAGCAGATAGTCGTTGCCTCTCCTCCCGCTCTGACTGTTCCTGTACCTCCTGCTTAAGACGCTCATGCATTTCCTCTTCTTTCTTCTGACGGGCATATGTTTCCACTATCGCCTTAACTTCCAGTTGTCGCTGCTGCTCCTCTTTTATTTTCCTTCTTTTCTCTACTTCAGCCTGAAATTGTTTCTCCTCCTCTGCAGCAAGCTCTAGCTCTTTCTTCTTCTTCCATTCCTGAAGCTTAGCTTGTTTATCTTCCTTTTCTTGCTCCAATTTTTTTCTATAAGCCTCAACACGAGCCAGCTCTTTTTGTGTTTTCACGTCTTCAAGTTTTTCTTGTTGCTTTAAGAATTTTTCTTTTTCCTGGTTTTTCTTAGACTTCCACAGTTGAATAGCCTAAGAAAGAATAAATAAGATAAAGTCTAAAAAACACCACAATTAATCAGATTATTTACACACATGTAATACACAGACACCATTTACTACTGTACTGTATATAGGTTTTTTTAGAATTCAGTTTCTTAATCCGCTTTATAGTAAATGATGACACCTGGGTATACAGGTGCCGGTCATAAAATTAGAATATCATGACAAAGTTGATTTATTTCAGTAATTCCATTCAAAAAGTGAAACTTGCATATTAGATTCATTCATTACACACAGACTGATGTATTTCAAATGTTTATTTCTTTTAATTTTGATGATTATAACTGACAACTAATGAAAGTCCCAAATTCAGTATCTCGGAAAATTTGAATATTGTGAAAAGGTTCAATATTGAAGACACCTGGTGCCACACTCTAATCAGCTAATTAACTCAAAACACCTGCAAAAGCCTTTAAATGGTCTCTCAGTCTAGTTCTGTAGGCCACACAATCATGGGGAAGACTGCTGACTTGAAAGTTGTCCAAAAGACGACCATTGACACCTTGCACAAGGAGGGCAAGACACAAAAGGTCATTGCTAAAGAGGCTGGCTGTTCTTAGAGCTCTGTGTCCAAGCACATTAATAGAGAGGCGAAGGGAAGGACAAGATGTGGTAGAAAAAAGTGTACAAGCAATAAGGATAACCGCACCCTGGAGAGGATTGTGAAACAAAACCCATTCAAAACTGTGGGGGAGATTTACAAAGAGTGGACTGCAGCTGGAGTCAGTGCTTCAAGAACCACCACGCACAGACGTATGTAAGACATGGGTTTCAGCTGTCGTATTCCTTGTGTCAAGCCACTCTTGAACAAGAGACAGCGTCAGAAGCGTCTCGCCTGGGCTACAGACAAAACTGCTGCTGAGTGGTCCAAAGTTATGTTCTCTGATGGAAGTAAATTTTGCATTTCCTTTGGAAATCAAGGTCCCAGAGTCTAAAGGAAGCGAGGAGAGGCACAGAATCCACGTTGCTTGAGGTCCAGTGTAAAGTTTCCACAGTCAGTGATGGTTTGGGGTGCCATGTCATCTGCTGGTGTTGGTCCATTGTGTTTTCTGAGGTCTAAGGTCAACGCAGCCGTCTACCAGGAAGTGTTAGAGCACTTCATGCTTCCTGCTGCTGACGAACTTTATGGAGATGCAGATTTCATTTTCCAAGTGCCAAAGCTACCAGTACCTGGTTTAAGGACCATGGTATCCTTGTTCTTGATTGGCCAGCAAACTCGCCTGACCTTAACCCCAGAGCTGAAGGCCACTATCAGAGCAACATGCGCTCTCATAACACCTGAGCAGTGCCACAGACTGATCAACTCCATGCCACGCCGCATTGCTGCAGTAATCCAGGCCAAAGGAGCCAAACTAAATATTGAGTGCTGTACATGCTCATACTTTTCATGTTCATACCTTTCAGTTGGCCAACATTTCTAAAAATCCTTTTTTTGCATTGGTCTTAATTGATATTCTATTTTTCCAAGATACTGAATTTGGGACTTTCATTAGTTGTCAGTTATAATCATCAAAATTAAAAGAAATAAAACATTTGAAATACATCAGTCTGTGTGTAATGAATGAATCTAATATAAAAGTTTCACTTTTTGAATGGAATTACTGAAATAAATCAACTTTGTCATGATATTCTAATTTTATGACTGGCACCTGTACAGTATACGATTTAACATACATAGTCACTGGGCAAAAAAAAATGAACATTTTTAATCACGTCAAAAACGGAAAATTTCCCGTGAATTGGCAAAGTTTAGAAATATTAATTTACAGAAATGAAGCTTCTTAAATGTCAGATTAGTTTTTTGCCCACTTTTTCTTTAGATTTTAATTTGATACACTTTATTAATTTTTGCTACATTAAAGTAAATGAAACACTAATGTTCTCTAAAAGATGGTGCCAACTTATTAACCACTTAAATCTGTCATAAAGTATATGACACTGCTTCCTAGTTTTGTTCCAGATGGTCCTTTCTGCCTCCTATGTAATAAATAAAAATACTGTAAAGTACTGTACACCTGCAACTCTGAAAAGCATTGCCTCAGGTTAGAAATTAAACATGTGGTTTGTCTGTATTAATTTGCAAAGTTAAAAACATATTAAAAATTTTTGGTATATCAGTCACTAATTTTAGAAAAACAGAATGCATAGCACAACTCTCAAACATTTTCAGACCTACTCGATCCAATGCAGGGTCACGAGGTGCTGAAGCCTATCCTGCAGCAATGGGGAAACTGTAGTAAACAATTAGAAAGTACCACTTGCACTCACATAGAGTCAATATAAAAAAAAAAAAAGGTAAGAAAAATGCATAAATTTACTTCAGTCTCGCACGTTAGTGCATTATATCTGTGGAGTGTTCATATTTTATGCATTTCCATATGTGCTTTATAGATGGATCACCGAACTGCTGGTTCGTACATTGCATGCTATGCAGTCAAGAAAGTCTTTAGTCACTCACATTTTTACTGAAATAAGTAGATTAAAAAACAAATAAATACAATTTTTTATAGAACATTTAACGTGGCATGGTAGTGAAGAGGGTACTGCTATTGCCTTACAGTTGCAGGGGCTGAAGTTTGATTTATGAAGTATACACTGTCTGTTTGGAGTTCACATGTTCTTCTTGTATTTTTAAAACTTCTAAACACATGCCTTTTACATAAATGTTAAAACTTAATTAGTTTCTGTAAATCGCCTCAATATGACTAAATGTAGTTTGCCCTATCCAATGTCAATTTCCACTTTGGGCCTGATGCAGGCAGGTCCTTGCGTTGTGTATTAAACTTTATAGGTTAACATATTGGATAAATGTTTCAAAATTAACAAAAAGACTACATAACAGTACTATAATTATTAAACAAGCACAAGAAAAAAAACAGTAAGAATTATTAACTATGAAAGAGTACTGTTACTTTAGGAAAAATGCACCTATCCCACAGCTTTTAAGTAATTTCAGGTTCTTATTGATTTTTAAGGAAAAGAATTATATGATTTGAAACATTAGAAAACAATGATCTACATACTTGAATCTATTCATTATTACACTATAATTAGAAAAATATTTTGTATCAATCTGACAGCACAGTAATGACATTCTAAAAAAATTGCCAATCAACTTACTAGTGGAAAATTATAATTACCTCCTTTTTTCGTTCTTCAAGAAACAAAAACTCTTGATACCAGTCCTCATGTTGTTTAATTTCTTCCTGGGTCCTTCCAGGGAGGTACAACAAAGCTTCTTCCATATAGGACTTCTTTCCATTGTGCTTAGTCCAGATTTTCAGGAAATTCTGATGGTCATAATCATCCCAGCCACCTTGTCTTCCTCCTGTTTTGTGTAGAAACTTTTCAAAGTCGGTTACTTCTGAAGGCAAATTCTCATTAGTGCTTGCTGCAGAAAGTTTTGGCAGTGCTGGAGAAGAAGGTTTCTTTGAGATTGGTCCTGTTGAAACTGTCCACATCTCAATTCTTTTTTCCAAAGCGATTACTTCTTGAGATGAACATTTTTCTTGTTTCATAAGTTCCTCATAACTAAGAAAAAGTTTGTTTAGAGAAAATCAAAAATAAAAATACCTTTAAAAAAATTTCTCTCTCTATAAAGCAGCAAAGTGTGATAACATAAAGAACTAATAAAATTATTTATGAATACTGTAACATTATAAGAAATGTGCATTAAATATACATAAATATCTAAATTACTTCCTCTGTCACATACACAAATAATAACAGAATCCAAGGATTTGTTCCCAGAGATATTAGTTTGATTTGAGAGAGAGAAAAAAAACACATCTAAAACAAATCTAAAATACTGTCACACGGCTTGATGCATTGGGAGACAGGAACACAGTGAGTAAGAGTTGTCTTTTGGGAAAACACATTCAGACCTTACAAGAGGCTGATTTAGTGACAATCAATGTATCTAAAACGTTAATTCAACAGAACCTATACTTTGCAAAGTCCTCAGGACAGAGGTAGCAGCAGACATTGGATTGAATAATAAAGTAATTGGGATGGAAGCAGAGCAGAAGGTGAAGAAAAAATCACACCAGCAAAATTTTAATAATCTGTTTAGAACACTAGCAGGGTAAGACATATGAATGCTGAGAGAACATCCAACAAATAAAACCAATAAAATAGAACAGAGAGTTGAACCAACACAGATGGAATTATAAAGTGCTAAACAAAAGAATGGTTGAAGGCGTGAGCGAATGTATAGATTCTAAGAAATTAATCAATAATAAGAAACAACGGACAACAAACAGATCATCTTCACAAAGAAAGTGGAAATATTAGAAAAGGAAAGTAAGGTTAAGTGTTGTTCTCTGATTTCAAAAGAGTAATAAGAGAAAAACTGACAGATAAGTGACTCCAAAAACAAGCACACTAAAGATGAAGTACTATGAGACCCAGACCCATGTACACAGACACAAACTTTTCTTGAACATGCTGGCAGTCCATCACAGGGCACACCTAAAGCAAACCAAATACACTGAGAAACACCACACAGAGAGGGGAAAAACAGGCACATAAATGATAAGTATGCATACATGTTCCTAAATGTCTGAGGTTAGACAGACAATGACTTAAAATGTCAAAGAGCGGGATGGCGAACTCCAGGCCTGGAGTGCCACAGTGGCTACAGGTTTTCATTCTAACCCTTTTCCTAATCAGTGACCAGTTTTCACTGTTGATTAACTTTTTCCCCATCACTTTAATAGCCCTGTTAGAAGAGTTCAGCCCTCTGAAATGATTCCTTTCTTCATTAAATGACAGCCAAGCAGAAATGAGATGTCAAACTCCAACCAATTTCACTCCAATCACTTTCTTAATGAGAAGCCAATTCTTGCTGTTAATTAAACCCATTATTTAATTCCATGGCTTGTTGCTGCTCTCATTCTACCACAGCACACATTTCGAAATCTGTTGTTTTTCTGTTCTTTCTAAGAGCACCGTCAAAATGTGTTGGTGACCTGAGAGATCAACCTTACCAAGACCATCACCTCTCTTTAATTTCAGATAGTGTGTAATGGGCACAGGGGAGCTGGTCATGTGGTGACTTGTTTTGTGTCTCGTTATTGTTTGGCTGCTAATTAAAGAAAAAGAAACAACTATGGGGCCTGAGTCAAGTTAATTAAAAGAAGTAATCAGCAGCAAAAACTGGTCACTAATTAAAAGATAGTAAGAATGAAAACCTGCAGCCACTGCGGCACTCTAGGCCTGGAGTTCGCCACCCCTGTCATAGAGGGTTAAGTATTGATAGGAGAGTAAAACAAGGATTACAGAAGGAAGCTGTACGTGATCATAGAGTGGTTTCTCACCACTGGCTACAAATGTTGAGTATTGGAGTGGCAAATTTAGTAGTTTCCAACATTTGGGAGAAGTTTGCCAGAAAACTGAAAACAGCAAAATTAATAAACAGAAAAATCTAAAATAGATTCTTATGACATAATCATAAAAACAGCAATGATACTGCACAGTTTGACAAGCTTAACATATAACGATCATATCAAATAAAAAAATGTAAAGTATTTGTCATTATTTTGCTTGTTTGTACTGTCATAATTAGTTTAAAGAAGTATGAACATGGCAAACTGTTTTATAGATATCAGAAAAAAATGATAAAAACTGATAAAAGTTGCAGAGATATTCAATATCTTCTGCATATTAAAGAGGATGTACTATATATACACTATTGTTACTTTTTTAGACTTGTTAAGGGGAATAGTTTGATTGAAACAATCCTGTAAAACAATTTTGATCAATTTGAACAAAAACCTTTAATTTTTAACACAACAAATGAAATGTTCAAACTTTTGTCTAGCACTTTGCACGACTCTGTTGTGAATGTTTTTTTGAGTATACTATATCTTCTATAGAAAACTATCAAGATGATGATTTTTCAATATATATACAGTACACACCCAATATACAGTACACACCCAAAATACGTTCCTAGAGCACCCACGAATTGTGAAAAATCACGAATTTTGGATGTGGTTAAAAAAATGCCTATTTTCATAGTTTAAACCCTAAATATGCCCCCAAAACATTTTAATTTAATATCAAACTCAGCTTAATACCTTACCTAAAAATAAAGAATGTAAAGGTTAACCTATATACTGTACTGCTATGTCTCCCGCAGTGCTAGAATGTAAAATACTGATGTTACCGCTATATGTACTGTAGTTCATGCAAGCGCGTTTTCATTGCCAGAAGCCTTAGACGGTGCAGCTCGTCGGCGGCATCTTGGGGCTTTAACCCTTAAACTGCCACATACTTGGGGGTTAATGCATCCCTGGATGCCAAATACTTTTTTGCTGCACTTTAAGTAAACGTCACAATTAACAAAGAAAAAGTGAAATTTTAATGGAACACATTTTTCATGCAAAGAGCATCACAATTACTGCAACACTGATCATTTTACACACTGTTAATGAACTATAAAACTATTTAAAAAAACTACTGGAACAATATGTACAAAGTGCAACTGATGCCATGGATGAAACTCAGTAAATCACTGAGCCAACTGTACTTGAACTAGCTGCACGCAAGCACACAGTGGTAAACGTGGATGCTTGCAGGCTAGTCTAGTGCAGCAGCTCAATCCCAAGGACAGTGAGGCTGTAGTACTGCAAGGTGTCACGCTTGGGTCACAGAATTGCACAGAAACACAGGAGATTGTAGAAACAGGAACTTTATTCAAACACTTCAAACAAACAAGTCTCTTTCAGAAGTAAAACGAGTTCGGTATGCAGTTAGTTATCGATTAAAGAATAGACAAAAATCATAGGGGAGCACAACCCCCAACAGGAGCAGAGAATGTCTGGGAGAGGAGAGAGAAATAAAGCAATCAGCCAAAAAGGACAGGTGCTGTTCATGCTTTTAAGTAAACGTAGCGTTGCGCGAGAAGTAAGCCCAGCAAGTAAAGGAGCAATGTGAAGGTAATCTATCAGCGTTTTTTTAAGAGGGGGTTTTTGAGGAGTGTCTGTGTCTTCTAGGGGTGCGTTCAGCACCCCTGCTCACAAGGGGCTGGCAGTGGTCATGAGCTGAATGCTCAACGAATGTACGACACTGACTGATCAGCTCCTGCATGCTCGCAAGTGGCATTGGGAAATGACTACTGTATAGCCGGTTATGGCAGTTTAAGGGTTAAGAGAAACAAAACAGAAAACACAAGAACACTCAGCTGGAGATGCATCACAGTCAATCAGCAGCAAGGAGAAATGAATAACGCTGAAGCGGTCCAATGCTGCTAAGATTCACACTGTCGAGAAGATGGTGATTTATTTATTTTTATGGTGGTGATTCCAGGGACGCACCCAGCCTTGATCCTACTCGCGCGCACTCACAAACAGAAACAAAAACAAAGCAAACTGGTAATCAAACAGCAAATAAAGAATGTAATGAAAACAAATGAAATAAGAAAACAACGATACCACCCCTGTTCACCTTACAGCGATTACACATTAAATACAACAAAGCACAAATAAACCACACACAGTAAATCATGAAAAAGTTCATGAAAAACGGCAACGGATGAAATGTAATGATGAAAATAGATAGTCCAGAGATCCGCACGTTGAATGGGAATGTAAAGATAGCCCTACCAGTAGTTCCTGAAATGTTGAAGACGGGTGGACGGGTTCAGGAGTGTTCCTTTTTTTGCAGGATGGCCATGAATCCACTTACAGTCCTCATGTACACAGGCAGACGGCAGACAATCCAGATGCACGAAACGATCCAGGACAAAATGAATAAGTACAGGTAACCCAATAGAAGGCAGACAGACAGGAACTTGAAACACAAATTACAAAAACTTTTTTTTTTGCTTTTGGTCACCGGCCTCCTTTTTAAAAGCCGCGCTGACATCCTTTGACCTCAACAGCCCCAGCCCCTTCAGCAGAAGACCAATCAGAGCCACTGCAGGGACTGCTGGGAGATGCAGTTTCAAATTCTATTGGCTACTTTCACCACCCCAAGCTGCGGTTTTCTCTACAGTTGCTTCCTGTTCTCTCTACAGTACAGTATTGCCATGAAAAAAGCCATAGAAATTGCAGAAGATATTTGCGGCTTCTGCTAAAAATTATTAGTTAGGTTCTAAGGAAAAACCCACAAATGACTGAGGCCACGAACTCTGAATCGCAACTTTGCGGGGGTCTACTGTACAGTATGAACAGTATTTGATAAAATAATGTTAAATTAAATTTTGTCAGGTGTTGTTCATCCAAAATCAAGCAAACAATGCAACTAGACTGTACATTTTGAGACAATCTACATAAGAAGTTTAATAGCATAAAGTTTATATGTGACCTATAAACAAATTAGACTTTTAAATACATAAACAAACGTGTTACTCACATATTTTGTAATTTTAAATCTATTATATAATAGAACACTAAGGTTTATATGTGTGTCCCCTTGCTGGAAGCAACCTGATAAACATGCTATACGTATACAGCTATTGTAAACTGAAGCACAATTCACTTACTAAACAAACAATACAGATTCGATATGAAAACAAAATCACCAACAAACACTGACACACGAATGCTAAAAAACTACCACAAAATATTATTAAAAACATTATTAGCTGCTCCTTTTATTTTTCCTTGCAGTGTTAAATTGGGGAATGGAGTCAGTGTTGGTGCAAATTGAACAGATGAGCATTTATACTGTGCTGAATACACGGCACAAGTAAAGTAAGTGAATAATGTTCAAAAATACTTTTGTTCAAAAGCGTGGGTGTGAGACAGTTCAGATGATGAAGAAGCTCCCTCTTTTGCTCCCTGTGACACCAGTCCAGAAAGGCATAGCACCAAATCAAGTCTGTTTCCAAAGAAACAGATATACAAAAGCTGACAGGAGGTGAGCAAGTGTGAAAAGCAGGCTTTACAGAAATGCTTTCGACAGAGGGAACACCAGTTAAAAAAAAAAAAAGGTTAGACACTTGTAGATAACTGTGAAAGGTGATAAAGTTACACTTTCGTCAAGAAATATTAAATATTTTATATGTATTCTATTACCTGTCTTCAACAGCTCACATGGCCAGTAATTTTTTAATAGCATTAAAAATATCATCCTGTGCACTGACTTAAATATGAATAGTTGTGGCAAATCTCTCCATTGACATAAACTTACATTTTTCTTTGCTCTTCTTTCAAAGCATTAATAGAGTTTTCGGCTTCTTCCATTACTTCTCTGAGTTTTTCTAAAACTATAAACAGAAGAAAAACTGAAATCCAAGATTTGTAATCTTTGTACAGAATAGACTGTAATTGGCCAAAAAATGAATTGACAAGTAAAGAAGTGATTCTATCTACTTTGGCTTTCCTTTTACGTTCCCAAAATGTTAATGTTAGGTTAGCTTCAAATTTGGCCTATGTTTGAGTGCAAGTGCGAGTGTGTGGACCCCATACATGAATGGACCCTTGCAATGGACTGGTACTCTGTTCATGACTCTTTCATACCTTGCAACCAGAGCTGTCAGAACTAGCTTAGGCTAATTATCACCCTGAACTAGATTAAATGGTTTGAATGTTATGTTATATTTTTTAATTACTGACTAGGGCATTGGGCTCATAAATGGAAATACATTTAGTAAGAATAAATCAATGTAAACTCAGTTGCAACATAGTTGAAAGAAAAATATTAGTACTCTGGAGATTATATGGTATTTTGTAATGTCAAGAATTTAGAAATATGTACATTAAGTGTTCTTGTAAAACTCAATATTATCTATTCAAACACAAATGAACCTAACCAGCATGTTTTTGAATTTCAACAGGAAAGGGAAATAACATGGTGGGGGCGCATATATACATGGGGGGAACATGAAAAATCTACATGAACTGGACAAGCTAAGTTTAAAACCCAGTCTACTAGAGTTGTGAGGCATTAATAAACATTCTAGATAGAGATAGATAGATAGATAGATACTATGCTGCTCAACAAGAAAACATGGAAGACAAAAGTAAACACTAGAGAAATTTGGAAAAACATTTTAAATACATTGTAGGAATACATGCACACAAAAAATATGTATAAAATTAACATACATTCTGGTGTGGGTTTTACATCCTTTAGCTGGCTCTGGAATCTTTTAACAATGTTGTGGATTTTTGCAAGCTGTTGCTGAAACTTAATCTCTATAAAAAGAATAAAATAAAAAATAAACATTTATATGATATAAATTTTGCATAGATGTGTATAGTAAGGAGCAGATTATATATACAGTACTGTATTACATCAAACAGAAATGCAAAGAGCTTGATTTTAAATGCATTATGGCATTTCAAAACTAATGCTGAAATTCAGCACAAGAAAAAAATGACAATAACCAGCAGAGGGCGCTACCTCTCCACCTTTTTCCCTCCAGTTATGCTTTTGAGGACCAACAGGGACTAAGATGGCATTTTAGAAAGCTTTATGACTTAAACTTGAGAAGTTAGGAGAACTTTTCTTTATAAAAACAAAACTAAAGGGTTACAAACCAACTGTACAATGCACAAGTATAGTATGGTTTAGTTATATAGTCCGTTAAAATATAGGCATCAGACATCTATTTGTATGCAAGATCAAAAGAAATTGCACAAATAAAACAAGGCCATTCATCTTACAAGCGTGTTTACTATTTGGCACAAAATGCTTAAAATGAAAACATTTGCAGATTACAAATTCCTTACTTTCTGTGTTTCTGGAACTCGTCAGCTTTAATTCGAGCTCTTCTAATTCACCAAATTCATTTCTGAAGTCATTCTTTTTATGGAAAAGCTGTGCATTTTTCTCTTTTTCAAGTTTTATAACCCTGAAATGAAGAATTGTTGACAAAGCAATTCAGGATCAATAAAGCCTTTCAAAAGGATGCATGTCAAAATTTTGTGACCTTGTTCTTAAATTCTCAAAACAGGATCAAAGAGGGCCTGAACCTAAGCTGGCAGCACTTAACCCAAGACAGTAACTAGCCCTGAACAGGACACCAGTTTGTCTGATGCACATATCCACACTCAAACCATAACATCTAAATCTTGAGCCTCATTTTGACGCAGGTATGCATCTATATTTATGGCAATTCTGACCCATATGTACACAACAAGAAACTGAGAAATGATGACACCCTTAATAAAGCCAGGAAATGCAGCCAAACCAGCTAAATGATGACTTGAATAGAGTATTATAATATAAATTATAATATGTTACCATAACGGCTCAGTGATATGACATATAATAATATAGTTCATAATTATAATTCATATCATTGATCTGTTATTATAATGTGTATTAACATGACAAACACATTAAACCTCAAAAGTGTTTAATATGATTTACAGACTGTATTTTGGCTCCTTTTTAAGACAGGAATGCTTCACATTTGCACTCAGCAACTTTTTTGTTTTTCGTCAGTTTATATTGACTTCTCACTCCACTAGCTGACAGGTCAGAAATCTCTCAGATAAGTTTCACTCCATCATGTCTACTGGACTGAGAAATGTTAGCTGACTGAAGAGGTGCTACATCCAGTTTTCGCATGGGGTGGGTGTACATACAGTACAGGCCAAAAGTTTGGACACACCTCCTTATTCAATGTGTTTTCTTTATTTTCATGACTGAAGGCATCAAAACTATGAATGAACACATGTGGAGTTATGTACTTAACAAAAAAAGGTGAAATAACTGAAAACATCTTTTATATTCTAGTTTCTTCAAAATAGCCACCCTTTGCTCTGATTACTGCTTTGCACACTCTTGACATTCTCTCGATGAGCTGCAACAAGTAGTCACCTGAAATGGTTTTCACTTCACAGGTGTGCCTTATCAGGGTTATTTAGTGGAATTTCTTGCTTTATCAATGGGGTTGGGACCAGCAGTTGTGTTGTGCAGAAGTCAGGTTAGTTGGATGATCATTTATTTTTCAACAGGACACAACCTCCAGGCTGTGTAAGGGCTATTTGACCAAGAAGGAGAGTGATGGAGTGCTGTAAATGGTCATCACAATAAAGAAAACACATTGAATGAGGAGGTGTGTCCAAACTTTAGGCCTGTACTGTACATGATGAAAAATAACATTTTTGCCAGTATAAAGACGCAATTTGCAGATATAGAGGCAATGTGCAGCAGTGTCCAGTTCTCCCAACGTAATCAGATCTCTTTACTGCACTCATAATGCAATAAGGGCAACTACCAAGAATTTAGCAGTTTTTGTTAATTTTAAGCTGTTACATTCCATTAACACACAAGTCATATGTGATGCCAAAATGAGACTGACAAACATAACGTTTCCATGGCTTGGATCAATCATTTATTTTGCAGCAAACTAGCTTTGGGAAACATAACGGTACTGTACGTGGCAGCTGGCTTGCTAGTAAGGTAACTGACTGAACCCTCACTTTTTACATGTTCTATACTATTCAGGTATTAGCGGCTAACTTGCACCTTTCCCGAACCTCCAGAATAAAAAAAGAGAGGCACTATAATGACACACATGATCTTGCACACTTAGGCAGATGCTCTTGAATGCAGGTGGCGGGGACTCGGTGAGTCAGGAAGAAAGCTGCTGTACCAGCCAATACACGTCTGCAGCATCTTGATTGCATTTGTATGGGGTTAATTAGCATTGAGGCATATTTTACAAGATGATGATGATTTATAAAGAATAAATTACACAGAAATGTACATATTCCAGGTTTTATGAATCTGAATTTTTTTAGCATTTGTATTTTCCAGTTTTTTTTTTTGCTGTGCGCATGTTTTCACACTCGAATCCATGCAACATTTTAAAAATGTGGCTGCCAGAGAGGAAAATGGCTGCCAGAGAGGAAAGCCACACTGGATTTCTTATGGAGTGATTTTTTCTGGGTGTCCAGTTAACATCATTTTCCTGGATTCTTTAGATGTTTTTGTTTTCATGTCCTTAAAATGTTTACAGATCTCCCATTCTTTCCTTTGATTATTACTTTGGTTATTCACACCAAGTTAAATTACAAAGGAATCAATACACATTTTATACTTTATAAAATATCTGATCAGTTTTCAGTAAAACACTAATAAACGGACTGAACAAGGAAAGAAACAAGAAAAAGAAAACATTTTACAATAAAGCTAGTGAGTACACGTACAGTATCTCACAACAGTGAGTACACCCCTCACATTTTTGTAAATATTTTATTATATCTTTTCATGGGACAACACTGAAGATATGACACTTTGATACAATGTAGTCAGTGTACAGCTTTTATAACAGTGTAAATTTGCCGTCCCCTCAAAATAAGTCAACACACAGCCATTAATGTATAAATTGCTGGCAACAAAAGTAAGTACACCCCTAAATGAAAAATGTCCAAATTGTACCCACCATTATTTTCCAGCACTGCCTTAACTCTCTTGGGCATGGAGTTCACTAGAGCTTCACAGGTTGCCACTAGAATCCTCTTTCACTCCTCCATGACGACATCACGGAGCTGGTGGATGTTAGAGACCTTGCGCTCCTCCACCTTCCGTTTGAGGATGCCCCACAGATGCTCAATAGGGTTTAGGTCTGGAGAAATGCTTGGCCAGTCCAGCACCTTTACCCTCAGTTTCTTTAGCAAGGCATTGGTCGTCTTGGAGGTGTTTTTGGGGTCATTATCATGTTGGAATACTGCCCTGTGACCCAGTTTCCGAAGGAAGGGGATCATGATCTGCTTCAGTATGTCACAGTACATGTTGGCATTCATGGTTCCCTCAATGAACTGTAGCTCCCCAGTGCTGGCAGCACTCATGCAGCCCCAAACCATGACATTCCCAATATCATGCTTGACTGTAGGTAAGGCACGCTTGTCTTTGTACTCCTCACCTGGTTGCCGCCACTCACGCTTGATACCATCTGAACCAAATAACTTTATCTTGGTCTCCAGATCTATTCCAGTAATCCATGTCCTTAGTCTGCTTGTCTTCAGCAAACTGTTTTCTTGTGCATCATCTTTTTCCTTCTGGGGAGACAGCCATGCACACCAATTTGATGCAGTGTGCGGCGTACAGTCTGAGCACTGACAGGCTGACCCCAAAACCTCTGCAGAAACGCTAGCAGCATTCATACGTCTATTTTCAAAAAACGACCTCTGGATATGATGCTGAGCAACTGCACTCAACTTCTTTGGTCAACCATGGTGAGGCCTGTTCTGAGTGGAACTTGTCCTGTTAAACCGCTGTATGGTCTTGGCCACCGTGCTGCAGGTCAGTTTCAGGGTGTTGGCAATCTTCTTATAGCGTAGGCCATCTTTATGTAGAGCAACAATTCTTTTTTTCAGATACTCAAAGAGGTATTTGCAATGAGGTACCATATTGAACTTCCAGTGACCAGTATGAGAGAGTGTGAGAGCGATAACACCAAATTTAACACACCTGCTCCCTTGTAACACTAACGAGTCACATGACACTGGGGAGGGAAAATGGCTAATTGGGCACAATTTGGACATTTTTCGGTTAGGGGTGTACTCACTTTTGTTGCCAGCGGTTTACACATTAATGGCTGTGCGTTGACTTATTTTGAGGGGACAAAAAATTTACACTGTTATACAAGCCGTACACTGACTAATTTACATTGTTTCAAAGTGTCATATCTTCAGTGTTGTCCCATGAAAAGATATAATAAAATATTTGCAAAAATGTGAGGGGTATACTGACTTTTGTGAGATACTGTATATATTCCACCACAATTGTGAAACTGCATTTAGAACAGGATCAGCACTTACAAAAGTCATATATTTATAAACTGTGAAGTTAATCTGAGTAGTTGGCACCCTTATTTACCATCAGATGACTCTACTATCAAAGCAGGAAGTCATTGAAGACCTCATAGGTCACAATATAAGCACTCTTTTGGGGGCTTGAGGTTCTTCGGACCACATGGGGTGAGATGCAGTATAGTCTCACAGGCATATTAGGGTGAACAGTCAATCTGGCCCTCCTCATTACACCTCTGTAGTGAGTCTAACATGCAAGAATCTCTAGTGCTACTGGGGGAGTTCTAACCATACAACATCAGAGATTGATGATGTCAGCCAGGACCCCGCAAGTGTTAACAGTGGGGTATTCAGGGGCACAATGTAAAAGGATCTTGCTTCCTTTGATCATGGAGGTTAGAGCTGGGAGGCAGCTGGCGACAACAGCTCAGCTGGTCAGAGGGAGGAAGGAAAGCCAAAATAGTAGAAGGTGAACAAGAGAAACATAACAGTGTAGCCAAGGGTTACTGCCATTTACTTAGACCCTGTGAGACAGAGGTGTTTATTATTTTCCACCTTTTGTTGTATTTTGGTGTCCCTCTTTTTGTGTATTTTAGCTTTATTGAATAAGCCATTTTTGGGTTTTTTTGTCATTTTTGGACCCCTATGGGGAATTGAGACACCAACTACAAGCCATAAAACAAACAGTTTAATTCAGTCTAGTCACAGTAATATCACAGTTAATTAGAAAGAGACTACATACTGTTTATTTAGCTTATCTGCCTCCTTAAGAAAGTCAGCCTTCTCAGCTTGAGCATTCCGTTCTCTCCATTTCTGGATGTGAAATTCTTTCTCATGGCAGGAAACACTCTGGAAATTAGTTTCATCCTGTTTTGGATTTAGAAAAGGAAGACATCCATTTTAGATATTAAAGTGTGCATGATCAGATAGGTCCTTTAATTCAGAATATACTCTTCTACTCCATTTTTTGTGCCTTCTTTTCAGTTACAGGATCACACATACCTGATGCCTATCCTGGCAGCATCTGGCACAAGATCGGAATCAACTCAATCGCATGACACAGATAAAGCTCACTCTTAAGTGTAGGGTGACTATACATTCTCTTTTGGGACCTTAAAAATACATCTGGCCAAGATTTCCAAATATGCCTACCCAACACACATCCATTGGTAAAGCATCTACTGTATTCATTTATTAAATCCATTTGATCAAATTTTGCAGACCCTAGTGGGAAAACTAGTAAATGTTTTGAACTTGCATGCAGCATAACTTAGTACTGTACATATCACATATTGGACTTTGATAGGAAAAGCCGAGGAATTTGCATGAAAGGCAGGGTGGTTCAGTAGATAGTTATGAGGACTGGGCAGAACTGTGTTACAATTAAACATTGAAGTGCAAAAGATGCATAAAAAAAGTGGAAGTATGCAGACAGTTTAAAAATAAATATCCACATTTCCATCCTGGATGTACTACTAACACATATGGGTTTTAGCAAATAAAGGTGCTAGCAACTCAAAAATGCATCTTTACTCTACAAAGTGAAAAACTCCTGTTAAGGGGGACAGCTCATCAATAATTTTGTGTGACAAGTTAAAAGGGAGGATGCAGTAACTGCAGCTGATGCTGTTTTTGTATTGTGTTATAGTTAGACATCAGTGAAAAGCGTAGTGGATGAAAATGTTTGTGTATGGGACATAGGGGATAATGTTAATTTGTTTCGTTAGGTTTCCAAGTGTGTTATAAAACCTGACCTTTTTTTTAAGCCAATGAGCTCTAGGTTATGATCAATGTAACTGCCTTCATTTTATGCCGAGACATTAAGAATTTTCTGTGTTTTAAAAAAGTATAATGAGGCTTTATTTTGTTATGTTTTGTTTAGAAAAAGTAATAAAAATGAATTACTTTCGAGGCATGGAACCCCAAGGCAAGTACAAATGCCCTATCTTCTATTTTGAAAAGCAAAATTTAGTTACCCTACATGATAGTCAAAGTTACAAACGTGCGTTTTGGATGTCGGAGGAAAACAAAATGTAGTACGTGGGAGTCATGTGCGATCAACGTGCTGACAGGAGACAGGGTGGCAGTTAAACGGAACACTAAACAGTACACCTCAGCCCTTTTACTCAGGTGCACAATATTTAAACGAAAGGGGGCTAATAAAACACATTTGTGATCAGAAGACCTGATATTCTGTCATTTTTTTCATTTCAGCAGAACCCAAGTGTGCAACAAACCCCGTAACGTCATATTTCAATAAACAAAGATTTCTACAGTACTTCACCCTTTCTTTACACTTGAAACGCGCATTAATTAATTAAATTGTCATCACAAATCTAACCCCCATAAACAATACAGTGCCTTACTGGGTTGCACTAAAACAAAGGTAAATACGATATCGTAATGAAAAACTTTTTCGAATTGTCCTCACTGATAACAGATTAACTATTAAACAGATTAAACAAAAAGTAACGAACGCCGCATTTTGTGGTTTTCATCACAAATTAACAGATTTTGAGGGCTGTCTCTAAAAAACTATAATGCAAAGACATGTATACGCAATATTGTACACAGCGATTAATTTAAAAATAAAAATAAATCACCTGCCAACTGGTTTCACCAGACGCTTCCGTTGTCAAGGCGGCCATCTTTTTTTGTATGTAAAACTTTATTTGTAGGTAATATGCCGCTCACAAGTGAAAAAATACCGCGACTGAGGAAGGCTGAGGATTCTTTGTGAAAATGTGGTCTCAAAAGCAACAGTGTTTTTAAGGATTGTTGTTTTGAAGCATATCATTTTGGAAATGTCACTTTTAAATATCGCGTTGCATAGTGGGTTATATGGGTGAAACATTATATTTTATCGGTTGTTGCTTTGCATTTTAAAGACTGCGTATACTCACGTCATCCAGCAATCCACAGATCCAAAGAAGAAGTAAATATATATATATAACAGCAAGTAATTTTTCCTCTTTATTTAAAATAAAATTATTTAAAATATGTTCAACTGAAAAAGATTACATGGCAGAGTTAAAACTTTAAATGAAACAACATATGTTGGTTTGACATATTTCACTTCGGAGTACTGCCCCTCCAACCATCCTTCTGCTGATACCAGCATAGGTGAGACATCCCCACCCACAATTACAGCAGCACAACTGAGCTGAGAGCTGAGGAGACTTCGTGCTAGCAAAGCAGCGGGTCCAGATGGAGTATTGTCATGACTGCTGAAGGCCTGTGCGTTGGAACTGGGGAGTCCTCTACAGCGCATCTTCAACCTGAGCCTGAAACAGGTGAGAGTCCCGAGGCTTTGGAAAACATCTTGTATCACGTCCTAGTGAGCTGAATGACTTCTGGCCTGTTGCTCTGACGTCACATGTGATGAAAACCATGGAGCGGCTGCTGCTTCACCACCTGAGGCCACAGGTCCGCCATGCCCTCGACCCTCTGCAGTTCACATACCAGGAGAAGGTGGGAATGGAGGATGCCATCATCTATTTGCTACACCGATCCCTCTCCCACCTGGACAGAGGCAGTGGTGCTGTAAGAATTTTGTTTCTGGACTTCTCTAGTGCCTTCAACCCCATCCAACCTCTGCTCCTTAGGGACAAGCTGACTGAGATGGGAGTAAACTCACACCTGGTGGCATGGATCATGGACTATCTTACAGACAGACCTCAGTATGTGCGTCTCGGGAACTGCAGGTCTGACATTGTGGTCAGCAACACAGGAGCGCCGCAGGGGACTGTACTTTCTCCGGTCCTGTTCAGCCTATATTCATCAGACTTCCAATACGAATCGGAGTCCTGCCACGTGCAAAGGTTTGCTGACGACACTGCTATCGTGGGCTGCATCAGGAGAGGGCAGGAGGAGGAGTATAGGAAGCTAATCAAGGACTTTGTTAAATGGTGCAACTCAAACCACTTACACCTGAACACCAGCAAACCAAGGAACTGGTGGTGGATTTTAGAAGGCTCAGGCCCCTCATGGACCCCGTGATCATCAGAGGTGACTGTGTGCAGAGGGTACAGACCTATAAATACCTGGGAGTGCAGCTGGATGACAAATTGGACTGGTCTGCCAATACTGATGCTCTGTAAGAAAGTTCAGAGCCGACTATACTTCCTTAGAAGGTTGGCGTACTTCAACATCTGCAATAAGATGCTGCAGATGTTCAATCAGACGGTTGTGGCGAGTGCCCTCTTCTACGCGGTGGTGTGCTGGGGCGGCATCATAAAGAAGAAGGATGTCTCACGCCTGGACAAACTTGGTAGGAAGGCAGGCTCTATTGTAGGAATAAAGCTGGACAGTTTAACATCTGTAGCAGAGCAACGGGCAGTAAGCAAACTCTCGTCAATCATGAAGAATCCACTGCATCCACTTAACAGTGTCATCTCCAGGCAGAGGAGTAGCTTCAGTGACAGACTTTTGTCACTGTCTTGCTCTACTGACAGACTGAGGAGATCGTTCCTCCCCCACACTATGCGACTCTGCAATTCCACCCCGGGGAGTAAATGCTAACATTATTCAAAGTTACTGTCTGTTTTTACATACATTTTTATTACTCTTTAATTTAATATTGTTTTTTGTATCCGTATACTGCTGCTGGATTATATGAATTTCCCCTTGGGATTAATAAAGTATCTATCTATCTATCTATCTATATGGCAGTCTGGCACAGGTAGCATTTTGCATTGTCATCATTGTTGTGTAACAATATACATACCTCACCTCTATCAATGAAATTAAATGTTATATCAACTTAACCCTGATCGCAAACGTCCAGCGGGCCATTAGTGAACCGCAAGTGGCCAAAACAGCGTTACGTCGGCAGCCGTAACCAGTGGTCCCCTGGAATTTTATACATCAGCTTTTGCGTGGCCTCCTGGCGTCCCGCAACTGGCAGAAGCTGGCGGCTAACAATCTGTCCTCGCGTGGCAGGAGAGCAATTGCTGACAGTTCTTGGCAGTTAATTACCTGACCACCACTCATATAGGCAAAACTGTAATTAGAATACAACACGCTTAGTCAAAGTCTTGATATTTTTATTAGAGCAAAAAATGCAATAATAATAACAACAATAATGATAATACTGATAATAAAATATATTGTACAGTTTTATGCACTTTGTTCTACAATCTTCTCCTTTCACATGCCACACCGCCTGTACAAAGACAACAAAAAGAAAAAAAAAGACATAATTAATATGGGATAATAAAAGAAAAATAACCAAATTAAGTAACATTTAGTAAACACAATTAAAGCATTCATTCTCCGCCGTTTTCATAGAGGCACATTTCAGAAACCGAGTCACCTCCCGCTGCAGATCCTCTTCATTAGATTCCATTATGGTAGGATTTCTCCTGATTGCCCCTGCCATCACACAGATATTTATTGTTAACTTCTGTTATCTACCCAAGTGTATTAATGAGTGCCATTGAAATAATAAAGACAGACTTATAATACATTGATTCTGGCATTCGGATTAATGCTTGTTAGTGGCTGTAAAAATCTATTTGAAAAAATTGACATACTGCGTATGATTCTTTATGGGCTGAATTCCTTTAAAGAGATTTTCTATCCCATACCTATCCCATTACACAACTGGGCAACAGCATTTATTATTAAGCAGTGAATCATTGGCCTCACTGATTCTTTGACTGTCCTGCCTAGATATTAGCATGCATGTCTTAGAACAGTTGTTCAAATGCTCAAAATTGCGCTGTACAATCTCTGTTAAATATATTATAAAATCACCAATTTCTCTTGAAGCACCTGGTCCAGAAAGAGCATGCAATCCATATCTTTTAGAGACTCCCCTTTGTTGAGGGGGAGAGAAAAAGGAAGCTTCACATCAACATATACATTATTTGTAATTTGCAGGGTCTTTTCTGTATTGTCCAGTCTCTGTATGATGTTACTGAGCTTGCTGGTGAGCTCCTCCTACTTCGTCTGCATCACCATCATGGTTGTTCTGAAGTTATCTGTAATGTAAAAAGGGATATATCACAAATTGCATACGTACAATATCGATTACTACCTACTATGTGTTAAGTGAACACAATACTCACTGTCAAACACATTCTGATCAGGTAAGTTCTCCTAGAATCTGCCAAGGTCCAGACCTACTGCAACATGTCAAACTCACATTATACAATTATAGTAAGGTGAAAGTAGGGTTAAATGCATACATCAGCGTATTTCCAAAGTGATTACATTCATTTATCTTTGTCTTGATAATGGCTATTTCATTCACAAGCTACTTACCTGTAAAACCATAGCCTCCATGGGGTGCCACAGAGCTCCAAACCCCAGAAACAACCACGCCAAGACAGACCTGGGTGCAAATACATTTTGTTTGTTCACAATATCTTTTTCTAACATCCACACCACAGTCTCCAATTCACAATACCCGCTTCCACCCCTCTAGATTCCACACATAGAGAGAGATGGCTTCCATTTATGATAGACCCGGGGTACTTCCAGAGCCACATCCTTGCATAATAGAAGCACATCTGGGCCATACAGAAGCCTCTCAAACCAGGGAAGTGTATTCCTCACAGCACCCCTTGGCAAGACCCAAGTACTTCCCGGCCTTTGGCCAGATAAGAATTTACCTTCCATCCCAGACGGGTTGCCAGTCCATACACCATAGCACTTACAAAGGTAATATTATGATAAGGACAGCTTTAACTCAGCAAAAATGACAGTGTAACAACAGAAATTTGTGAAAGGAATGGACAACACAACATCTTTCAAAACTGGGCACCCATTTATGCATATTATAAAATAAATATCTTGACTATGGATTACAAAAGTACTATCACGTGTAGAAGCCTCAATGAAGACTTTGGTGTTTGAAATAGGTCAGTTTTTGAAAACACAGTTAGTATTAGAGACACTTAGTATAGGAATGATAACAATATTGTAGTCGTTCAATATTCTACCAGCATGGGTAATGGCTATGTATCATAACATGACATTAACAATATTTCCTTACAGATATGTTAATTGCCCTTTTACAATCGGGAGTATGGTGTTATGTTCCTGAGAGTGCTGAAGCACACAAAGTCCCAAAAATACTCAGAATACCCAATACAGGGAAAAAAGCACAGTCAAAATCCAGCCTAGTAATGAAAAGGGCCATATAGAATCTTTCTGAATAATAAAAAAAAAAAAATCTTTCAAAAATGTCCTGAGGCACAAAAAATGCTACATGGAGCTTAAATAGCAAAGGAGTTGGTTGCCTATGCAATAAGTCAGCCCAATAGCAAACAAGGTTCCAATACAATTCCAGGAAGCAAAGTCAAAAACATGGCAAAAAGATTAAAAATCCAGTAATTCACAAAAGAGAAGAACAGAAATAATCACAAAACACAGCAATTCCCAAAAGCATTTCAATGAATTGCAAGGAACTGAGTTGAGCCTACCTTTATAGGGCTCAAGGGCAGTCACTTGTGGTTATGGTCAAATGGGTCTGCCTCTTGGTTGGCCACCCGAAAAAACATATGGTACATATGACAAGATACACAGATACATAGGAACTAAATAACCAATAATTGTAAAATAAACAACCAGAAATGAACAAATCAGACATAAATATAGAATTTGAACCCCAGATAGGGAAGGAACCTTGGAGAAATATAAAATAAGGCAAGGCTGTTCTGTATTCCTTATGGTTTAACAATATTTTGACATTTAAATATGGGGTTTACCCTCTCAGGAGGCTAAAGTTGGCAAGTCAGAACAGTGACCTACACATGGCTGGTATTACCACTTTGTGATCAATTCATTTGGTTGTCAATCTAAGTCACTGACCACTAGTATAAAGAGACTGAATATAAACACAAATGACCTTTACAAAATAAGAAAATATCTCATAATATGGAAAAAAATCATACAATGAACTAGGTGGCACTTTGTTAAGCAAAGTGCTGTGAGAATCTGGAACAAACCACTGAATCATATAGTTGAACTGAAGACATTGGGTTGTTTTTTTATACATCATTTTGATGTGCTTTTGGAACAAAATAGCTATCATCTAAGTAAGGAAGACAAATGGATTGAATGATTTATTTTTATTTACCTATTGTGTTTTTATCTATTCACCAATTTCTGAACCTGTCAATCCACTTGTTAGGTTTGGGGAGCCAAAGCCTGGCAACATCTAATGCAAAACAGTGACCAACATTAAACAAGGTGTAAGACCAATGTAAGGCAAATGAGTCCACACATCCAGACATACAGTACCTACACTGGGACAGTTTAGAGTTCACAATTTGGACACACTGAGCTTAGAACTTATCCTGCCAACAATGGGCCCTAGGCAAGAACCAAATTTGAACCAGGGCATCAGTCAATTGCAAGGTACACTTATGCACATACTCAGACTGGGCCAGTTTATAGTTATGTAGGATATATGTGACCTATGTCCTAGTGACAAATTGCCTTTCACCATTCATCAGTTCTGGTAATTGTAACACTTTGCTTTTTCTAGATCTTAGCTCTGCTTTTGATGCAGTGGGTCATTCTGTTCTTTTGGACCATCTCAAGTGTGAAGCCAACAGGGTACTGCCTCTTACCTTAGCCTTAGCCAAATCATTTTCTGTTAAAGTTAGGCATTTTTCTTCTTCAGCACCAATTACCTATGGGATACCTTAAGGTTACATTGTAGCCCCACTTGTGCATCTGCTACAACTTGGTTTAATTTTAGAAAAACATAATGTCTCTTATTATTGTGATGATGACATCCAGGTAAAGATAGATAGATAGATAGATAGATAGATAGATAGATAGATAGATAGATAGATAGATAGATATGCATGGGCTGTGGTGAGTAGAAGCAGAGTTAGCGGTGGAGGCTTGAGGAAAAACACTTTGTGAGGGCGCAAGGCACCTCCCAAGAGAGAGCTGAGTGACAGGAGTTGGGTTAATTGGAGCTAAGAGGAAGTCAGCTTCAGAGTGAGAGGGGAATGAATGGTTTAAGAACAGGAAAAAGGCAGACAAGCCTGTTTTTATGATTTTGGAGGTGTCCCCATGGCCCAGACAATGGCAGCGGTAGGGCACTGTTTATATCACGACACACCAAATGAAAAGCTAGTCTCCATCTTGAAGTCTCCCGTAGATGAGTAGTTCCTATGTGTCTTATTTGACAGGTTGTCACAATATGTTCATACTCATGCCACAAGTCTGTGTCATTTTTCACTCAACGTAAAGATCTGAAAAACAAATAAACTGTCTTCTCAATAGTAGATTATTCCAACTTAGAGAGATTGCAAAATTAAAATAATTTCTTTATTTTAAGGAACTATAGATTGTTTTACATGGCCTTACTGGCCTCTCTTCATCAGCTTCCAGTTAGGTATAGAATCAAGTTTAAAGTCCTTATGTTTGTTTTGAAATAATTAATAGGCTGGCCCTGTGTCATAACTCATTTATCTTGTGATTTTATTTTATCTCAAGGCCGCTCAGGTCTCATAATCAGTCAGTCATTTTCCAACCCTCTATATCCTAACACAGGGTCACGGGGGTCTGCTGGAGCCAATCCCAGCCAATACAGGGCGCAAGGCAGGAACAAATCCCCAGGCAGGGCACCAGTCCACTGTAGGGCACACGCACACACCCACCCACACACCAAGTACACACTAGGGACAATTTAGGATCGGCAATGCACCTAACTTGTTGGTCTTTGGACTGTGGGAGGAAACCAGAGCACCCGGAGGAAACCCACGCAGACATGGGGAGAACATGCAAACTCCACGCAGGAAACACCCGGGAAGTGAACCCAGGTCTCCTTACTGCAAAGCAGCAGTGCTACCACTGTGCCACCATGCTGCCCTCTCCTAATTAGATGTTGGTTTACAAGCCCTTATAAGATTGTATGGTTAACTCTCTTATTGTATTATTTTAAATTTTAAATTGTGGCGGCAGGCTAGTTTTATTTTACAGCAGTTTAGTCAACATCAGTTGTTTTTAAATGTCCTTTAAAAATAAATTTGACTTGGCTTGATAAAACCCTGAAGATTTCCTTACAGATCTAATGCATACATTTAATTTATTGTGTAATTGTTCTGTTGTTTTCTTTGCAACTAAAATTATTCTTTATGAATATATGTCTTTTTGTCCAATTCAGTATTTCTTCACACAGCAGAATCCTCTATCAGATATAACCTTAGTTGTAGCAGATGGTACGTGGGGAGTGACTTTTGAAGGTCAGTTTCAATGTGATTTGCACCTTCTACCTGACATGCAATCTTGACTGGCTTTCTTCACGATGTAAAAAATAAAATTTAGAGCATGAAAGGAAAGATTGAGCTTCTGTCCCTGTAACAGTGCCAAAAGAGAAGACATTTTTTGTTTTTGGATCAGATGCAAAAAATAACAACAATTAAACAAATTAATTAATATTTAAAAAAAACATTGATTTATTTGAAAATTAACATATTTGCTGGAAAACTATTTTTGAATGCATATTTGTCTAAGCACAGATAGAGAAAAGCAAAACTGCTTTCAATAAAGAATAAAGTAGGCTTTGGCAGAGATGGGAATTACTATTTCACATTAAATTTTATAATGCAATTGATGACGGTGTTTGTCCTGTGAGTGCATCAACATTCAGCTCTATAATAATAAATGCCTATACGTATTACAAATGTAATGTGAGGTTTTCCTGTTAGCTAATACTTCGTCATCTCAGAAGAACCAAGGGCAAAAAGGCCAATCAAAATGTAAGAGGTGATGGCCAAGCAAAAGATAGATTGCAGTACAATGGGTATACATGAGCAGGGGGGTACTGCTTAAGCTTGAGCCTGATTATTTGAGCAACTGCTTTGTGAATTTAGTTCATGTTTGTTGAATGAATGATGAATGATGATAAAGTGCACTACATTGGAGTATACTCTATAAGTATAATGGGCTGCTTTTATGAAAAAACATTATTTTGAATTGTTGATTATGAATAGTTTCTTAGATGACTGGCCTTTCATGTACTTTGGAATGAACGCCCAGTTTTGTAAGAAAGAAGGTTATCACTCTGATTAAGCTGAAAGGTACAGGGATTATTTCATGTCTGTTTAAAAGTAATTTGTTGGATGGAGAACCCTCTAATGGACCCAGAAATATTCTTCTTTTGACGCCAGCTGCATTCTTCATTCCTTTAAATTGTTCATAGGTTGTATAATGAATGCTATTGCCAATTTTACAGATTAATAGAGCTGCTTTTTTACTAAAACTATTCATATCCTTTTCATCCAGTAAGGGCATTTATTATTTATCCTGCTTTATAGTTTCTGATATAAAATAAGCATAAAATGACATTCTCAAGCTGCTGAATCCATATCAGGGTCATAAGGTCTAAAGATTAGTCCAGCACTATCAGGCTCAAGGCAAGAACTAGCTGTGGATGGGGCTCAGATCCTTCTTAGGGCATATTTTTGCACACATTCACACTCACAAAGGATTGAAATGAAATGAACAATTAACTGAACCTGCACATCTTTAGGGATGTGAGAGAAACACTGGAGTGCCCAGATGAATACCTAAGTGGGCACAAAGAGAACATGTAAAATCCACACCGATTATGTCTAAGTGCAGGGTACACCTCTATATTACAGTGTTGCGTGTGACAGATGCACTATTTCCTTCAGATCCACGCTATTCAACCAGCTCTACATTTCTTCCAAGTTGTTTTTAATGATTTTCAGCTTCTGCACACAAAATTTCTTATTGAAATTAATAGTTTATTTTCTTCCTGTTTGTATTACTAAAAGATCGTGACACAAGATATTGTGTCATCAGTAATTGTTAAACATATTGCACACTTTGAAATGTAACCTCTTGATTCCATATCATTGTGTCTGGACCCTTCAAGAAACCAAAGCCACAAGCTATTTTATAAATAAACAGGGCAGACATTTTGGAATATCAAAGCAATTTTCTATGTTCATTAATGATGATGCTCTCCCTTTATTTCCCAAGTTAAAGTTCTTGTATCTGATGAGGTATCTGGGCCAGGCATTTGAAAAGGTGCAAGGAACCATAGAAGACCACCTTCATATGTCAAACTACATCTCCTTTTGCCTATGCAACAGTTCAGTTGAATGTTTGTAAATGGCAAGCAACAGTGAGGTTTGAAGCAGGCTTTCCTGTCAGAAAATTATTGGCCATATACATTCTTGAGAAAACAGCATTCATACATGCTAGACATGGGCAGAACATTTCACCAACCTATGTATGTCATTTTTTGGTAATAGCCTTTCTTAATTTTTTCAACTACTGATAAAGAATGGACAATGTTTACTTTATACTAGGGAAAAAAAAAATAATAATCTTAAGGAAAACAAAAAGTGCTTTCATCAAACACCGAGATGCAGTACATGTACAAGGTATTTTATCCAATACACTATATGACATTTTCTTTTAAGACTAGGGGGCTTCGCCCCCTGCTCGCTTCGCTCGCCAACCCCTGTGTTTGCTTAATCGGATATACAGTTTTAATTTTTTTTTTCTTTGGAATTGTTTCAACTTCAGTATTTGCACTTTTACTTTAAAGCTTCATTAAAAACAATATTTTTTGGAGACACATTGTTACAACGCAACGCATAACTGCCTGTGAGTGAATATTGTTTGTTTCCCTAATAAATAATCCGACTTTTTCTAATTGTCACTGTGATTTATTGGTTGTCATAGCAAAAGCTATTCTCATGGTAAACTGTAAACATTTTAATACGAATGGCATATCACAGTCTCCTTTGGTGTGTAATGTTATTCACAGAATATATACATTGCCTTTCTTTTTGATGGTTAAAATTTGCATCGCTTCTCTGTGATCATCAATATACACCTGACTGAATTGTGTATTCTTTGAAATTCAACTTATCGTTGCTTTAACTGTTGCGGGACCACAGATTCTCATAGCGTATGGTCTATTATTGTGTAAATCCACGTTTTGTGCATAAGAATGATGCGAATGCGAAAAGACTCTACTCTTTGCCTTTTATTTCTGACCTCGATTTGTCCTGCTCTTTTTTCAATTATACTTGGTTCTGATGGTTAATCACCTTTTGTTTTGCGCCATTACGATCTTTTCTATCTTTTTTTTTTGATACTGTAGCGATTGACATGATAAAGTGTCACAAAAGTTTTACTTGAACAATCGCTGACTTCGGAACCCCAAACACAACTTTCTAGCACCCTCTCCAACCCCTCATCCCCTGACTGTCTGACTGTTTTTTGATGCATGTGCTCCTGTATGATATCTGTTGTAAGTAGGGTGTGTCTTGCAAGAATCTTATGTTCCACGTCCTCGCGAGATGGCCCTGGCACCGTCTCTTGGCACCAAGCCTCATGTTTACGGTCCTTTTGTCTCGTGGGTCTTTTAAATGTCTTCCGAGAGAAGATCACGTATCGTAGCCTAGCCTTGCTTTTGCATTCCAGGATTTCTTTTTATAAGAGAGAGATGACTTCCTAAGGACAGGGTAAGGCATGAATAACCCTAGTGAGAAGGGTCTGGAAACACACTGGCTGTCAGGTTGTTGGTATGCTCTGCCAGTATTAATATTGCTGGATAAGTATGAACTCAGAGATAATAAGAGTAAGCAGGAGGCCACAGCTCCTTCAAGCTAGTAGACCTGTTTCAGATCCCAGAAGTATTTCTAGGATTTGACATGAAGAGAAATCTTAACTGAGTTTTAAAGGACTCTGCCTGGCATCAGACTCAATAGCAAGAGTAAGAGAGGTTATATGAACAACAACAATAGTCCTTTCATGAAAAAAGACACATTTTTGGTTTTAATTATTTTACTTTATGAGTAGCAATGGTAGGAACATAAATTTTAAGAAACTGAAAGATTGATCGGTTGGGTAAACTTTCTTATTTATGGTAAAACTACAAGTAAATACAGTAGTTAACAGTAGGATTCCTAACCAACGATATTTATTTCTTTTATTTTTAGTTATATTATTAAATAACATGGCAACTGATTTGTTATCAATTAATGCATTTATAGCAATGTGCTGCAACAGGAAACATCTCTGGAAGCAAACATTAATGTGAAAATAGAGTAACATGATCAACAAGTGAGAAAAAGAATGAAAAAATGCATAAAACTGAACTAAAATGTTGAAAAACTAAGCAAAATGATCAAAAAGTAAATTTAAGCTGTAAAAAAATACTAACAGAAAAAGGAGAGACAGACACAGAGATGTTAGGCTTCAGAGAGCATGTTGTTTTTGGTAAAAGGGTGAATGGGGAAGCCAATCCTATCTACTAGACATAGACAAGGAAGTGAGGCTGTAACGCTTTATTTTTAAAAAAATGCTTTAGGCTGATATTTTGGGTTTGTATATAATCCCTGTCACGCATGCATGTCAGAGGACCTCCTCATGGGCTTGATCAAGGTATGTGATTGCTCTTCTCTATCTCTCTCCAAAGCTCAGAGAAAAATGCTTAGTGAGGGCACTTAGCTGTGCCCCTTCCAGTGTATGCACTATAAAGCAGGCCGGCTGCCCAGAAGGAAGTGTCATTCTCTCCTCAGAGTGAACCGCCAGATGAAGCTTCCAAGAATGACCTATTTTTTCCTCTTGAAGCCAAAGAGCTTGCTTTGTTGTTTTGTTCCCAATCGGCTGTTTTCTTTATTTTCCTAATGCACATTGTGTGTTGGACTCTCAGTATAAACCAGGATGACCTGGCAAGTTTTCAACGTTGCCCATCTTGCCATTCCTGCATACGGCCACAATCCTTACTTGGTGTTTAGTTAGTAATTAAGCATTTCATTTAGATATTTTCTTCTTTAGCGCCATTGTTTTAATATTAGAGACATCTTGGGAGCACTTTCTTTCTTATAAAATAAATTTAATCCCAATTAGTTTTCCACAGATAAATCATTTATCTTTTCCTCCCGTTTTTAATTTGCATCATGATTCATACTATTGACTTAGAGAGTGTACAGAAGATACATTTCGAATATCAGCTCAAATATCTTATGCAGTCTCAGAGAATATCAGAATAAACATTACATAATATTTTACTGCAAATATTATTTTTTCCAATCATTTCTATTTAAGTAATATTCACTGTAGATGCATAAAATGTACTTTAGCTGGAAAGAAATATATTTTTAATTTTATTGTAAGAGGATTTTTTAATATAAATACACTGAGCACTGACAAGCTGGATTAACAACAATGATGCAGAAATAGTAATAATAATAATAATAATAATAATAATAATAATAATAATAATAACAGATGGTGCAGACTGCATGTGTATTTCTCAATTTTGTGTTTAATTATTTAATGGAAAACAAACTTATTGAAAATGTTAAACAGGTAAAGAAAATGTGAATAAAAATAGACTTTTCAGAAATACAGTACATGCATTATTTTTCTATTACTCTTCTCATTGTTTAATTTTTGAAGCATCATTTACAAAACTAATTTTTTTATCAACACATACCCATCTGTCACTATCTCCAGTGCACTCTTTGTTCTATTGTTGAAACACAGGGAGGCAAGGTCAGTTACAGCTGTATGAGACAGGTCACATTACAACAGACACATTTTTAGTCAAACAGGACAAATTCAGATTTGCCAATTATCCCTAGTTGTACATATTTTGAATATCAAAGAAAACTGAAGTAAATGAATAGAGTATGTAGACAAGCAAAGAATTAGAAAACACTACCCAAACTGTAATGGACCCAGGATTCAAAAGTCCCAAAGATGTAAAGGTTAGGTTGAATTACAATTATGGATATGTGTAAAAAACACATTCCCAAAGATTTTCTATATTATTTTACCTAACTTAAATCTATAAACGATGAACCCACAGGTTGGGTTTGGCACAAGGAGGACTGGGGTTATGGAAGGGGCTACTTTTCACCTATTACAGTACATTCTGTCTTATTGCATTTTACATAGCGTAGGAGCAAGACTCATTCCAAGTGGCAGTGTAGTATGTGTTGATCACGTGTGCACATGCTAAGTTTCATTGTTCTTTGTACAAATGACAATAAATCTGGAGTGGACTGACTACACTACATTTTATCAAGCCTTAGATTTCTAAAGAGCCAAGGCCACCTGCATGCCATTATGAAATTTACAATGGCAATCTACATTCAGCATTACGCACTTTCTGTGGCATGTTGTGTGAACGTATGATAAAAATTTCCTGGGGAAATGAAAAAGGGCAGATTAAGTGATAGAACTAAGCCATGATGAAACAGAAAGTGTCACAATCTAATTATCTAATTTCATAATGCATGTTGAATCGTTTTTGTTAATTCAATTGTAGGAAGAACAACTGATGACATTTTTGAGTGAGAAAAAGAACATTACTGAACACCATTGTTGATGCTGTCTCTCATGTAACACAAGCTCCAGCAGCAATCTCCATGAACCTGCATTTGCTCCGTTGCTGCAGGTGCTTTCTGCTGTCCATGACTAAAACAACTAAAACGCCAAAAGTTTTTCAGATTTGTTTATGATCTTGTAGTGGAAGACTGTGATTGATTGCAAGGTTGACATTTTTTCAGGTATTATTGTCTAGCTGCCTACCTGAACAGAGACAACAATTCACACTTGGGCAGCAACATTCAGCAATTTCAATAACAGTTGCAGAAGAGGATTTTTTGAGATGAAAAATATATGCTAGAGGATGTCCCTGGGGGTGAAAGGTTATTGCAGAGGGAGATAAGCACTGAGATGACGCACACTGCCAGTGTTCTTTTAAAATGGCAGAATCCCACAATTTTCTTTTCCTGAAAACTACACTATGTGTACAATCACAAGTTGCAAATGAATACTTGATAACACTCTTGGATAGAAAAATGAATGTATTAAATAAGTTTTAAGGCTTTTGATTCTACATTTGGACTTGTGTCCTTTAAAGCCAATTTTAAACATTAAAAATAAGCAAAATATATTTTTTTATTTATGAAAAATGCCCCACTTTAGAACACAATTTCATTTTGAAAATTAATATATACTATAGTTGTGAAGATGTTACTTTGACTTGTAAAATACCAAAGTTAATGTTTAAACAGAATGAGCTTGTTCCTTGCAGTCAAAGGCCTGATTAGTTGCTGGTGCACTAACTAAAGAAGAGTTTTTCTTTTGGTTTTTCACCCTGTGTGTGAATTGAATATCTGAATTTGTGCTCCATGGAACCAGAGGGTTTGGCTTGTAATGAAAATGGGACCTTTGCAAAAGGAAACAGAGTTAGAGGAGACTATTTAATTTAGTTTTCTATTTACACATGTCGGCCACAACATTAAAACCACCTGCCTAATATTAAAACCACCTGCCAGCTCTGACCTGTCAAAGCATGGACTTCACAAAACCTCTGAAGTTATTCTGGGGTATCTGGCATTAAGATGTTAGCAACAGATCCTTTAAGTCCTGTAAGTTGAAAGGTGGGGAATCCATGGATCGGACTTGTTTTTCCAGCATGTAATATGGATACACATGTGGGCAGTTCGGAGGCCAAGTTAACATCCTGAACTCTTTGTCATGTTCCTTAAACCTTTTCTGAACAATTTGTGCAGTGTTGCAAAGTGCATTATTCTGCTGAAAGAGGCCACTGCTGTAAGGAATACAGTTGCCATGAAGGGGTTGTTTTTGGGTCTGCAAACAATTTTTAGGTAGATGATGCATAAAGTAATGTCCGTATGAATGCCTGAACCCAAGGTTTCCAGGGAGAATTTTGCTCAGAGCATCACACTGCCTCTGCTGGCATGCCTTCTTCCTATAGTGCATCCTGTTGCCATCTTTTTCGCAGGTAAAGAACACACGTACAATGCAATACAATACAATTTATTTTTGTATAGCCCAAAATAACACAAGGAGTGCCGGAATGGGCTTTAACTGGCCCTGCCTCTTGACAGCCCCTGAGCCTTGACTCTCTAAGAAGACAAGGAAAAACTCCCAAAAAAACTCCAGTAGGGAAAAAATGGAAGAAACCTTGGGAAAGGCAGTTCAAAGAGAGACCCCTTTCCAGGTAGGTTGGGCGTGCAGTGGGTTTCAAAAGGAGGGGGTCAATACAATACAATACACAGAACAGAACAAAACATTAATACAGCATAAAAATTTAGAAGTACGGAGCAGAATTTAACAGTAGATGATAACACATAATAAGATTTGGATATTTTTAGAGCCCTGGAGACCTCATCCATCAAGCTGCCTCCCCCATTTGGCCATTCTACGGCTGAAACAGTGCTGTGCCAGCCAATCCGATGAAAGGAGCCCTCTTTCCCATGATTCCTGTGATCCTCCATCAGGGATGACTTTACCTTAGGCAGGCAAAACAACTTGGCAGGTGGGCCATGGCACCAGGTGCCATATTTGAGTACCGAGAAGAGAAACAGAATATGTGAGGGTTAGTATCCAATTATAACTATCATGTTACTTATGTTTTAGTGCTAATGACTAACAACAGAGATGCAGTATGTACAGTTAATCAGCAGCTCTAGTCAGGATATGCTAAACTGAAGTAGTGAGTCTTCAGCCAGGATTTAAAAGCTGAGACCGAAGGGGCATCTCCTATAGTAGCAGGCAGGACCATTCCACAGTTTAGGGGCCCTGTAACTAAAAGCTCGACCTCCCACTGTTATTTTATTAATCCTTGGAATCCTAAGCAGACCGGCATCTTGAGATCTTAATGTGTGCTCTGGTTTGTAAGTCATGATAAGTTCAGACAAGTAAGCCAGACCTTGGCCATTTAATGCTTTATATGTTAAAAGGAGGATTTTGAAATCTGCCGTAAACTTAACCGGGACCCAGTGTAAGGATTTAAGAACTGGAGTTATGTGTTCGTATTTTCTTGTTCTTGTAATAATTCTTGCAGCAGCATTGTGGATTAACTGGAGGCTGTATAAAGAACAGTTTGAACATCCAGTGTACACCGCATTGCAGTAGTCGATCCTACTAGAAATAAATGCATGAATTAATTTCTCAGAATCCTGTTTATTTAGAAAGCACCTTAATTTCCTAACATTTTTAAGATGGAAAAAACATGATTTTGACAACTTTATAATATGAGCTTTAAATGACATGCAAGATTTTGGGCTGATTCAGTGAAATTAATTGGGATTCCAACTGAGTTAAATGACAAAATATTGTGATCAAAGTCATTCCCTCCAACAATTAACATCTCTGTTTTATCTGTATTTAAAGACAAGTAGTTCTCATTCATCCACTCCTTTAATTCACTAACACAACTGATTAAAGAAAACATTGGAGAAACTTCATTAGATCTAAATGAAAGGTATAACTGGGTGTCATCTGCATACGAGTGAAAATTAACATTATGTTTCCTAATGATAGATCCCAGTGGAAGCATGTAAAGTGAAAACAGTAAAGGTCCCAGTACTGAGCCCTGTGGGACACCATATTGAACTTCTGTGTATAACGATGGAGTACTGTCAGCACATTTCTGTACATATTGAAATCGATTTGATAAATAAGAACTAAACCAAGTGAGCATGGTGCCTGTAAGCCCAACATCGTTTTCTAGCCTGTGCAGTAAAATAAAATGGTCAGTGGTGTCAAATGCTGCACTTAAGTCTAACAACATAATTACAGTGAAGTTTCCTTCATCAGAGGATATCAGAATGTTGTTTAGAACCCGCGTTGGTGCCGTTTCTGTACTATGACCAGTGCGGAAACCAGACTGGAATTTCTCAAATAAATTGTAATGCGTAAGGTGTGACTGAAGCTGATTGGCGACTACTTTTTCTAGTAAATTAGGGAGAAAGGGTAAATTTGAAATAGGCCTATAAATATTTAGTATGTGTGGGGCTAAGTCTGACTTTTTAAGTAATGGTTTAATGACTGACAGTTTTAGTGCATCAGGTACTGTACCATGCAAAAATAATAAATTGATAATGTTTAGAATAGCGCTGCAAGAACATCCATGTCACTTTTTACTAGTTTTGTTGGCACTGGATCTAGGGAACAAGTAGTGGGTTTCATTTTAGAAATTAAAGTAAAGACTTCCTGCTCAGTTACAGGATTAAAATTACTAAAGCGCTGAATGCAATGTGAGACAGGGTCTGCTAAGCTAGTATTTGGTTTGTAATGTGATGCTGAGATCTGGGATCTTATATTTTTAATTTTCTCATTGAAGAAGTTCATAAAGTCTGTACTGCTAATATCTGTTGGTATTTTGCACTGTAGATCTGAATTCCCATTTGTTAATTTAGCCACTGTACTAAACAGTACCCGAGGATTTGTATTATTGCTATCTATTATTGTAGAATAGTATTTTACACGAGCTTTAAAGAGGGTTTTTTATATTTATTAACACTCTCTGTCCATGCAATTTGAAAGACATGTAGTTTTTTTGTTCTCCATCTGCACTCCAGTTTTCGACACTCTAATTTAAGAGCTTGAGTGTTTTCATTAAACCAGGGAGAATTTCTATGTGCTTTGATCACTTTTGTTTTAAGGGGAGCCACTGTGTCCAGAGCATGTTAGCTGATCTAAATTGTTTTCCATGCTTACATTTGATATTAACTGATCTAAATGGTTTTCTACAATTACACTCAACTTACTCAAAGTATCTATAAGTATCACATGCATCCTGCTGTCCACATGAGCAAAAAGAAAACTTGATTTGTCAGACCAGGCCACCTTCTTCCCTTTTCCATGGTTTATGGCTATGCAGCCAAATACACAGTAAGCTGTGAAGCACTGTGTGTCCTGACACTTCTCTCTCATGGCCAGCATTCAATATTTCAGCTGTTTACGCTAACGTAGCTGTTGTTTGGGGTTGGACTAGACAGGCTAACCTTTACTCCCCTGGCTCATCAATAAGCCTTGCTCACCCATGACTCTGTTGTCGGTTCACTGTTTGTCCTTCCTTGGACTGCTTTTGGTAGGTACTAACCACTGAATACTGGGAACACCCCATAAGACCTCTCATTTCGGAGATGCTCTGACACAGTCATCTAGCCATCAAAGTCTGGCCTTTGTCAGAGCCATTCAGATCCTTATGCTTGCCCATTTTTCCTGATTCCAACACATCACCTTCAAGATATGATTGTTCACTGCCTAATATTTCCCACCCCTAGGTGCCATTGTAAC
Organism: Polypterus bichir lapradei; assembly: GCA_026402145.1. Lineage (NCBI taxonomy): Eukaryota > Metazoa > Chordata > Cladistia > Polypteriformes > Polypteridae > Polypterus > Polypterus bichir. The sequence continues at coordinate 5,618,959 of JANRMT010062836.1, forward strand.
AAGATAATCAATATTATTTGATTCACCTCTCAGTTATTTTAATGTTGTGGCTGATCAGTGTATATATCTCTTTCAAAAAGATGGTCAATAAATATATAAGTTCAAAACATTTTTGTTTAGAGATGTAGGATGTAATCAAATCAAATGCCACTAGTAATAATGCAAGCATTGGCAATTGTATTTATGCAGTATACATTACACATATAGTAATTGCTATTTGCAATATGAAAGTGTATATACTGCACATTTCCTGAAGTGTTAAATTGATAATAATAACCATATTAAACTCTAGAGTGTGCTAGTGAGATTGTATTTGGAATACCGTGTGCAGTTCTGATCACCATGCAAAAAAAAGGTCTTGTCAGCTGTAACAGGTATGCAAAGAAGAGCAACCGAGTGTAAGCCTGGACTCAAAAGCATGCCCCTTTCTAAAGGCTAATGAATAATAAATAATATTCTGTCCATTAAATAATAAATCCCATTCTCATGGACAGAGGTGGAAATCAAGGGGCAATCAATTTAATACAGCATCCAGAAAGTATTTATCTTTACACAAAGGGTTGTGGAAATGTGGATAAAGTTGAAGCAAAAACTTTGACATCTTTTAAAAGAAACTACATGTGATATTAGAAACAGCTTACTATAAATCTTTATGTATTCTTAAGTTCTTCTTCTTCTTCTTCTTTCGACTGCTCCCATTTGGGGTTGCCATAGCGGATCATCTTCTTCCATATCTTTCTGTCCTCTGTATCTTGTTCTGTTACACCCATCACCTGCATGTCCTCTCTCACCACATCCATAAACCTTCTCTTAGATCTTCCTCTATTCCTCTTGCCTAGTAGCTCTATCCTTAGCATCCTTTTCTTAATATACTCAGCATCTCTCCGCTGCACAAGTCCAAACCAATGCAATCTCACCTCTCTGAATTTGTCTCCCAACCTGCGTCACTGAAATATTTGATCATGTACTCAAAGATATTTAAGGGAAGTGCATTCACAATCAGAAATCAGAAAGCAAAACTGGCAATTAAGGAAACTCCTTACTTAAATAACCATTTGTTAAATTTAAGTTTAAATTAAAGGCATATGTTAATGCACACTCTTTACTCTCTATAATTAATACCAAAATATAAAAGTAGATTTTTTAAAGGTAAGCAGCTGTTGTCATACACATGTTTGCTAACTGTGGACTTACTATAAACCCAACTATGTGCGTGTGTTTTTAGTAGTCTTATAATCTCTGGATCTAGAAAGTAGTGTTTGATAGAGTAGAATATGAATATCTTTTTCCTGTTGTTTGATATGCTTTATTAATCCCAGGGGGGAACTTGTCTTTTTGCATGAACTTTGGAGGTCAGCGAGCAGGGTCAGTCATTATACAGCTCCCCTGGAGTAATTTTCAGGTTAAGGTCCTTGCTCAAGGGCCCAAATGAGTAGGATCCCTTGTGGCAGTAACTGGATTTGAACTGGCAACGTTCCAGACACAAACAAAGATCCCTAATTTCAGAGCCATCACTCCGTCTAAAATTGTGTAAATTTGGGTTTGGACCAAACATATGTGCTTGAATTAAGCTCCTTTACACAAGTACAAGAAGCCTCTCTACAGGCAAACACTACACATTTGGAATATTTCATATTATAAAACAGAACCCAAAAAGGCTGCGCACTAACATCAGTTCTCCCCTCTGCTATAGTATAGTTGGCCAATTGTTACTTACAAATCTTTTAAATAAAGACAATTGTAAAGGAAGGACCAGAAGAAAAATATTCCTTGAAGTAGACAGAAAGGTTCTGTTCATTACTCACCCAAATTATCACTGCTGATCTTAATATAAGACTTACAAGATGAATTTTATAATATCTCTGCTTTTTCCATTTCCATAAAATGTGCTATTTTCCATTTAACATACAGTACCAGCATGCAATATTACAGTATATTAGAGGACTTCCCATTCACTTTCTCAGATCAGTTTTGGTATTTGGGATTTAGTTAAAAGGAAACTTCTGCAGCATGTCGGAGAGCACTAAACAAGATGCTAATAGGTGTTCAACTCTTTAGCTCTCTCTAGTGAGCAGAATTAATGTTGTTAAAATGAACACCCCTTTCAAAACTCTTTTGTTCTTATTATAATTAGAAGGCAAAAGAAGCCACCTTTTAAAAGGATACTACTGCAAAGATCAAAAGCAGATAGCATGACACTAATTTATCTCCATATTTACTACTGGATTGTGAATACAAGTATTTGTAATTTGAAACAATGGAAGGAAGTAGAAGGTACTGAAAATGCACCTGCTTAGTTGGTCCAATTGTGACAGCTCCTCATTTTATGCCTTTCACTATTCTCTGGTCATCAATAATTATCTTCAGTTTATTAAATAATCATGTTGTGCTTCACACCTTCATAAAATTATACCAGAGATACTGTTACTTGCTGCTCCATTACAGAACAATTTTAAATTCCAGTTCTTACATAATTACATTGTATCTAATTTACTACATGTAAGCCATTCAGTGTCTTGACATTTAGAGGTTCACTCTCCAACCAACAAATACCCCCAACCGCCTGTGCCTCGCGCCAGCAACTTCGTGTCTCTGCCGCTCACATTGTGAAGAGGGGTGGAGTGGTGTTGGGCTGAACACACGCTAAGGAGGTGCGGACGGATCAGCTGCTTGCTTGCTGCTGCTGAGCTGCATATACTGCTTGTCGCACTGCACGTCGATCATGCCTGTATAGCAGCTGTCCTTTTGTCTCACTGCTTTGTCCCATGGGACGTTAAAGTGTCTCTCGCGGGACGTCAAAGTGTCTTTCTCAGGATGTCAAAGTGTCTTTTTTATTTATTTATTTTTTTTTTTATTATAACAGAGAGATGTCTTTTTATCAATTTTAGATAGACAAATGGACAGGCCATTATTTATCCTTAGGGAAAATTTTTCTTTTTAGAGAAGCTTATTAAATAATTAAATTAATTAATGCCACAGTGCCCATTGTTAAACAATCTTTACACTGAGAAAGAGACGAAGCTATCTCAAACAAAGACTGGAATTTAATTATTCTTTGTCAAACTTTGTTAAAAAAGCTAGGTAATTTATCTTAAAATTACACATTAAACTCATATTTATATAAAAAATTACCTAAAACATATCAGTAATAAGACCACAAGGTCTGGCCACATTAGGCCATTAACTTTAGGAAAGTCCTAAATTAAACCCTTTCCAAAGAGAAGATATTTGCTTATCTATCAGATAACTTTAGATTTACAAAACTGATTTAATAATTTAAAGATGGAAACATCTTGACTAATACTTTCAGCTTGAAAATGTTGTTTATTCAGTATAAACCTTAATTGCGAATCAGAAGTAAAAGTGCTTAAATGAAGAAGACACCTTGCCATTTCTTGTATCTGCTATGTATTTTGAACCATATTGTACTGTTTAATTTCTCAATTTCATTGTTAAATTTGATACTCCTGCAAAGCACCTTGTGAGAGTACAAGTATATGATGTTAATTGAACTATAAAAAATAAAGATTCATCGAACATTTAATTGATAGATGTTTTATTAATAGAATGGATGAAATTGAAAGTTATATTTATTCATTACATTACTGAAAAGCTAGTCGAATTGAATAGTTTTCTTTCTTCTGTGAAGCTTATTATACTTTTTTAGAAGCAATAGTGTTACTTCATCATTCTCTTTTCACTAATAGTTTGTTCTCTATGAGTCAAATGTTTAATGTATAGGTATACATATGCATAGCAAAGAAAAGATAATAAAGCTGATTTTCTCAGGGCCACACCATGAATTGAATGAAACGTTAAAGACCAACGTAGGAAGTCACTTATACTTTAATGTAACTTGTGTAGGCTTTTTTCAAGTCTAATAATGCGTAAATGCACCTCAAAAGTAGTCACCTTAGCAATCACTTGCTACCCATGTATTGTTGCTAAGAAGGGTGACAGAAGAAGAAGGAGTTCTATGTCTCTGATTTAAATGTGTTATATAAAGGAAAGTCAATAAAAGTCAAATAAAACCTATTACCTTTAAGCATATATAAGTAATTGTATAAATATTTTACTGCTGTCTAAAGAAGACAATTGGATTCATATGCTGTTATGCAGTGCTCCTAGTATTCTGTAAGTCTGTATTTCAAAATTAGTATTTTGAAGACATCAGCTGATGCTGACAGATTAGAATCCTGCTAGATATCCAATATTTCACTATCTCGTTTCTGTCAAAATTATTTTGCTGCCTTGGAGGTATGACACCTGGTGGTCTTTAAAGCTGCTTCATTTCCTAGAGCTGATATTACTGTTGAGTGTCATGGAAGTCGAACAGTAACTTGAAATTATCAATCTCTCCTTCCACTGCTGAAGCAAATTAGTTCAATTTGTAGGGCTGGAGAAAAGTCAGAAATGGTCCTGGCAGTACTGACTGCAAAGCTTGAACATCACCGTGCACCAATTTATAAGGGTTACACGCTCCTTTATGAAGTGGGATGGAAAACTGCAATTTGTGCAGAAAAATAAAGAGAAAACATGAAACAAGCCTCCTGAAACTGTAAGGCTAACTACTTCGTCTCCATGGTCCTCACCTGACATTATATATAACAAAATAAATAATACATGAAGTGAGATGACCCTAAGGTTTGGATTGCCTAAGAAAACAAAGAGCATTGCCAGAAAGACGTTCAATATACATTGAATGACAGGCATAGTGTATGCATATAAAGATTAATATGGATGTTGCCTTAACAATAGGAACCTTTTTTTGGGAAGCAATGAATTATACAGTCTTTATTAACATTATAAACTCTACCTTAAATTTACAATGCTACAATAGCCCTTGTTGTAATTGTCTTTTACTTTTACAAGCAGGAGAGATGGTAAAAACCAGGAAGATTTTCCAAAAGAGTAGTTAGTAGTAGCTTGTGTCAAAACACAGAGAAATGTTAGGCTAAAGTGCCAAAAATATAACAAAACAATCCTCAGCCAAAGATCTTACATGAGAAGAATGCAAAATGGCTAATTAATTTGTCCAATTCATGAAATTGTTTCTTAATTTAACTTAAATCTCAAAGGCTAGTTCAGGCTCACCGCCAATGTTTATAGAGGCAGTGAACTGACATCAGAAGTCACAATCCTTCAATACTATGTGACTAGCCAAAAGAAAAGAAGAAATCACTAGAAAAATGCCTGAATATTTGAACCATCAAATTAATATTTATGCCTGAAAAATCGTACAAAATTAAGCAATCATGGTCCTAATGAATTCTCAATTCTATAGCAGTATGTAAATATTTCAACACACATGGAGTGCTTAGGGTTTTAATAGGGTGAGAACTACTGAATTCATATTATACCATTGTATTTTTAGTAATGCTATTTTACTATTATTTCAGTTCAGGGTTGTGGTGGGCTGAAGCTTATCCAGGAAGCATTAGGTTCAATGCAGGAAACAGACCTGGACAGGGCTCCAGGGAGCATAAAATGTAACTCTCCTATAGCTAATGTACAAATGCAATTGAAAATGCAGTCAATAATGAGATTCTTTAAAGCAGCATTGCACAAAATTCAGCCTGTGCAACTGCAACCACCTTAGTCTGTAATACATGACCTACTTTTACAAAGGCACAAATGCTGGTGTGGAATGTGACTGATACAAAACTGTATCCAGGTCAGCAAAAAAAAAAAAAAAAATTACGGCGACAAGCCCGATTTATGAGTGCCGACCACAGAGCATTTGACATTTTTCCAACAGAAATGTAGAGTGCATGCAGTGAAAATGATTGAATATAGAAAAATGAGCAGAGAAAGAAGGCCAACGTTATAGCAGTGCACATAATGTTGTAAGTAACTGAAGCAGCAGTTTAAAAGGAAAAGCTAGAAGGATTTCAGAAGTATTGTAATGCACAGTTTATTTTACCCTGGCTGGCTCTCGTTTTAGGTTGTTTCCTCCTCTGACAGGAGTCCACATAGGATTAAAGTGTAAGAATAAATTGGTTGTGTTTCAAAGATAAATATACTTTATAGTACTTGAACCAAAGGTCACAACTTCTTTTAACAAGGTCTCTGACTAGGAGTTATTAACTGAAAAAGGTGTTAAAGATCTGGAGCTACTGCACTACCAACCTGAAGTACATACTGTATAATAAAATGGCATAAAGGTAGTTATTTTTGTGAACAAGTCAGATACAAGAACTTCCTTCTAGGCAGCTGAAATTCTGATTGCTATCGTGACATATTGTGCTCTGACAGACTCAGAGAATTAAACCTTTTTAGTCTCAAGTAGAGGAGGCTGAGTGGGGACCTAATTAAGGTTATCAGTGTTCACAAAGACATTGATAAAGTAGATCCAGCCAAATTCTTCCAAGTTAGTGGGTGAAGACACCAGTGCAAATTTAAAGGAAGACTGAAAGAAGAAAGCACCTCTGCATAAAAAGTTGTGGGACTATGAAACAAACTACTGACACATGTAGTTGAAGCAGAAATCTTGACAACCTTCAAGAAGTACAGTATCTGGATGAGCTATTGGTATAGATTAGCTATTAGTTAAACAAGCATGCTTGATGGACTGAATGGTCTCCTCTCGATTGTCATATTTCTTATGTTCTTTTTGTAAAAATGTGTCATCAAATCAAGACAAAATAAAACTTGAACCTGAATACAACTATAAACACCATTACTTGGTTATACAGTATATAGTCAATCAATACTAAGACACCCAATCCAGGAGTGTGAAATAAGTGCCCATCGCTCTTCAAATGTAAGATACTTAAGATTTCTGGTACTCTGGCATCTCCTGTACCCGCTGTGGTAAGCCAGGCCCAGACACAGACAGACAGACCCTGAATGGTCCAAACACACACGGTTTATTATCAAAGTCCGGCACACAACACAGTGCTTTTGCACCAAACACTTTGATATCAGTCCTTTTCTCTCCTCTCCGGGCTTCTCCTTCCTACTTTCCCCCTCTACTCCTGAACGTTGCCTTCTTCCTCCCAACTCAGCTCTCTTGCTCAAAGGCGGCGGCCTCTTTTATAATCACCTGGATGTGCTCCAAGTGCTCTGTGACAGCCTTCCGGCGGCACTTTCTGGTGTGGCGGAAGTGCCGCATGAGCACCCGGAAGCACTCCGGGTACCCCTGGTATTCCTTCCAGGAGGCACTTCCGGGTGTGGTGGAAGTGCTGACATCCAGGGCTCCTCAATCCTCCCGGCGCCCCCTTGTGGTGGCCACAGGCATCATTAGGGTTGAGCTTACATGTTCAGTTCCCGTGGCCCCCATATAGACCAGGGCGGCTGCCCTCTTGTAGTCCAGAGGAGGTGTAGTCCCTCTCCAGGTCCTTCCAGGCATCCCGGCTGGGCATAACCCCCGGCCATCTGCCACACCGCACTTTCTGAACTCCATGTCCATCATAACGGGATATACGACCTCCCCAGGTGTTCATTTGCTCAAGGGGTTATCATGGGGAAGTTGTCTTTCCAATGTGTTTAGCAGTTGTGTTTGCTCTTTGAGGCTGTAAGTTTTCTTTACTAAGATCCGTTCTTACAAAAAGGTAAAGTGGTGCCATAGCTGATATGATTTAAATGTATTTAAAGATTCACAATAGAAGAGACCTTTAATTAAAAGGGACAATGGTAGGAATCACCAATTGTTTAATGATCTCAAGTCAAATGTATTCATTGCTTGGACAGGAGAGTGCTGGAATTAATGGAACAGTAAAAGATGTGAAAAACAGAAACTTCAGCAGCAGAGATTAAATGCCTATTTCTTTGGGGTCAGAAGAAATAGATGGTTACTAATCAGGCATGGGTTTATTAAACAGAATCAGAAACGTTTATTTATCAAATTGTACTGCTTTAAAATTAACATAATGTTGGGATTTTAATATGGTGTAATTGCACCTTGTATTCTTTTTGTTTTTACTTTCATATTCACATTGCTGTAGCTCTCATTAATGTGGTTTTACTAATGATCCAAAATCTGGATGTGAGGGAATACGCACAGCCCTCTTTCATATTGTCAGTGTGGTGACGTCACACACTGTACAACCTTTGTCCTGTATCCTTAGTAACAGCATGACGATGCCCATTAAAATAATGCAAAGAAAACAGTCAAAATAATCGTAACAACAAAAAAATACGGGAAAAAAATTAAAAGTGTAATCTATACTAATAAAAGGCAAAGCCCTCACTGACTGACTGACTGACTGACTGACTGACTGACTCACTCACTCACTCACTCACTCACTCACTGACTCATCACTAATTCTCCAACTTCCCGTGTAGGTAGAAGGCTGAAATTTGGCAGGCTTATTCCTTACAGCTCACTTACAAAAGTTAAGCAGGTTTCATTTCGAAATTCTACACGTAACGGTCATAACGGTCGATAACGGTCGACAACGTCCGCCATGTTGAATTTTCTTATTTATAGCCCCATCTTCACGAAATTTGGTAGGCGGCTTCCCTGCGCTAACCAAAACCGATGTATGTACTTATTTCGATGGTATGACGCCACTGTCGGCCGTCATATTGAACTTTCCAACGTCACTAATTTTCCAACTTCCCGTGTAGGTAGAAGGCTGACCCCATCTTCACGAAATTTGTTAGGTGGCTTCCCTGCGCTAACCAAAACCGATGTACGTACTTATTTCGGTGGTATGACGCCACTGTCGGCCACCATATTGAATTTTCCAAACATCACTAATTCTCCAACTTCCCGTGTAGGTAGAAGGCTGAAATTTGGCAGGGTCATTCCTTACAGCTTACTTACAAAAGTTAAGCAGGTTTCATTTCGAAATTCTACGCGTAACGGTCAACAATGTCCGCCATGTTGAACTTTCTTATTCATGGCCCCATCTTCACGAAATTTGGTAGGCGGCTTCCCTGCGCTAACCGAAACCAATGTACATACTTATTTCGGTGGTATGACGCCACTGTCAGCCGCCATATTGAACTTTCCAATGTCACTAATTCTCCAACTTCCCGTCTAGGTAGAAGACTGAAATTTGGCAGGCTCATTCCTTGCAGCTTACTTACAAAAGTTATGCAGGTTTCATTTCGAAATTCTACACGTAACGGTCATAACGGTGGATAACGGTCGACAACGTCCGCCATGTTGAACTTTCTTATTTATGGCCTCATCTTCACGAAATTTGGTAGGCGGATTCCCTGCGCTAACCGAAACCGACGTATGTACTTATATTGATGGTATGACGCCACTGTCGGCCGCCATATTGAACTTTCCAACGTCACTAATTTTCACAATGTCCGCCATGTTGAACTTTCTTATTCTTGGCCCCATGTTCACGAAATTTGGTAGGCGGCTCCCCTGCGCTTACCGAAACCAATGTACATACTTATTTCGGTGGTATGATGCCACTGTCAGCCGCCATATTGAACTTTCCAACGTCACTAATTCTCCAACTTCCCGTGTAGGTAGAAGGCTGAAATTTGGTACTTATTTCGGTGATATGATGCCACTGTCGGCCGTCATATTGAACTTTTCAACTGTCTTTGTTACTTATGGGCCCATCTTCAAGAAATTTGGTACGCGGGTTCCCAACGCTAACTGAATCCTACTTACGTACATATATACGTCCATAGCCTGCAGCTCGGTCACCGTGTGAGGGGACCCAACGCCTCCCACGTTGTTGGCTGCCTGCCTACAGTATATAAGGCCGTTTGTCGCTCCAGTCTCTACATTCCCTTCCTTGCTTCGCCACGGTATTCATGTCTCCCTGCTGATAACTACAGCCTTTTTATTTAATCCACGGCTTCTCCGCTGTTTTATTGTTCATTTATTACGATTATAGTTATTGTGTAGGTATTTTAGACTTACTTTACATTGTTCAGGTACCCATTTCCTTTATCATTCCAACCGCACCCCCATTAACATGTCTATCGAGGTGATCACCATCGATCAAAGAACTGTCACTTACCAAGTGGTTTCCATGCCCGGAGATGGCACCTGCCTTTTCCATTCTCTTTGTTACATATTGCACGGCCATATCAGGCTCACTCTTGATATCCGGAGGAACATTGTGTCTTATGTATTGAATGACTGGGACAGGTTCAAGGTGTGGACTGATGACGGTACAGGAGATAATTATACTACACAGGAGCACTAGAAGAGTGAAATGCTTAAGCCCTTCACCTATGGTTCTGCATGTGAGTTGATGGCTACCGCTGAATTGTTCGGTTGTCGCTTTCAAGTGCACCGAAATGGCCAAATATTTTACACCTTTCGACAACTGCCAGTGCCTCTTAAACATCTTAGACTCACAGGTGACGATTTCAGTAGTGGACACTTTGATGTTTATGAATGTTTAAACTCTCAAATGCTGCATGTGAAGTTATCGATGAAACCGGTTGTATGCTTATAACGCTTGACAGATGCCGAATGTCACTTCAACACAACAAGTCCTGCAAATACTGTCGTAATTGAAACAAACCATGAAAGTCAAACCGATTATGACAGCAGCAATCCAAGCTGTGAGATTTGAAACAAGATTGCTGTTCACAAGGCCAACTGTACGTTGCATGCTCAAGAGTAAGCTCAGCGCACAGCTTGGTCATATTACAACCGGAGGGCTGAACTCACAATGTGGTATACAAAGAGATCCTTAACAAATAATTATTGGTATATTTTCCCTCAGTTTAAAAAGGTTTTAATTTCTTCTTAATAAAAATTTTAAGTCAGTACTTCGCCGCTGCGAAGCGCGGGTATTTTGCTAGTATAGTAAAATAGGAGATTCTACAACTGGGACAAAAACCAGAAAACCAATTATAACAATTACAATATTAATGCAGAAAAATAAGAATGAGGTTCTAACAAATGTAAATGAGATGAGAGCAGACCAGCTCCCTTTTATTAAGCTCAGAAATATATTTTAAAAATTTGACATGCCTGCTCAATTGAATGACCCCTTTACCTAGCCCTTAGTGAGCCCTCAAGATAGGTCAATGTAATTTCTTTGGCCTAAGATTAATCATCATACGTGAGTCACATGATCACCAAGTACTTGCCAGTAAAACCCACCACATGCCTGGCTCTACCACTTCCACTAACTCTCTTAATGATGACATTAATGTTGTTTTAATGAGAGTCTTCATATGATGAGGTCATTTTCTGGATTATTTTTTTCTGGTTTCACCCCTTAGACAATTCTTCTACCTGAAGTATGAAACTTCTGGCAACACGAAGGTCAGGACTTTTGGTTGGGAATACCTGGAGACAGGACCTAAGATCATGGTGGTCTTCTCTGTTCAACTCATTATATTGTCACATCATCACATGCCAGGAGAAGCATTTGGAAAATGAAATAAAGTAAAATGTAAAGATCCTCTTTGTCACACCATTCTATATAGAACCTTCCCACTACCCAGCTTCTTGTCGTGCCTGCATCTGTGGCAGCCTGGGTAATTTAGAATTTATTCCTTTAGGATTGCTATCTGTTTATTTTTTAGCATACACAGCAGGCTCCTATGTCCCTATGTGAATTTCATAGTGTACCATCTATTTTGAAATATTTAAGATGTATTAGTATTATCCATAACATTTCTTTTTGAGCTAAAATCTGCTGCTTTAAATGTCAGATGATACAAGTTTTATGTCACGGCATCTTTGTATACCAAAGATCACTTGCTTGTTGCATAGAAACTGTTCTGTCCGAATTCCAAGAAGGCTGCATAAAAGTCAAGGTAGTTTATTTACATGCATCACAAAAGAACTATAAAAATATCTAAAAAAGCCAAGAAACCTTGATAGCTGAATGAAGAGTCTGATTTATCTTGAATTATTAATAGAATTGTCCTGACTATAAACATTGCTTTTTCAGTGTCATAGGATATTATACAATAACCAGGGCATTTCATCATAATGCTGGTTGGATTGCCATATTTTTGGTGTTATTATATAATTTATATAGCACTTGTGGGCTGCCTCAGTCCTAGAGGGTCACAGAGGTAGCAGGCATTCATTGCAGACAGTCTGACTGTCAGTGATTACTTTAATCCTATGATGGCCTGGTTGATTTGGGTAAGACAATATATTTATATATAAGAAGTGATGCCTGTTAGTTAACAGTTTTCCAAGGCATTCAAGACCTTTTTTTGTTTTTTTGTTAGATTTTCCACATGTGTAATGATAACTGTAAGACCATCACACTGTATTAGTTATAAGAGATTTTTCCTCCTTTTGCATCTTGTATTTTTCTTAAGTCCTTGTTTTTGTGGCATCACAGGGTAAAATCACAGCCCTCAAAGTATGGAATAATGTGGTAAATAGTAGAAAAAAAAAGTTGTTCTACATTTTTAGATTTTATTTATTTTGCTTGGTGGAAAAAGCAAGAATCTAATATACTGTTTATTAATATCAAAACTGTGCACCATCCAACTTGCAATGTCTTAATGCTTATGTCTTATGATACAGTACAATTCTTATGACCTTATATGGTCATGGTTTTGTTTTGATTTACCACTGGTGCATGGTTATGTATACAAATATTGGTATATTTAGTACTATGATGGTATTGTAATTTAGCTATCAATTTACTGTAAGTTGTTCATCAGGCCGTGATCTTCAGCTCTCTCTGGATTGGTTCGCAGCTGAGTGTGAAGCAGCTGGGATGGGAATCAGCACCTCCAAATCCGAGACCATGGTCCTCAGCCAAAAAAGGGTGGAGTGCCCTCTCAGGGTTGGTAGCGAGATTCTGCCCCAAGTGGAGGAGTTCAAGTATCTTGGGGTCTTGTTCACGAGTGAGGGAAGAATGGAGCGTGAGATCGACAGGCGGATTGGTGTGGCATCCTCAGTGATGCGGGCTCTGCATCGGTCTGTCGTGCTGAAAAAGGAGCTGAGCAGTAAGGCAAAGCTCTCAATTTACCAGTCGATCTATGTTCCTACCCTCACCTGTGGTCATGAGCTATGGGTAGTGAACAAAAGAACGAGATCGCGAATACAAGCGACTGAAATGAGTTTCCTCCGCAGGGTGTCTGGGCTTTCCCTTAAAGATAAGGTGAGAAGCTCAGTCATCCGGGAGGGGCTCAGAGTACAGCCGCTGCTCCTCCACATCGAGAGGAGTCAGATGAGGTGGCTTGGGCATCTGATCAGGACGCCTCCCTGGTGAGGTGTTCTGGGCACGTCCAACCGGGAGGAGGCCCCGGGGAAGACCCAGGACACGCTGGAGGGACTATGTCTCCCAGCTGGCCTGGGAACACCTTGGGATTCCCCCAGAAGAGCTAGAAGAAGTGGCCAAGGAGAGGGAAGTCTGGGCATCTCTGCTTAAGCTGCTGCTCCCGCGGCCCGATCTTGGATAAGCGGAAGAGGATGGATGGATGGATAGATGGATGGATGGATGGATGGATAAATGGATGGATGGATGGTTAGTACTGAGTGAAGAGTGGTATATTAAAATAAATAAACTCACTGAAAAGTTATTATGAACACCTGTCCACCTGTTGAATCATGCAATTGTGTAATCAGCCAATCACGTAACAGCAGCACAATGCATAAAATCATGCAGATACAGGATCTTCAGTTAATGTTCACAGCAAACACCAGAATGGGGAAAAATTTGATATCTGTGATTTAAAACATAGTATTTGTGTTGGTGCTAGACTGGCTGCTTTGAGTATTTCTGTAACTGCTGATCTCCTGGAATTTTCATAAACAACAGTCTTTAGGGTTTACTCAGAATGGGGTGAAAAACAGAAAACATCAAGTGAGTGGCAGTTCTGCAGATAGAAATGCCTTATTGATGAAAGAAGTCAGAGGAGAATGGCCAGGATGGGTTTAGCTGACACAAAGGAGTTGGCAAGTCAGACAACCACTCTGTAAAACTGTGGTGAGCAGAATACCATCTTAAAATACACAGCATAATGAACCTGAAGCCCACTTCGGGTTCCACTCCTGTCAGCCAAGAGCAGCAGGCACAAGTTCACCAAAACAGGGCAGCAGAAGACTGGAAAAATATAGTCTGGTCTGATGAACTTGTAGTTCTACTTTGGTACACAGATGGTAGGGTTGGAATTTGCCACCAACAGCATGAATCCATGAATCCAACATGCCTTCTGTCAACAGTCCATGCTGGTGGTGGTGGTGATCTATTAGTATGGGGAATGTTTTTTGGCACACTTTGTGCCCATTAATACCAATCAATCATTGCTTGAATGCCATGGTATATTTGAGTATTGTTGCTGATCATGTGCATCCCTTCATGGCCACAATTTATCCATCTTCTAATAGCTACCTCCAGCATGCTAATGCACCATGTCAAAAAGCAAAAGTCATCTCAAACTGGTCTCATGAACATGACATTGAGGTCAGTGTTCTAGAGTGGCCTTCCCAGTCTCCAGATCTAAATCAAATACAGCCTTTGGGATGCGGTAGAACAGCAGATGCACAGTGTGACTGTGCAGCTGACAAATATACAGAAGATGCATGATGCAGTGATGTCAACATGGACCAAAATCTTAAAGGAATGTTTCCAACAATTTGTGGAATCCATGCCATAAAGAAATAAGACTGTTTTGAAAGCAATATTATTACAGTGTCCCTGATAATTTTGTCAGTGAGAGAAAATGTGAATATTAGTTCACTTGTCAGCTCTGTATTGGCCCTGATGCGTGTACTTATGCATATAAGTGGGTTCTATAATACACTGATGCATTAGACAGATTCTGGCCCACTGCAACCCCAGATTTTAGGCAGGCTTGAGAATGTTATGTAATAATATGTTATGAAATGAGTCTTTGACACAGTCCTCTTATATATCTGAACATGACATATGCATTTCACTTCATCTCAGGGGAACATACTCTATAAATGTCATGTAAATATTTCAGAGAAACATATGTGGGTTTTGGTGATCTCAGATGGCCAATACTGGTACAGCTATTAAGTGGAATCCTAACTTGGAAAATAGAAGGAACGCCTGTGTAGATTAAATGGCTTCATTTTCTTAATATGTTGGTAGTATAATTTGTTCAATCAATTAGTTTCATGTGATTGAAGGGGAACCTACAAGAGAAATTGGGCTTCAAGTTAAAACAGTGTGTAAGAAACAAGTGGTACCTGTACATTTATCTTTAACTCTGAATGTACAAGGTCAGTATAATAAACTTCTGCAGTTGAAAGTAATGATTTCAAATTCAGAACATTTTGTTTACAACAGAAGCACACATGAAGTGAAAATACAGACGATTGTGTTAGAAATGAGCAAACAAAATTTTAGCATTGTTGCTGTAGTCATATAGAAACAGCAGGAAAGCATCTAAAATTATTTGCAACTATAAATCAGTGCTTCTTTATTGAATAGAGTTATGATTGTTGAAAAGAAGGAGCCTAAAAAGCAATTATTGCAGGTTCGTGATGTATAAAATAAATAACAATAGACAGATAATTTCCTTAAAAGCAATTATATTAACAATGTGTGCATTTACATGTTTTTCATTTTAAGTTGAAAATCTGGCTGAATGTATTGCATATCAGCTTAGCAGGATGTGCTGCAAATACTTTTTTTTTTGTTTATTTTAGATTACACCAGTCTGTTCTCATGACTGCCCTCAATGGGGGACCAGCCTGCTCAAACAATGAGACCAGTACACCTATCTGCCTTTGGATGTTGGTAGAAAACTGAAATTCCCTGAAGGAAACAAACACCAAATTGAAAACAGAAGGCATCCCTATTCTGCTATCAAATGTGAGACACAAGGTTCTGTGAGGTGGCAAGAGAATGTGTGCTGATCACATAATACCAGGACCAATAGCAGTAATCCCATTTATAAGGTGATGTCTTACTCTAGAGAATTGCCCCTTGGATTTAATTTACACATGTTAAGTTATTCCTGAGGAAGATCAGCCCAACTACAGACAGACACCAGGATACACAGAAGTCCAAAACACCCACGTTTATTTCTCCTTTACTTCTACAGCACACACAGTGCACAAATCACCACCAAAACTCAGTCCTTATCCTTTTCTCTCTATTTCTTCTTTTTTTCTTTGCAGCCTCCACTCCTCTCCCGCAAGCTCTGTTCTCTACCTCCTGACTCCGGCTCCTTCAATGGAGTGAGGCGGCCCCTATATTAATGCACTCCAGATGCTTCATGATGACCGTCCTGCAGCACTTCTTGGTGTGGTGGAAGTGCTACATGGGCACCTGGAAGTACTACGGGTGTACCTGGTTTCTGTTTTCGGAAAGTGCTGCAGTCCATGGTTCTGTAACCATCTGGGCGCCCCCTGGCATGGGCCCCAACAGGGTTGAGCTTCTAAGTTCTGATCCCGTGGCCTCAATGCAAACCAGGGCAGCTGCCCTCTCGTGTCCCGGGGAAGGTATTGTCCCTCCCCGGGTCCTTCCATCCTCCAGATGTCCCGGCTGGGCAGGAGCCCCAGCCATCCACCACACTTCCTATATCATTTTTAGCAAATACGTTTCCAGTATATCAAGGGCTCACAAAAACTAAACAGAATGATGTTTTAGGTAGACTATGCAATAAATAAAAATATTTCTTGGGCACATTTAATAAAATCAGGGCTGAAGAACACAAATAAGTCACCACCAAGTTCTAAAATCAAACCAAAGAAGGAATACCTAATAAGACTGCATGAAAAAATAAAACTAAAGTCAAGATGACGTCACTTGCACACATGGTTCCTTTTATTTTACATAGCAGATACACAAGTTTGATGTCACAGTGCAGAGGACTGAGAGATCATCTGTGTGCAATCCTACTGACATCCAATTATTAAAAAGTTTTTTTTATTGATATTTAATATGTGAAGTGTTGCCTGAAAGTCAAGGGATACAGCCAGGTGTGCATGTGGCACTAGAATGCAATTAGACAGGGGATGTTTCTGGCATGGCATAAGCAGAGAACGTCAGAAAAAGGTACAAACTGAGTGTTTCTGTTACAGAAGCACCAAAATGGCTTGGGTCTTGAAGGAAAGCACACAAAGTCCTGAAATATCTTCAAAAATGCCCACTAGAGGGAGGAAATAATCAAACCCGGCCAGTAACAAGTGTAAACACAGAGTCTTTATAAATAAAAAGGATTTATTCTTTACAACATATGCTCTGTACTAACAAGAAAGCTCTGCTAATCACAAAAGGCAAAAGGAATTGCCTGTAACTTTAAAGGGCAATCCAGTCTGAATAAATTCCCAATATGAAATCCAAGCCTAGGTAAAAAAAAAAAAAAAACAAAGCAAAATGGTCAAAAATCCAGAAAATCACAATAAGCACATGGCATAGCAAATTTACAAGAAACACTCAACACTCCCTAGTGCATTCTAATGAACTGACAGAAACTGTGGTAAACCCTTGTCTTTATAGAGCTGAGAGCTGTCCTTGGCAGTGATGGACAGGGGGCCCCGCCTCTTGGGATCCAGCCACAAAAGACAAGACACATAAGAAAGGCTTAAAGACAAAATTAAAAACAAGGAATAATGCAACTAATTAACAAAGTAACATTAGCATAAATAAATAACAAATATGAACAAATGACATGAAACTAATAATTCAAACTCCAGCCAGGGGAAGGAACCCCAGCTGAAATACAACAGAGAGAAGGAGAAGATAGACCGAAGTATCAATTGAAAGGCACCACAATACTGTGGGAAGAAAGTTAATAAATAGGACAAAATACTTCAGATAATTAAAATAGTCCCCAGAATGGAGTCCTTGAGTTCTAGAAAGAAAGAATGGTTTTGGGGATAAAGATTTAGTATGGTGCTGATACAACTTGTGCAGGACAAAAATAGTGCAATGGAGAGGGAGGTGACATGAAGGGACTCTGCAGCTGTAAATGAAAAGGGTACAGAGGAAGCAGCCATGAAGATCTGGTCCACTGAAGGTCACGGTTGTGGAATAGAGGGAAACTGGGGCCTAATAGCCTTTGAGGGATCTTGCTTTATGGTGCCAAATGTATTGAAGTCTACCCATTGGCAGATAGGGGCAAAAACAGATGTTATTATAATGTTGCAAACTTCAAAAATGTTTTTCAGTCTTTTCTAATTTTGTTATCTTGTGTCACATATGTGTGTCTGGGAGACAAACTCAGGGCTCATTTAATAACTGTTACACTCCGAGCCAAAGGGTAACGCTTTGTCTAATGCCTTTTTTCTTCTCCCTTTTCTGGAAAGGATGATTGACAGCTATTCCATCTCTGATGTCACTTCTGGTTTCCACCCTCCTGAACCCGCCTCTTCCAGATTGTAGATGTCAAAACCGGCTCTCTGTAGATGGCTTGCTTCTGAACAAGTTGATTTTGATAATAGCAAACTTTTTATTGTTATTCTACTTGGCCATACATTATATACGGAAATCACTATCGTGCCCCAACTCTTTCTGATGTTTTCTGTGTCTTCTTACACCTAGTAATTAAGTATGACATTTT
Source organism: Polypterus bichir lapradei (assembly GCA_026402145.1). Taxonomy (NCBI): domain Eukaryota; kingdom Metazoa; phylum Chordata; class Cladistia; order Polypteriformes; family Polypteridae; genus Polypterus; species Polypterus bichir. The sequence continues at coordinate 5,637,352 of JANRMT010062836.1, forward strand.
GGATTTTAATTTGAATTGCGGAGATGAAGACATGCATCAGCAGAGCTACATTCAAGAATTGTGACAAAAAAAAATATCCAGAATTTACCACCATGTGTTATCAACATCCCACCTACTGTTTCTACTAGCAGATAAAGTGGTGAGCTCAGCCACAGCATACGTCTGGGAAATGGGGATTTGCTGAGGTCATCGTCTGTGTAAATTGAATGCAGTAGTATTATTCTTGGCCTCCCTGTTGATTCTTATTCACATGTTCTCACTTTTTGTTTTTCCTTTCCCCTCAATAAAAAACACTTTCTTTCTGATATTGATTTCATGTTCCCATTTTTGGGTGTTTATTTCACCCACCTACTTCTTGGTATTTATCTCACAAACTCATTCTTCAATGTTTATCATACTCGTTTATTTTTTGGTATTTTATTTTTATCACTCAATTTTATATGTTTGTTTAATGTGCTATTTCTTAATAATTTTTCAGAGTGATTTTTCATTCTTTGCACTTTGTTTATTTTTTGTTAATTTTAGACACTACTCTTAAGCCTATTTTTAATTAGTTATATCTTCCATCATTTTGTATTTTGCACATTTGGGACCACCATAATAATATTAATTACATTAAAAGCTTCGCTAGTACAGACTATAATCACACAGAAAGTTCTCAGCACATTATGAACAGTGCCAGAATAGTAGGTGTCATGGTATGGTACCACTGCCAAAGTTAGTCATTCCTCTCACTTCTGATGGTGGTTAGGGGCAGTTTGCCATAGTCTGTTACCATTTTCCAAAACTAAACTCCTAGCACCACTACCCTGTTGTTCTTTTATTGATTTTTTTTTTTACCAGAGTAAGTTAAAACTCCAACAAGAAGGGAGACCATTCTGGATTTAGTGCTTTGAAGTAACCAGGCTAGAATTCATGGGTTAGAGGTAAGTGAACCATTATGGTCTAGTGACCAAAATATAACACAATTCACAGTGTTTTGGAAGAGTGCACATGCAAAAGCTGAAACTTTCAACTTTTAATGTTTAACTTTAGCAGCAAAGTACAAAATGTATAAACTGGGATAAGCTGGAGACAGTCAAGGAGCAGAGGAGCATGCTTAAAAGCATTTTACATCTGATACATAAGTAAATAACTCCAAAATTAAAAAGCAGTTAAAAAAACATGGTAGAGGGTAAGTAATTTGACTAAAATGAAGCTGCAAAGGAAAAAAAAAACCAGCTGCATAAGACATACAAGGCAGATGACACTAAGGCCACATAAACTACTAGTTAAAAGTCTGGACACATCCATTTTTTACACAGATACCATTAAATTGATTTAAGCTTATAGGCAAGACATTACTAGTGTTTTAATGGCTATTACTGCTTGAAACTAGTGGCTTTTAATTTATTATTTACATGTGGTTGCAGCCGTTCCTTCGATGATCTAATGGTCAGCTCCCTTAGCTCATCCCTAATTTCTCATGTATAAATGCTAACTGCTTATGACAAAAACCTTTGCAATTGTAATAGCACAACAGAAACCTGTTATTCATGGGTTGCAAGATCCTAGTATTCCTAAAGCTCAGGCTTATTCCTGCCTTATGCTCCAGCCCCCTTTGACCCTGAATTGGATTAAGGATGCATGAGAATGTTAATTATATTATATTATATTATATTATATTATATTATATTATATTATATTATCCATCCATCCATTTTCCAACCTGTTGAATCCGAACACAGGGTCACGGGGGTCTGCTGGAGCCAATCCCAGCCAACACAGGGCGCAAGGCAGGAACCAATCCCGGGCAGGGCGCCAACCCACCGCAGATATTATATTATATTATATTATATTACAATAGCTGTGCTGATTTGTAGTAAGGAAACCAAAGTTTGCATGTTCTCCCCATGTCCACATGGTTTTACTCAAGACGTCCCGGTTTCCTCCTACATTCCAAAGACATGACAAGTTAAATGAATTGGTGTTGCTAAATTGGGTATTAGTGGTATGGTGGGATTTTCTGTTTACCTTGCAATGGACTGACACCCTGTTCAGGTGTTGTTCCTGTCTTTCCAATGGTTGCTAGGATGGATTCCAGTTGCCCTGGGAGCCTGCCCTGGATACGATAATGCTATGTAACATCTTTTGGCCAGAGCGAGGAATCAAAAGGAGAGGAGAGACAAACACTGAACTAGTGGGAAGCCAAAAGAGAGAGAGGCAGAGACTTGGGAAGTAAACAGGGAGTTAGTTCTTTATTTTGTCAGTTTGTAGTGGGCATTGTTGAGCTATCCCAACTGTGTACCAAGTGATACTTTTTATTTTCACATTGTTCATTTCTTCCTTTTGTTTATCATTTATACAACAAACACAATTTTTTAAGTTTCTTTGCATCATTTTGGGTAAAAGGCTGCAATGACAGTCTTCACTAGTGTTCTAAACAGATTTCTAATTTTTTTATAAAGTTAAATGTTCCAAAATATGTTTCTTTCATTGCTTCAGCTCTGCAGTGGATTTAACTAATATAAATAAAAATAAAGAAATGGCTGACAGGGTAGTCCAGACACAATCTATCTGGAAGTTTCTGTGATTGGGCGATGAAAGAAGATGGCATTCTCCAGTCAACAGCTTGAACTGAGTCATTGATAAACATAAACTATATTGTACACTTCCATTGCAATCCTAAAGTACTCATCTTATACACCGTTAGAGGCATATTCAGCACCCAGGTAGTCACTCGTTTAAATACACGTGCATACTGTATAATGTTAAAGTGCTAACTTTGTGTACCTCTGAGGCTTCCATGATAAACCTGACTGTTCTGAACACCCTTTGAAACTGCAACCATTTACTTTTACAGGTACAAAAGGTTAAAGAGTCACTGATGTCATTAGGAGGATGCAGAGTGAATACCTTTAAAAAGATATTATGACATTTTCTGACCAGTTAGAGGGGTCTTAGTAGATCGTAATAACTGAGTATTCACAGTAATTAGTCTCCATTGACTTTCTAATAATGCTCACTCAGTACAGGATAAAAGAGAATTCACTAAGATAATCAGTCTACCAGGGTTTGAGCCTGGTTTTGCACCTAAAAAATAAAAGCAATGAATATACAAGGTGTCAAATAAGCAGACAAATGCCACAGAAAAGGTTTGGGACAGCCACCCGTATATTTGAAATAAGGCTGCTAAGTAGGCAATTAAATGCGAGTTGTATACAGATTTGGGTCCAAAACAAAACTGACTTGGATGAAACAAAATGGGGGTTTTATGGTTAGGCAGAAGAAGTGAGGTCAGCAGAGTTGAAACCGGAAATTAGGTTATCTGGGCCAGAACCGGAACTGATGTCATTGGGCCCGGAAATGGAAGTGACATCATTGGGGCCAAGAAGAATTTCCCATAACTAGTCTGCAGAAGAAAGAGAGAAAGGGTTAGTGCACTCCGCCACCCCCTGGTCTGGCATGGAATTACCCTCATTTAAGCCCTTTAGCTGCCTCCCATGTGCATGTGTGTGATAAAGGATTTTAATGTTTTATTTCCTGTTAAAATGCCTTGTGACAAATAGAATTGAATATTGTACGCAAAATAATGCAAAGAAAGCCAAAATATAAAAAATTATATTTATCTGCCTACTGTATCTTATATGTGCGTATATTGCTCCTTCTCACTCTTCTTCCCAATGAGAACTAATCATTGAGTACCCAATTCTGGTCATGTGACTAGAGATTAGTATGAAAGAAGTGTTCTAGAAAGAAAGTTTAGTTTATCTACAGTTTTTTAAAAAAGAAAAAATACTGATTTTGATGGGTTTAAGCCCCGTTCACATTACTACATTTTTGTTTAAAGCATTTCTCTCTTTTTTAGCCTTTCATCCACACTACCCCTTTGTTTTTGACCCCTGAAAATAAAGTCTTTTAAAAATGCTGTCCAGGGCCAGATACTTTGTAAATGGAGCATCACCATTGGGGAATAGTTGGCTGAAGTCTGAAATGATTGACATATGACCACGCCCACATGACACACCTTTTTTACTCCAGGAATATCTACCTGTAGCGTTGTGGTATGGACGGGTGAAAACAGAGTTTTCTGACAACAATACTTTAATTGCACCTTGATTGGTTGGTGCTTAATTTGTGGCCGTTTCCTAATAGGATTCTGCTCATTTTAACATCTGATTCACTGGTTGCTCACCTGTCATGGAAGAAAAAGAAAATATAGAAGAGTTGCTTTTCAGTTATGATGCTTTCAGTTATGATTCAGTTGTGATGCTTACCTGTAAGCATCTAAATTGCATTTTGTACAGTCTGAATGCTGCATACACACATCAAAGTTTAATTATTAATCGGTTGCTACAGCTTTGTGATAAATCCTCTGGTCAGTAGTGTTACTGTTACAGTGAAAAATTTAGAGTCCAGTGAAAATTAATTTGTAAATAACTTAGTTAACATCCTGTAAACATAATCTATTTAGTACGAAGGAGAATATTCTGCAGCAAAATTGATAACATAAAGCACTTAATGGACTTAGTGGATGGGTGTAGAATGCAGCCGAGTTCACAATATTACAGAACAGAGACTCAAGAGCACAATGCAGTAAAGCGAAATATAGATATATCCACACACACACGCATTTATTTATATATTTATTTATATATATATTTATTTATTTATCGAGTTAGTTTTACAAAAGTTGTTTCTTAAAAGATGTGTTCTGATTTCTGTGGACTTATAATTAATCCTCATATGAATTAACATAAACCTGAACTTTTTTTTTTTAAATGTTGCTTTAAAATTTGTGGTGTTTTTATTTAATGACAGACGACCGACAACATTCTAACCATTTGTGATGTTCTTTTAAACATCTAAGTGCATTTAATATATATTATTCATAGGTAAACACAGTGTATTTAATACTGCATAAACATACACTATTGCTTTTCAGAAAAGCTCACAGCATAAATAAAATACATAAACATTCATGGACAAATTCCATGTATTTAATAGTGCCTTTTGGACAAACCCAGTGCATTTTCTTTGTTTTCAAATGTCTGTACTGAATGTTAATGTACTATTATATGCATTGAGTTGTATCCTTCTGTAAACATCAGGTTCATTTGTTAGCTTAATTTACTGACTTTGTGTGATAGAATTTTTGTTTGAATAACGGAAGCTCCTCAGCAACTTATTGTGCTTGAAAAGTGGGTAGGTGGTCATCAATGTTTGACTTTCCTCCATGCACAACAGAAAAAAAAATGCTTTAGCAATGAGTGCACAAAGCTTTAGTTGCATCATTAAATATCGGTTTGAGAAAAGGGAATGCTTGTTGCAGCCGTTGATTAAAAGCACGTTTTCTCTTCAGCATGGTTGCTTTGTGAGATTCACAGCATGAGGTAGAATCTTTCTCTCTTTATTTTTTTTCCTGGGTAGGTGGAAACACCTTATGGCTATGTACAAACCGCCTGGGAGTGTAAATGACAAATTGTGGTTGACAGGTGTACGAAGCATAGAAGGTGTTGCTTTTTTTTGTTTGATTACAGGTTTGAGTTCTGTATCATCTCAGCTATGTTTGCACAATAAACCTTTTTTATATGGGCAGTCTGTTAAAACTGGGACATATTGTTATATTTCAGTTTTTTCTTGGGACACCATCATGCATAAACTGAAACTGGGACTGTCCCAATCAAACTAGGACATCTGGTCACCCTAGCTAAACCCGTTTTAATAAAAGAATACTGGGATAAGGAAGATCTAGTGTTCTGGTTTCTTGGGCACCATGCAGTGGTCACAATATATATAAATGTTTACTTATTAGTCCACACAGATATCCAAGATTTCCTCTTCAAAGAGCTGCAGACAAATCATCCATAGCCGGGTGGAGTTCTGTGCCCTTCAGTCCAAGGTGAACTATCTGTGGTACTTTCGGTGCTCCCTTTTCCTTGGGAAGTGCTGTCGGTTGTTAATTGTGGAGCACTTGGAGTACTTCCGGGTGTGCTATAAAAGCAGCCGCCTTACTCCATTTCAGGAGCTGGATCGGGTGGAAGAGGATGGAGCTTGTGTGTGAGGAGTGGAGGTGGCAGAAGAGACAGAGGATAAAGCATTATTGTGGCTAGTTTGTGCACTGTGTTGTTGTGCTGAAAATAAACGTGTGTGTTTTATGACATTTGGAGTCCGTGTCTGTCTGTGTCCGGGTTCAAGGTTCACAACTTCTTCTCCTATTAGTTGAACCCTTGTGCTAACTTACTTCCCAACTTTAAGCTCAATGAGCCTCTGGGCTCAATTCAGCCCAGGGTCATAAATCACTTCAGGGGTCATGGGAGTCAGATGTTTCACTGTCAGCTCTACAGATTCTTCAGGTTTTCACTTTAACTAAATAATTTAGGTAATTTGCTATCAGTGTGGGTGGACAGTGGCACTTCATTAAGTCTTTAAGCGCTGTATGTCAATTGCCATTAAGAAACATTGTGAACCCACATTAACTTATGCATCCAAAAAGTCAATGAAATCTTTTTGCCATGAAATGCCATGAAATGCATAATTAAATCTTCTCACTCTCAGTATTGAATTTTAATTATGTTAAAATGCAATTATTTTACTAAATTATTTGCCTCGTGTTGCTTTTTAAAGAGCAATTTACATCAAGTTTTAAGACATGCACAAATCATAGGAGAGAATTCTTTTTTAACTCTCTGTCATGACTGCATATCGACTGAATTCCACACAAGTATACGAGTATTAGAGCATCCACATGAGGAGTCATACACGTGGAGAAGCTTTAAAGATGTAATTTAAGGATAAGAGTCAAAGGTTTGCCATTTGCAGCAATCCTGTCTGACAAGAACATACTTTAGGCAGTACTGCCTTTGGTAAGCGTCTCATTTTCTTTTATTGTCTGTCATTTGAAACATCTAGGTCAGAAAAAAATAGGTTACAGTAATTATAAATAAACCAAAATTTGATTTTTGGCTTTAGGCTAATTGGAAAATTTCAGCTTCTGTGCACAGAGATCATGTATTTATGGAAAATGAGACCATGTCTCAGCAAGAACCAACTCATTTCTCTATCAATATTTCACTAAAATCAAATATTGTTAAGGAAAGAATTAAGTTATTATTTTAATTATAATAAAAGATGTCTGGAGAAAATCAAGAAGACTGATTTTCTGAAGTGTTATATTACTGTGTCTATATTGCCTACAAAATAGTTGGTTATATTATGTTGTTTATTTGTCTTGTGGCTGCCTCTGCCATTAATTAATTCCTTCAGCTATTCTCATACCTAAACTAAAAATGCATTAGTGTAAAAATGCACTTTTATTCTCTCATTTACTGTCATTGTTCTTATACTGTCACTTGCTGTCTGGGGAATCTCCAGGGGCCTCATGTATAAATGGAGCGTATGCACAAAAATGTTACGGACGAACGTTTCTATGCTCAAATCGCGATGTATAAAACCTAAACTTGGCGTAAAGCCACGCACATTTCCACGGTAGCTCATACCCTGGCGTACACAAGTTCTGCGCTTGGTTTTGCAGACTGGCAGCACCCAGCGTCAAAGCAGTGCTACTGTTCCATTGTGGTTACCCTTTCTTTTTTAGATCCACATCCCTGACGTGGCTTTATAAATACACTGAAATTAACCACATAGCGGATCATCTTTTTCCACATTACTCTCAATGCACCACTTGGAGTATTTATATCACTGTATCTGAGTGGGGAATCACAGCTGCACAGCAGCTGATCGGAAAGAGAATTATCGTTATACAGTATCAAGCACACGCTGACTCAGCCATGCTGTCTATTGAACTGCTCACATATGGCAAACGCTTCAGAGCCTTTCCTTGCGGTTCAGAAACAGTTTCATCCCAAGAACTATAAACACACTGAATTAGTCCATCAAGTGCTCCTTGTAGAACTGTTTGTACTTATAAGTACAATTACCTCACTGTAAACTTGCGATACAGTTATAATATTGCACAACCTGAGCCACTTTATAAAGCGTGTATTTACATATGATGACAATATCATTTTTAAGATGAAATGCAGCAAAATAAAACTTTAACTTAATTTAAATAATCTATATTGTTAATAAATAGACATGTGAGGACACGGTGTCGCAGCACTAGCAAGGAGCTGGTGCTCCATTCACAGATTGCTCCTGCCTCGCGCTGTATTTCTGCTAGGACTGGTGAGACACTGGATGGATAGAATAATTTAACATGTACTACAAAGATATTTCAATGTTCCTTAAAAGTTTTGAAGAATCGGCGTTGTAAGCTTACAGATGGCTTAACGTCTATTACAGAACTGATTGTGTGGCAATTGGGTATTTGGAGAAAGAAAAGTAAAGACAGGAATTGGGGGTTAGTACATTTGAAAGAGACAGTACTGCTGCAATAAAGTATTTCATCGAAAGCAGCACATGGCGCAGCAAGCATCTTGCGCGAGGCATGAACAATCACTGTGCCACCGTGTTCCCATGGTTAATAACATGCTTTAACTCCTATCATCATGAAAATGATATCACGTATACATCTCAATATTTTAATTATTCAGAGAGTTGTAATATCATGAATGTAATGGATTCTGTGTCCTGTCGGAGGAAGAGGAAGCCGGTTTAAGAAGCACGTAGTGATTCACACACATAGAGCACATAGAAGATCAAATACAAAACAAAGCATTTAACGTGCTACTTTAGTTACGATGGGATTTGAGAAACTAGTAAATTAAACGATTTTAAGATGAAGTTTATAATGTTCTACTTTAATGACAAAATAAACTACATATTTAAAGTGGAAATTTAGAGATTAAAGTTGACATTTCGTGCTTTTTTCCCACTGTGTGCCTAATTTTTTTTTCTCTGTACCCTAATAAGCTTTCATATGACACTCAGACAGTGGGCTACGACTCGCCTTTTCACAGCGACTTTGATATGTGACAACTTCTTTTTTATTTCGGGCACTGTGCGACTTTGTGAACTTGAGCTTTCGAGTTTCTCCAACACTCTATTTCACTCGATCAACTTCCTTTTTTTGTTTATACCACTGTTTAAACCAACAAATAGTACGTTTTTCCTTGCCTCCACTTGGTATTCACTGAAATTCTTCTATTTCCCCCCATGCTTTTGCAATTGTCTTTTCACAGAAAGCTGAGCTTAAGGGCTATTTATATTGATTTGCATATTCAAAGAGGCGTAATTCTGGGAGGAACTGGGGCAGGACAGCAGGCGTGTGCATGTGTGTTACTTTTAACGCTGACCGGGATTTATGTAGCAGAAGAACGTGGAAGTTGTGAATGCACAGATTTATGCATCTGGATTTTTTTGTGCGCATTTCCGCTTTTGTCCGTACGCCATGTCAGAGTGTGAATTCTACACACTGCGTTATGCATGAAGCCCCCGATGTCCTGAGCTTGACATATATCTGCCACTTTGTACTAACGCAAGCAGTAGAGTACAACACTGGCTGTAATTCTCATTATACTTTGACCGCCATCATCCTGGTCAAAAGATTTCAAGAACCTTAGCTGTTTAGTCATCCTTTTTGATAACCTGTAGTTTTGCCATCATTTAATTTTCTTTAATCTCACAAATAGTTACAACTCTTTATAAACTTTGAATAAACATAGTGTAAAGGAGTTTAAATAGTACAGTTTAATTACATAGCTATACAATAAAAAAATAAGTGAACATTAAAGTGGTTAGAATTATGACCCAATGATCCACGGGCTTGATTCTATTCCTGGCTGTTTGTATGGTATATGCACGCACTCCTTGTGTCAAAGTGAACATTCAATTTGCACTCCAGTATTTCTCCAATATCACCAAAATGTGCATGTTACATTGACAGGTGACTTTAAATTGGACCAGTGTAAGTGGATGTGACCTACTGTGAACTGGTGGTCTGTGCAGTTGGGATTCATACTACTGAAGTAAACCCCAGGTCCCTCATGAATCTTTATGCCGTGTTACCCCTAAATCTACTATGCTGTTCTGCTGGCCTAATTTCCTCCCAAATGCAAAATATGTGCAGGTTAGATTTACTGGTAGGCCTAATTTAACTATGTGTGAGGGACAATAGCTGTAAGTGAGTGAAGTCTATAATACTTCTACCTGTATTAAACATTATGCACATGTCTGCATATGTAATTTTTTGGTCTTCTGGGTTCCTGTCTTTGATTGACAACACCGGATTGTTTCAGTTGTCATTACCAGTAGACCATTTATCTATCTATTGGATTTTGATGAGTCTGTTACCAACCCATCGGCAGGGTGCCATTCTAAGTTACACTCACTCACAAACCCTGGTCAGTTTCACCAATAAGGCTGACATGAGATGTCTGGGGAAACAAGGGTATCTGGAGAAAACCCATATGACACGAATTAAATGTACAAATTCCATAAAGACAATGACCAATCTCCAGGTACAATTCTAAGACCATTTATTGCCTTTGGGAAGTCTAAAGGCAGGTTAGATTAATTGGTGCGAATAGTAGGAGTGTGATACAGTTTATGGAGGACATTGTCATCAATACGCACAAAGTTTTCTAATGGCCAATTCCAAGACTGCAAGTACATACAGCGTTTTCTTCTCAACTAATCTGGATAACAGTTTCATTGGATCGCTGGATTACAGCTTTTAACTAAGAGTATGTCTTTTTGCCTCATTGGGGTTGTGTTCATCCATGTTAAATTTCAAAAAGAAAGGTTCCCCTCAATGTATTTATACCAGCAATACCAGGGTGTTTAGCTTTTCAATATTAAAAATTAAATGCGTTCTTCTATGGTTCATTTTATGTTCATAATAGACGCTGACATTCTGTGCATTTTGTTTGGTCCAATTACCAAACTGTTGGTAAGATCAACTGCCAGTGTTTAGTGCATGATGTCAGCAAGTCAGATGTATAAAGATTAGTGTTGTACACTTCCTGGTCATCCAAGTTCATTGATTGGTTATTCCTGATATTCTGACTATGAATTCTGTTTCATTTTCAACTGCTATTTTGTTATTTGATTTGGCATAAGTTACTTTTAACATTTTAATTGCTTCTGACCCTCCTCACTTCATTTTTTTTTACTTGATTTTGGTTTAAAGCCTTTGGCTTATTTGAAATATTATTTGACCCTTTAGTATTAACCTTGGCAGGTTTCTGACTTTGACTCCATCTCCATCTTTAATATTAAAATATTACTGCTGTCACCTTATATAGTTAGTACATTGATGAGTTTCCTGCCCTATAGTGCCCTGTGAGGGCAATAAATTATTTCTCCAGTTTGCCTTTCTCACCTTCTTTCTAGGGTCTTTCTGTCTCCCTCCTCTCCTTCCTTGTCAACTATTACACATACAAAACGTGTCATCCCCTGGTGGTATCCTTCCTACTACATTGGCATAATTATGTGTTTTGTCCCTGTCAGCATATGCTATGCTCTTTCTTTTAGGGCCATCTAGGGCATTACCCTTATCCCGTACCATTCTTTCCTGCCTATTATTTGCTTGTCCACCAAACCATCCCATGTCAGCACAGCTATAGTATTCCTAATGTATATAATACTTTAAGGCACTGGATCCCTACTCTAACATTAGTATTGTTGGCTTTTCAAATCTGATTCATGCCAAATCTTCCTCCTACAAGCTATAAAATGTTAAAAATTAAAGCTAAAACAAAAGCACTTTAAAGTGATTATGGCTTCCAGTTCTTTGTGTTATAAACTGTCATTTAATTAGCAGTCAGTTGTTTCTGTTCAACCTTTTAAATGATTAATTGATGATTTTAATTTAACTGTCACTTTTTTACAAAGCATATTTTATTTAAAACATGTTACAGTAATTGTTTTTATTATTTTTTTGGACAAACAAAACTGGAGCACAAACAAGTTAATGACAGATTAAAATCACACATTGAGATGAAGGTAGAGAATGAACTTTTAATCTTGTGGTTAGACAGTTAGACCGCACTGTTTGCAAATTGTTTTTAATATAAAGTGGGCTTCTTATTTTTCTAAATGGGAATGTCAACATAAACGTTCATTTCCCATATTTGCTAGATCCTGGTTAGTTATCACCATAGTAAAAGAACAAAAACAGACCCATGTTGTTCCCGTCATAACCCTCCTTATTAATGATATAGCTATAAATGAAACATTTTAAGAGATAATATATTAAAACCTTAAGAAATATTTTCTTTGGTGTGCCCAGAAATAAATAGTTAATGATACATGGTGAACTATTGTACAAGTTTAAAGTGCCCACCATGTTCTCCTAAACACTATTTACAGAGACATTGCCAACTATAGTCATGTGCCGACTTACCGCTCCATTTGGGCCATATGTTAAATTGGCCATATGTAGGTCATTGCGATGGAGGTTCTGCGGGTCTGGTGTGGGTCACTGGTATGCATACTTTAATTGCCAGTACAGTAGTATAAACCAATCTTCGAGTCTAGACATTTGCACAAAGGTGCATTACTGTGATTACTGGAGTAAGGCAAACAACTAGGAAGTTTATCAAGTTTGCTGCTTATGAATAAAAGCTCTCATCTTGCATAAGGCCCCAATACTGTTCCTTCAAGTGCCAGAATAAACATTCTTTTGCCCAGTTCTCTCCTGCCGGGCTTCTATGTGCAACTCAGAAGCCCAAATGCAACTATGTATTATATGCATTACATTTACACATGGAGTTTATTGCAGATGTGCAATGTGCTCTGTTTTTTGTGTCTGTGAATTGTCTCAATAGAAGCTCAAGGCTGTCGCATCAGTCTCAATTTTGACCTCTTCTTGAGCATGCATAATTCAGTGATGATTACACTGGCAGTTGTTCAATGACATTAAAGATACCTCCAAGCATGGTGACCGTGGCTGGCAAGATTTTTTTGTACTTTTGTTACCACAGAATGGAGCAATAGAGGATACCAGAAAATGATTGGCCATTGCAGATCGGTCTCTCTCTCTCTCTCTCTCATCCACTCACTCAATTTTAGGGTTAACAATTAATATAATCAGTGTACTTTTGTAATTTAAGAGGAAAAAAGAGAGTCCAGAGGTAAACCTACAAAGACTTAGGGAGAACATGCAAATTCCATGCAGGTAGTGCAAGGCAGGAATTCAAATTTCTGTGTCTGGAGTTGTAAGCCAACAGAGCTAACCATTGAAAAACCATGTCAACCTACAATGCTTCAGTTATAGAAAATGAATTAATACTTTTTAAAGATTTGGTATAACAACTATTTTCAATTATTCCTAACACATTTCCCCACAATTAACAAGTGTAATAAATACATCATAATATGTACAGACAGAAGGAAATGTGATTCAGTCCCTATAACTGTAAAATCCAAAAAAAAAAAGAATATCGGTTTCTTTAAGTAAGGTCAAAATACCTAAATGAAAGATTTATATCCCACAAGCCTTCCAGTGAGGCCTTCAATCTGTATTCATAGGTCAACTGAACTATTTTTCATTCAATCAAGCAAACAATACCTGTGGTTTAGCTGTCAGGTGAAGTAAATCTCATGTAAATCACTCCACAGGCTATTTTACAGGCCATGGCAAATGAGCACACACTCCTCCTTCTAGTCAAAGACTGTATCTGCCAGGTTTGTCAGAGAAATGTACAGCATGCCTTTTTATACATTTTAGCATTTATTTTCTTTGTTTTTGATTTTTTATTTGTTTGGCAATATTACATTATCCCAAAGTTTTAAGAATGTTGCTGTGATTTGTGGGTATGCCAACTGTAGATGAATTGAATCAAAATGTGATGTCACTGTGGCCATTCTAATTCACTATAAACACTAGTCTGCTCAATAGTAAAAAATGTTCTTCTTCTGATCTTTAACTTCATCAAATGTTTTTCAGGGCTTAATTAGCACTTTATCCATTGGTGCTAGTTTGGGAGCCCTATTTCTATTTCTTTTTCAGTTTTTTATTATTTTATTTACACTTTAAGAGTGTGATGGGTGACATCACTAAAATTATGTAGTTTACATTATATCTTGCCTGAAGAAGGGGCCTGAATTACCTCGAAAGCTTGCATATCATAATCTTTTTAGTTAGCAAATAAAATGTGTCATTTTACTTGACTTCTCACTAAAGAAATAGTTCAAAAGAATGCACCTAGACATAAGAAGTGAACTGAAGTGTTTCTGTAAGTGAATGTCACTGGTGCAGTGGGGACGCACTGCAACCGCACACGTGAAGGCCTACACAACTTCACATGTGCCCCGGTCCAAGCACCAGCATACTGCCAATTGTCTGCGTCTAAGGGAGAAAGAAGCGGAGTGTCTTTGTTACTGTGTAGACATAATTTAGCTGAAAGGAATCACAAGGACAATGCTTTGAACTTACCATAGAGATGGTATGAGTCGGTGTGTTTGTACATGACTAGTTGTGTGATAAAACAAGCTGAATGAATAAAAGGCTCGCACAGACGTGTTGCATGGTGCAGGATCTGTGTGACTGTCCAGGTCAGTTCCACGCTCTCTTGTCGCTACCGTGAGCCTCTTCAACCCAAAACCGTAGATTGTCATGAACCGAGATAAGGCAAATGAGGATACACACATTGCACACAAAAGTGCAGTCCATCAAATTCTTCTTTAAATAAATAATCCATAAAACCAGTGGTAAATATGTGGAGGTTAAAAAGTCATTAAATAAATCCAATAAAATGAGTTGTAAGGGACATTGCCTCCCCCAAGATGCTTGATGGCAGCTTCCCTGGAGTATAGCGGTGCCCCGGATTCCCACACGGTATCCTGGGACTTGGAGTTTGCTGTCTCAGCCCTGTTGGGTGCCATGGGTGCCCGTGGAAGGACCGAGAGAGTCGTGCTTTCCTTATAGCCCGGAAGTACTAGGACATCACGAGGACGGGAGCCCCGAAGTATTTCCTGGCTGATTAAAGACTTGGAATTCTCCAGCTGACCCAGAAGTGCCGGCAAGTCACATGGACGGAAGAGCAGAAGCACTTCCAGGTCAAGGACTATTTAAAGGACTGCTGAAGACCCAGCAGGCAAGCCGGAGTTGGAAGGAGTAGGACAGAGCTTGCTGGGAGGTGTGGAGGAGAGATTCATGTTTATTAGTATTGTGATTGGAGTTTTCTTTCCTGTTTATTGGTGGCTGAAGTGCTTGAAGGGCACTATTTAAGAAGAAATTAGATAACCTCTTGGTATTTTAACCTGTGTCCTGCGTCCATCTGTTGAGAAAAAAGGGGCAACAGTGCCACCTAGTGTCCACTCATTAACAGAGTTTAAAATCCAGAGACAGTTCTTTAAATAAATATGAGCCCCAATTCTTCCTTCTACAACCTATCCAGACCTCGCAGCAAGATAAGCCACCTGCCAACAGGTGCAATCAACCATAAATACCACATTGCCCAGTGATTCGGCATCCATGAGGCACCACGCTGAGCTACACATAAGTGTCCTGCCACCAGTCCCTTGGGAAACAAGGCATAAGGGGCCACTCCTACTCCCCAGCATCATTCAATAAGACCATCCCTTCTTCAGCCCTAGGCTCCTCTCCTTGAGCCTTGCTCCTGACCACCGGCCTCCATTCCTCGTAGCACTGGCTCTCTCATTCCTGCCTCTTGTTCTCTCTTTGTTTATTTCATCTTAACCTCTGCTCTTTCTTTTTTCATTATCTGTCTGTCTGTCCACCAGCTTGTATCGTTCTCCTCCCTCTCTGCTATGCAGGCTCCTTTATATGTCCTTATCAGGTGCACATGTGACCCGCTACGCACACTGAGGTGTGACTGAGGCACCTGATTGATCCAGACCTATTTGCACATAAGTGTGCAATCAGCTAAGCACCGCAATCAATCTTGGAGTGACAACGTCATGTGCACACCTGCACCCATTCTTAGCATGCCCACTCTCGGAATGCAATTATTTATTTAAAAACCTGCACGGCACCATGCACCATTCGTCACAGGCTGCCATTACTAGTCTTGGCGACAGACAGTGTTGGGATTGGCTGCATAATCCCTGTTTTGGTATAAAACACTTCTGTGTATGGTAGAGGTTGTCCTTTGACTGACGGAGGAAAGGAGGAGTTCTAACTACTGATAAGGCTGAAGTTGGTTACTTATGCACAGCTAGCTAGTCTATGGGTGGGCAGACATGCAAGTCTACATAAGTGGGAGAGTACAGCCAAACCTTGCAAATTCATGGACGTGGCTTTTGTACTTTTTTGTGTGCCTGCTGGTCAGTAACCAAGTGAATATAATTGCTGTTAAATCTAGTCTCACAAAACTCAAAAAAGGCTTGAAAATAAAACAAAAAACCTAAAAATGTCAAGAACATTTTGAAACACAAAGTAGGAGTGGCCCTGAAACTGAAAACAGGCTTGTAGCCTACAAACACAGAAAAGGCCAAGCCTATAAATCTCCTTAAAGAAGAGAGGAACTGTAAAAACACCTTGCACAGATGAGCAAAACAGAGCTTGTCTTAGTAATAATAAAGTTTTCATTTATTAAAGTTTATTAAAAGGAAGAAGACTTATAAAAATGCATGGAGGTACAGTATATACTCACTGTCACACATGCGCGAGTAGGGGGCCGCGGACGGACCTTAATACGTTCGGGAAGACATACGCCACCAGGCAGTGGTGGGGTACTAACCTTTCTCCTTTTGTTTCTTACAGAAGAAAAGACGCACCGGAGCCATGAGACTACCTCCTACAACTTCCTGCACTATGCTACTTCCGCCCTTCCTCCGTCCACTACTCATGACGTCATCAATCCCATCTTGCACCACGGCTCCTTCCCATCATTCCTCCACTTCCGGCCTCTCCTCCATAAATGTCCGTCGACGCCATCTTTGGGTGTCATTTCATTTTTTATGTACATTGACCTGATAAAAGTGGATAATACTGCAATATACGGGGCCGGAAACCCCAAACCTTTATGTTGTTTATTGATCTCTCTTTTACATCACGTATAAGTCGGTTCTTGAAACCCGAAAAATCGATCATAAAATCAGACCCCAACTTATACGCCCGTTCAAAAATGCAACAGTTAAATTTTTTCTCTTTTTAAATCTTCTTGCCTCTTTCAGTCTTGCATCAGTTTCTCACACGTATCAAATTTTGTTGCAGCAGAGTAGTTACCAATTTCCTTTGCCACTTCAATGACGTTTAATTTAAAACCAGGTTCATATTTTCTTCTGATCGAAAGCTCTATTGTAGATAAGGGATGCTCTTACGATAAAGGTATATGAGGTTGTGAGATACAAAAAACATAAATTAGTGCAAACGTCTCTACAGAATAGTTTAGGTATTACTGTGTGGTCACATAGGCACAATAGAGAGAGAGAGCGAGGGGTTAGGAGCACCCGTTGATACAGCGTATTGCCACACCCACCTAGAAAAAAAAGGCAGTGTGCTCCATGATTACTCTCTCAGGTGGGAGTTAACATATCATAATCTCTTAGACCAATAGCATGTGTATTCCATATTCGACTTATACGACCAACATCATAAAATAAAACAAATTATATGGTAAAATCAAGTCCCGACTTATCCACGAGTATATACGGTATACAAAATTAAACTTCAAACAGGCAAAACAATAAAAAGTGAACACAATATTAATTAAAAATAAAGATCAAAGACAATAGAAAAAGTTCATAATCCAGAGAATCAAAAGTGATAAACTTTCAAAATCCCAAAAGAGATAAGAATCCAAAATGAGCTGAGCCACACAAGCAAGAGCTAATGTCTCGGCAATAGGCTGAGGCATCTCAGGTGTTATTTATATGCCCAGCCTGAAGTTACAGCTTTAGTGTCAGGAGGTCCCCAACCCTATTAGCTTAACATACAACACACAAGGAGCATCATTAACAGAATTAACATAAAATATCAAAGTTAAATAATCAATAAACAGTAGTGAAAATATTATACAATACAAACTGAGAATGCAAAAACATATTGAACAAAATAAAACAGAAAATGACCCATAAATAACAAGAAAATTAAATGATAAAAAACAACAAATTAAAGACAGTGTCAGGGCAATATTCAAACCATGACAATAGTTGGGCTGAAGGACAGAGTGAAAAAACCTTATTTTGAGACAGAATGACAGACACCTGTGGTATTAAAATGAGCAAATATATTAATACAACAATGATTATGTCATCAAACTCCAGGATCAAACATTTCTTAGATAATAAAAGATATCTCCTTTTGATTATTGCTACAGGTGTAACTTAACAGTCTCACTTGCTTACCTAATCCGATTCTAGGACAGTGACACCTTGTTTTCAGGGATTAACATACTGCAAAAGGAAGTAAAAACAACAAGCATGTTTAAACATATTTTGTTTCATAAAAAGCTTGCTCTCATTGGCAGGCTTTTTGTACTTCTTGTAGAAACACAAATACATTGGACAGATTTTACTTGGAGAAGCACCACAAACCTTTAATTCTATTGATTTACAGTCATAGCCACTGTACCGCTGATGAGTCTTTAAGTCAGATCATTTCTGAAATGTCTTGAGGAAAGGTCCAAATTATCTGACATTGTGCCTAAAATTCAGTTTGATTTTTTTTAGGTCAAATGCAAAACACATACTCCTTATTATTCACTCCAAAGTGTTGTCATTGACACCCAGTATTTTCTGGTAAAGGAGTGGGTTGATCTTTAGGTTTTGCATAATTATGAGGAAAAATTGTGTGCTGCCAGCTTAACTGTCTTTTTACTGCATGAAATTATACGTTAGCTTGTTACAACTTGTTCTTGAGCAGAATAAATTCAGCATATAAGCATGCATTGTAACACACACACGGAGGGCTGAGAGATGTTAGAGAGGGTTGTGACCTAAATGACTCATGAATATAATGTGCGTCAGTGCAGTGTATTGTTACTCAACATTACAACAACTTACAATGTTTTGATTACTATTTACAAAATATATATGTTTTTCTAAAACTTAACATAATATAGTACATTTCAATCAAAGCTGAAAAACTACTACTTTTGAAAATAACACTTTTGTTTGGAGCTTCTAATGTTTCTTCATATTATTGCCTGTAATTCTATTTCTATGCACAGAATTCAGCTGTGGTACATGGCATGAAAGAAAAACACCCCTGGATCAGATCACAGGCTGGACAATGGGTAACAGACATTCCAGTAACACGACCATGGTAAGAGTCATACCCTGAACTGTACTACTTCTTCTTCTTCTTTCGGCTGCTCCCGTTAGGGGTCGCCACAGTGGATCATCTTCTTCCACATCTTTCTGTCCTCTGTATCTTTTTCTGTTACACCCATCACCTGCAGGTCCTTTCTCACCACATCCATAAACCTTCTCTTAGGCCTTCCTCTTTTTTTCTTGCCTGGCAGCTCTATCCTTAGCATCCTTCTCCCAATATACTCAACATCTCTCCTCTGGACATCTCTCCTTGTCCAAACCAGCAAAATCTTGCCTCTCTGACTTTCTCTCCCAACCTGCATCACTGAAATATTTGAACATGTACTCAAAGATATTTAAGGGATGTGCATTTACAATCAGAAATCAGAAAGCAAAACTGGCAATTATGGTAACTTGAGCTGACCCTCTAATGTACTCCTTTCTAATCCTATCCATCCTTGTCAGACCCAATGCAAATCTTAGCATCTTTAACTCTGCTACCTCCAGCTCTGTCTCCTGCTTTCTGGTCAATGCCACCATCTCCAACCCATATAACATAGCTGGTCTCAGTACCATCCCGTAGACCTTCCCTTTCACTCTTGCTGATATCTGTCTGTCACAAATCACTCCTGACACTCTTCTCCACCCATTCCACCCTGCCTGCACTCTCTTTTTCACCTCTCTTCCACAATCCCCATTACTCTGTACTGTTGATCCCAAGTATTTAAACTCATTCACCTTTGCCAGCTCTAATCCTTGCATCCTCACCATTCCACTGGCCTCCGTCTCATTTACACACATGTATTCTGTCTTGTTCCTACTGACCTTCATTCCTCTCCTTTCTAGAGCTTATCTCCATCTCTCCAGGGTCTCCTCAACCTGCTCCCTACTATCGCTACAGATCACAATGTCATCAGCAAACATCATAGTCCATAGGGACTCCTGTCTAATCTCATCTGTCAACCTGTCCATCACCATTGCAAATAAGAAAGGGCTCAGAGTTGATCCCTGATGTAATCCATCCTTCACCTTGAATGCATCCGTCACTCCCACCGCAGACCTCACCACGCTGACATTTCCCTCGTACATATCCTGTACAATTCTTACATACTTCTCTGCCACTCCCAACTTCCTCATACAATACCATAACTCCTCTCGAGGCACCCTGTCATATGCTTTCTCCAGGTCCACAAAGACTCAGTGCAACTCCTTCTGGCCTTCTCTATACTTCTCTATCAACACCCTCAGAGCAAACATCGCATCTATGGTGCTCTTTCTTGGCATGAAGCCATATTGCTACTCACTAATCATCACCTCACTTCTTAACCTAGCTTCCACTACTCTTTCCCATAACTTCATGCTGTGGCTCATCAATTTTATCCCCCTGTAGTTACTACAGTCCTGCACATCCCACTTATTCTTAAATATTGGAACCAGTACACTCCTTCTCAACTCTTCAGGTATCCTCTCACTTTCACAGATTCCGCTAAACAATCTGGTTAAAAACGCCACTGCCATCTCTCCTAAACACCTCCATGCTTCCACAGGTATGTCATCTGGACCAACGGCTTTTCCATTTTTCATCCTCTTCATAGTTGTCCTTACTTCCTTCTTGCTAATCCATTGCACTTCCTGATTCACTATCTCCACATTCTCTCTCTCGTTCTCTTCATTCATTAGCCTCTCAAAGTACTCTTTCCATCTGCTCAACACACTCTCCTCACTTGTGAGTATGTTTCCATCTTTATCCTTTATCACCCTAACCTGCTGCGCATCTTTCCCAGCTTGGTCCCTCTGTCTAGCCAATCGGTACAGGTCCTTTTCTCCCTTCTTAGTGTCCAAACACTCATACAACTCATCATACCCCTTTTCTTTAGCCTTTGCCACCTCTCTCTTCACCTTGAACTCTTGTCTACTTTCTGCATGTCTCTAACTATCCCACTTCTTCTTTGCCATCCTCTTCCTCTGTATACTCTCCTGTACTTTCCCATTCCACCACCAGGTTTCCTTTTCCTCCTTCCTCTGTCCAGATGTCACGCCAAGCACTCTTCTTGCTGTCACCCTTACTACATCTGCTGTAGTTTACCAACTGTCTGGTAATTCTTCACTACCACCTAGTGTGTGTCTCACCTTCTCCCTAAACTCAACCTTGCAGTCTTCCTTTTTCAACTTCCACCATTTGATCCTTGGCTCTGCCCTCACTCTCTTCCTTTTCTTGATCTCCAACGTCATCCTACAGGCCACCATCCTATGCTGCTTAGCTATACTTTCCCCTGCCACCACTTTACAGTCTTCAATCTCCTTCAGATTGACTCTTCTGCATAGGATGTAATCTACCTTTGTGCATCTTCCTCCACTCTTGTACATAACCCTATGTTCCTTCCTCTTCTTAAAATACATATTCACCACAGCCATGTCCATCGTTTTAGCAAACTCCACTATCCTATGACATTCTTCATTCCTCTCCTTGACACCATACCTACTCATCACCCCCTCATCTCCTCTGTTCCCTTCACCAACATGTCCATTGAAATCCGCTCCAATCACCATTTTCTGTCCCTTGGGTACACTGTTCATCACTTCATCCAACTCACTCCAGAAATCTTCCTTGTCCTCCATCGCACACCCAACTTGTGGGGCATATGCACTAACAACATTCATCATCACACCTCCAATTTCCAGCTTCATAATCATTACTCTTTCTGACACTCTTTTCACCTCCAAAACACTCTTGACATACTGTTTTTCAGAATTACCCCTACTCAATTTCTCCTCCTATCCACACCATGATAGAACAATTTGAATTCACCTCCGATCCACCTGGCCTTACTCCCGTTCCATTTAGTCTCTTGCACGCACAATATATCAACCTTCATTCTCTCCTTTATTTCTGCTAACTCTCTCCCCTTACCAGTCATACTGCCAACATTCAAAGTTCCTATTCTCAGTTCCACTCTTTTTACCTTCCTCCTCTCCTCCTGCCTCCAGACACGTCTCCCCCATCTTCTTCTCCTTCTTCTTCTTTGGCCAACAGTAGCCCAATTTCCACCAGAACCCTGTTGACTAACAATACTGGTGGAGGTTGTTGTTAACCTGGGGCTCAACCAATCTGGTATGGAAATTTGGATTGTTGTCCGCATATTGATTTGGCAAAATTTTACACCAGATGCCCTTCCTGACGTAACCCTCCCCATTTATCCGGGCTTGGGACCGGTACAAAGAAACACACTGGTTTTTGCATCCCCTGTGGCTGAACTGTACTACAAAAATTGTTTTTCTTTTTAACTGCAAAAGGCTATCAGTAGGCTTCATTAATTGCTAACTGGCCATAACCTAGCTTAACTCATCTCAGATTATTTTACATTACATTGTCTTGTGCTTCCATGATCAGAATCAAGCACTTTAATGATTGGAATGAGTGCACACAAGACGAAAAGGAATATATATGGATATAGTTATTCACACACACACACATATATATCATGTCACACACGTGCACTTGGGAGTCAACCAAAGGGACCAGAAAATGCCAATTCCATGCCAGGCCAGGGGGCGGCAGGTTGCACTGAACCTCTTTTGTCTCCGCATACCAAACATGAGAAATCCTGCCCGTATCAGATTATGCCTTGAGGATGTCACTTCCTTTTAATCACCTATAAAAACCCCTCATCCTCCATACGTGATCAGTTCTGTTTTGGACTCTAACCTGTACACATTGTATGCAAACCTAAGCCTTTTTTTCTAGTCAGGGAAACCATACGGGTGGCTGCCCCAAACCTTTGTTGTGTGTCCCTATATATTGTCACACACGTGCGCATGGGAGGCAGCTAAAGGGCTTGA
>JANRMT010062836.1:5660305-5677292 GCA_026402145.1 Polypterus bichir lapradei
TGAAGGCAGTTCTGAGGCATGCCGGGATGTGGCAGAGTGCACTGACTCTTTTTCTCACTTCCCTGTAGACCATTCCTGGGAGACTCCACCTGGCTCTCTTGACATCACTTCTGGGACCGAACCAATGGAAACAGACCTTACCAGCTTCGGCCCCCCCTGATGTCACGTCCGGGCCTGATCCAATGAGTGATGAACACGTGCCCGATCCTTATGACCTCACTTCCTGTCTTCCCCTTTAAAAGCCTGCCCTTTTTCCCTTTTTCCTCAGTCTCGTTCTGGACTCAGTTGGATGCACATTAGTGCTGTATATTTGATAAAATGACTTTGCAGCCAGGATACCATATTATACGGGTGGCTGCCCCAAACCTTTATCTGTCTATGTCTCGTTTTTGTGACTATATATATATATATATATATATAGGAGCTATAATTTGATTATGTTTGCAAAAAACAACAGCACTTCGACCTTGTCTAATGGGAAGTGAGATTTCAAATCCTACAGATGTGGGTGTGAAATTAATTAATCTGTAAGCAGACTAGAAAATGGGTAGATTGCCGTAAGATGACGACTTTATCTAACTCATGTTGTAAAAAAGTTTTGGAACACCTTGGGTTTTAAAGAACTGCACGCAGTTTAATATGTTAATGTTGCATGAAATCAAGGTAAAGAACAAAGAAACAATGGCAATTAAAGAAAAATAAGTCAATGAATCATTAAGAATACAAAATTTTATGTAAATTTTTCATTAATCAGTGTAGCTACCTTTTGCTGATATAACAGCCAAGCTGTGGTAACACTGTTGATTCAGAATTCCAGTCACACTGTGCAAGTCACCTACTCTGACTTCGGCTTCTGCCTCCCATTTTCCAATGCAAATGAGGTGTTGCCTTTAGTGAAGGTTTAACTCCCATTTCTTCCTTGTGTCTTTAATTTTTTTTTTTTTTTTATTTATTTCTCGTTTCAAGCAACTCTTCTGGCTTTCTAGCCTGCTTGCTGCTTTCTCCCTAAGGGTACTTCCAACCCGGAGAGGTATCATACATGAAAAGTGACTTTCTTTGTGTGCCCAACTGGCCACAGCTAAGCAGTATTGGCTTTTCTTGGGTATCTGGTAATTAAGTCATGGCAACCAGACTTAGTTCTTGTTAGGTAGATACGTTTAACTGCTAATCCAAGCAGCTTCTTCAGTCTGAGGGATGTTGTTAAAGACCACAAATTTATCCTCCAGGTTAGTTTCAACTCACACCTGCCCTGAATAGGCTTGTTGATTAAAACAAAGGAAGGGGAAGGTGTGGGTAGATGTAACAGTCACACCTTTTAACAGCTCATCCTACCCCAATACAGTGGGTCGCTAAGAGTGGTCCATCTGGTGGAGGTCTGAATTGGGCCTGATTTTCCTGGGGATGTATGAAAGGGCAGCATGATAAATTGAAGACAGGTTATGCCTAAGGCCTCCACTTCTGTTGAGTGAGGGGTTGTAGATATGCACATGGATAGCTTTCCTCACCCCTTTCTCAAGCCACTTATCTTCTCAATCCAATATCTGGACGTTAATGTCCTCAAATGAGTGTCATTTGTCCTTCAAATGGAGGTACACAGCTGATTCCGCCCCTGAGGTGTTACTTCTTCTGTGCTGGGCCATCCTCCTGTGTAATGGCTGTTTGGTCTCTCCAATGTACAGTTCAGGGCACTCTTCACTGATCAGTTGGGACACCTTTGCAAATTGTTTGCTTCAACTTGCAAGGCTTAATTTATTTTAATGGCTTTTAGTTGTTCCCCAAAGAAGGCCCATTTGTAATATTCTGAAATGTCCTTTTTTTCAGTTTTTGCTAGCCTACACTTTAAATTTAAACCTCTGGCAGTTTACTGCTTATGTTTCATCATTTTAGGCAATTCATTGCATTTCAAGTGATTCAACGTGAAGAAAAACTAGAAAAACTGAGGTGTTCTAAAAATATAACTACAACAGTAAACTACAACTAGTAAAATATAAACCTATCTTTACTACTCTCAATAAATATATCATGCCTTAAGCATAGGGAACCCATTAAGAGGTGGTAAATATTTATTTTCAAGCTTTACTTTTATACATTCTTTTCTTTTATCTCCTTTTGATTTTTATTTGTCCTTTTTTACCTTTATATTGCCTATGTACTATTGTGGTTACTGCTACTTTGTTTATATTAGTCTTGTATATTTTATCTGAATTATTTTTATCTGTAAAATATTCCTCCGGGTACTCCGGTTTCTTACTACAGTAAAAAACATGCAGGTTAGGTGCATTGGCTATTCTAAATTGTCCCTAGTGTGTACTTGGTGTGTGTGTGCGCGTGTGTGGGAGGCCTGCAGTGGGCTGGCACCCTGCCCAGGGTTTGTTTCCTGCCTTGCACCCTGTGTTGGCTGGGATTGGCTCCAGCAGACCCCCGTGACCCTGTAGTTAGGATATAGTGGGTTGGATAATGGGTGGATGGATTAATTTTATTACTATATTTTGTTAACATAATTTTGTTTTGTAAATAAATATGACTATTCGCTAAACAAATCTACCGTATATTATTTTTAAAGTAGTCTGTTATCCATCTTTTCTCCATCGCAGAATTGGTCGCGATCCCTGATGGATAATGAAGGTTTTACTGTAATTGAAAAATGTTCATACTGAATCTTTTTGAATGTAAAGCAGATTTCACCAGTTTTAGTGTTGTTATATTTGTTACCTGTGTGATTTAGAATTGACTTTAAAATACTACTAATACTGTATAAAGCCTGAAATAATCTTGCCCCTTCTTATATTTTGGAGTGCCTCTTCTCTTACACTGTAAGTCATAATTTAACATCCTCTAATAGTGGTCTGAATATAAGTAATTTTATAAGCCAAGCTTAAAAGTAATGAGGCGGCCTTTTATTGTTATGCACCAAAAATCCGTAATACTTTACCAACAGAGATACACCAGGCTAAAACTGTGGAGCATTTTAAAAACTACTAAAAACATTTTATGTTAATTTGGCTTTTTCATAGGTACATTTTAGGAGTACTCTCAATAGAATTACCATACTTTTCAGGGATTTGCAATTTTACTAATCTCCACTTCTCTCTGCTTTCTTTTCTGGTTCTTCTGTGGTGACATTTTGCGCAACCACTACCTGACTGAGGCACTGTGCAGTCACCTGTAATGCTGGAATGAAGGTGGGTGCCCCAGCTGTCCACAAGACCAACTGCGCTGAATCTTCCTGGAAACAATGAAGAAAGATTTAAGCATATTTATGTTATTTAGAATGACCAGTGGGGGCTGGGTGGACTTTTGGCCTTGAAATCCCTACAGATTTTGATTTTTTGCTTTGCACCCTCCCCACCATAACCTATCATTTATGGGGGGGGAGTGAAAGCTTTAGATTCCTCAGAAATTTCAATCTCCGGTTTTTGACGGATCGTGAAGTTTTAGGTGTGTGTGTCTGTCTGTGTGTCACAGTTTCTTGAGGACAGTCTAGAGCTAAAACGGCTGGATGGAAAAATATTAAACTCCAAACTTAAGCCTTTTGTGAGATGACGATTTTCTGATTAGTTTTTGAGCCAAATCATGCAAGAGAAAGAGGCACTTTAGAAGAACTCTCAAATACCATAATTCTGCAATTAATTATGAATTCTTCTATCAATTGCTATCATAATTACCTATTTTATGATCAGAAAGATCAGCATCAGAGTGGTAAATAATTACCGAAATGTTATAGAATAGTTTGTGTAACTTGGTTCCTAGGGCGCAAAGCCTGCTGACACACACGTCCAAATTTTCTTTTTCAGCTTAACTGGATTTTTTTTTCTGTCATTCCACACACCTGACCTTATCACTGAGGTCATCTTTAGAGGCTTATAATATGATATTGTATATAAGGACACTACTCTTCTACTTATTACATATCTTTGTTTAATTAGAGGGCGGCACGGTGGAGCAATGGGTAGCGCTGCTGCCTCGCAGGTAGGAGACCTGGGTTCGCTTCCCAGGTCCTCCCTGCATGAAGTTTGCATGTTCTCCCCATGTCTGTGTGGGTTTCCTCCGGGTGCTCCGGTTTCCTCCCACAGTCCAAAGACATGCAGGTGCATTGGCGATCCTAAATTGTCCCTAGTGTGTGTGTGTGCCCTGCCCAGGGTTTGTTCCCTGCTTTGTACCCTGTGTTGGATGGGATTGGCTCCAGCAGACCCCCGTGACCCTGTAGTTAGGATATAGTGGGTTGGATAATCAATGGATGGATGTTTTATAAGATTGTATGGATTTTCATTTATTTATCTATATTTATTTTTTCTTTCTTATTCATTATTATTCTTACCTAATCCTATTTTTTTTCTTTGCTTGTAACGTTCTCCTTGACATCTTGTAAAGCACTTCGATCTACATTCTTTGTATGAAAATGTGCTATATATGTACAGTATATAGATATGTTGTTGTTGTTGGAAAGATAACTTTCCTTGCAGTGTGAATATGCCTATTTTTTCATTCCTATTAAATTACAATAGGCCAAATTATTTTAATTGTAAATCTGTTTGAAATGAACATTTCAATGAAAATTTATATTAAAAGTAATGTACAAAGTGGTTAGAAATCAGCAAAATACTATAATCTCTTTAGCTTGATTTTTCTTCTTTGTTATGGTGTGCGCTGTACAAGTGATTAATTGACAGGAAAATGCAGTAAAAAAACATGAACGACTACATTATTACAGCTGCATCCTGCAGAGAACAGTCATTACATACCACACAACATTAAGAGATAAAAGGTCTGCAAGCATTTCTACCAGCTCCTTTACTAGAAAATATCCAGCAATAAAAAATGATGTAGTTAAAATAACAAGAAAAGGCTATCAGGCTCCAGCTGTCTCTTCTTATTATCCTGCTCAACTTCTTCTATGCTTGTTGGGTATTCTGATTCACTATATTTAGTGTACAGTAAGTCTCTGCTGAAGAATAATTAAATCTCATTGTAATTTTATAAATTGTTCACAGGTTTGAATAAACCAATTAAACATTTCAGTAATATATACAGAATATTGTCAGAATTACACATTAACCATAGATCTTTTTTAAAAATGATTTACTGAGGTTTTCAGTATGCACTAAATAAAGAGAAAAAAAATGAGTGGTCACACTTGCTGATGACATGATAAACATGTGACACTCACCACACGAAACATAAACAAACTGAAAAAATATAAAGAATAATTTATAATCATTAAAAATGACTTTGCACTGAAATGTTATACGATTTTGAGAACGCCATGCCAAGTTGTGGTCATGTCCTGTTTAGTGCATCTTTAATAATAGTAGTACAGAGTACAGTGAACTTCTTACTTGCATACCCACCGAATATGCAACACGTGACTACTGTCCAGCACTGTGATTAAAACATAGATATTTTAGCAGACTCTAATCAACAAATACAGTTTTATCTCTCCTCATTGCCTAACTAGTCTGTTAGCAAACTACACACCATGTGAGTTCATCTCTTGAACCACTGTCCCGCAAAACCTGCATATAGGAGAAAGTAACAGCAGGCTACGTGGCAAAACCAGCAGCATAGCATAGGCTAAGGCAGATATTTTGAGTGGGATAGTAGCAAATGGGGAGCAGAGGTGAGCAGGGGCAAGAGTGGAGGAAGAATTTGCAGGATTCATCTTCTAGAAGCTGATAGAGAAACTGAGGTAAGGTGGGAAGCAAAGTGTCAGGGTGACTCTCAATCATGGCCAAAAAATTAAAACAAAATACTCTTTTGGAAATCTAATAATTCAAGAGTTAGAGTTTGTTTGAAACACTTCATTATACTTTTTAAAAACCCCTCTCTAATTTAATAATATAACGAAGCATATTCTGAGCTGTTTTATTCTTCATTCTGATTTGATACTTGTAAGGCAGATTTATGGTTTTGAGCTAGATCTTTGTAATACTATGAAAAAAGGAAAAAGCAGGCATAGAATCCAAAAGATGGATTAGCAAGCTCTAAAATACATTTTAATGCAAATATCTAACCATTTGTGAAATGCTAAATCTGAGAACTGCTGTCTCATACCTGCACGAGATTCAGAATTTGCATGTTCTCCTCTTGATGTTGTAGATTTTTTTTTTCAGGTACTCGATTTCCCCTCCTTACTCTAAAGATGAGTATTTAGCCACTTTGTTATAATAAAATTATTTTAAGAAGATCCAGAAATGGATGAAGGTAGAGATTAGAGTTGTTTTTGAGCTAAATTAGAAAAGGACACTTTTTTAAAAAAAGCATCATTATTCCAGGGCCAAACATTTTTTTAACAGCTGTGCAAATCTTTAGTCTTCAGAGGACAGGGTGTAGAGATCATACTGCATAATCCAAAATGAAGAAATACAGAATTATATGAACAAAAGATTTTTTTCTGGAAGTCATGCCATGAATGAGAATATAGTCAGCAGCTTAATTGTGAGAATCAGTGAATTGTACTGACATGAAATGCAAAGATATAAAATATCATTCATTGTATGAACCACTTCTTTGTCTGTGTCAGACAATCCGATTTTGTTAGATCTTGTGACTAATGCTTGCCGACTCACCTTATATTTTGAAGATGACTCAGACTTAACTCTTTTCCAGTTGTTCAAATGACGCATTAGGTGTTTCCCACAATAAAGGAGACTTCATAAACATTTTTCCTGTGTACTTATTATTTTCTGTATCTTGTTTCATTACCCTAACAAGTTATACATTTCTGCTTTAGACACTGATTACCAGTTGTGGCGGGTGGCCGGAATCATTAGGAGTGTGGAAGGACCCGGGGAGAGAGTATTTGTGGGACAACTTCTTCCCCGGGCCAGTAGAGGGTGGCCCCCTTAGTTTCCAGTGGGGCCACGGGTTATGTGCATGGGAGCTCAACCCTGCTGGAACCCGTGGCCACCGCCAGGGGGCGCATGGACCTTTCCAGGGCCTTATTTGGTCACGCTTCCTCCACACCCAGAAGTGCGGCTGGAAGAAGCTTGTTAGGAACCTGGAGTCTGTCCAGGTGCCCTATATAAAGGAGCCGCCTCACTCCATAGGGAGGCCAGATTCGGGAGGAAGGAGTGGACAAAGTTAAAGTAGGACTACCTTAATGGCACATTGTAATAAGAGAAGAGAAAAAGAAATGTCAAAGAGTTTCCAGGTCCCAGGTATAAGAGACCCCTTTCAATTGCTGTTGGCAATGAAGTTAAACAAAATTAAGTATGGAAAATGATTTGCGATGAGATTGTCTGTTCTCAAGGAAGTAGGTCAAATAAGTGATGCCTACATTCTGTTCATGGCTCTTGTTATGCTGTGTCAGCCAGTAGAGGAAGAGTTGTTGGTGGAAGTGATGTGACTGTTTCTTTTTTGTGATGTTCTTCCCTAAAAGGCAGAAATTGAAAATGGGTCAGTAATTATGCTACACCATTTCTCTTCTACCTGCTGCCCCAGTAACAGGCCCCATAAGAGACTCATCAGCCTCCCGCTTGCGACACATTCAAATGGAAAAAGTAAGGGAAAGCTACCTCCTTGCTAAAATGTTTATTAATTGCCAGCATATAATTCATGTTTTTTTTTAGATAGATAGAGAGATAGATAGATACTTTATTAATCCCAAGGGGAAATTCACATAATCCAGCAGCAGTAAACTGATACAAAAAACAATATTAAATTAAATAGTAATAAAAATGCATGTAAAAGCAGACAATAACTTTGAGTAATGTTAGCATTTACATTTTACATTTACAAGATATTTTCATCATTATAATACAGTTCTGTTGTTAATTATATACCACTCTCTTATTTTTCATTGACATAAAATTTAAGTTGACTAAATGACAGTACACCACTGCGACCTTCACCAGGAAAAGCAGATGGGAACATGACATGAGTTAATGAGACAAATGACAATACAGTAACCCACAGTAATCTATTTGTTACAGACAACCCCTACATCTTTCACAGTGAAGACTTCTGTTCTGCAATATATCTACTTTCTGTTTCATAACACTTCACATATGTCTTCAAATGTGTATGTTTGAATATCATGTACTATAAAAGAAAACTGTATATAAAGTCTTCTAAAGGCACTCTGATTTACATTTAAAGGTGTGCTGGAGTTAATAGTTAGCAGCCTGGCATAGTATTAAGGAGTTTTTATGCTCTTTCGTTCATCTGAAACGGATGCATAACAATGCATAATAGCTCACCCCAAAATCAATTTTACACCATCATGAAGATAAGTGATCTTTCAATAATAATGGCTGACTGCTCTCGCAGTTTTTTTGGAGGATGTTTTCTTTTTTTTCATTATTATTATCGTTTGGTATTGCTTGTTGGATAGAAAACATTAACAATGTGTGCTTTAAAAGCTTTGAAGTATTGAGAGAAATCACATATACACATTGAAGTGCCTGATTAATTTTTAAAGCACTTACTGGCGGCTGTATCCTTATAGAAAGTACAGACAGCCATGCACTCTTGACACTGTATCATATTACCTACTTTTACTTTTTGCTTATTAAAATATAATTTTTTATGTAAAAAAACGGAGACCTAGACGGATCACACCAGACCCTACATCTAATAATATTTAAGTGAAAAAAACAAAAGGAAATTAGTCACAGCTACAGAGCATGCTACTGGAGTGTGTCTCTAGCCAACTGGCAATAAATTTTACATTCTTAGACATCCCTTTTTGTTTTTTGTAGTATTTTTCTTCTACCAATGCAGAAACCAGCACTCATTGTCCCAATCATTTCATTTGCCATGTATTAAATGTAGAAGCTATCTCTGATTTACCCTTAACCAGTCAGTCTTGTGTGTTCTTTCCTCAGTGAACATCCTGCCTTAGAGGACATACCTTGCTCTGTACCCAGGCCATAAATGGATGCCTCTGACATTTCCAAGACATCTCAGATTGTAGGGTAAGTGACTGCAAGACTCAAGTATTAAGGTTATGTTGTGCGGAAGTAGATCTAAATATCCTTGTCAACTAATAGAGTGGTGGAGAATCAATGTTATTGATTTTTGGGAGGCTTGGAAAGGAAAATCAAAAATCAGAAGATGGTAAAAAAAAAACGGGTACATCTATTACCTAATAAATAAAAAGAAAAGATTGTCTAAAAAAATGTTAGAACTAAAACTTAAATCTAAGCAAAAAATCAGTAACTATTGCACTGTAATTATGAGCATGGAAGCCATTTAGGCATTTCCTACCAGGATACGGGATAAGGTTTGTATTTTGCTAAAAATGGAATGCATTTGTTGGAGTGAACAAAAAATAAAAGAATTGTTGTTGATCCCTAAAAGAAGCGTAGGCTTGTGCATTGTACATTTTGATTCCAGACAGCTCAATAACATACCGTGTACACAGCATAATTTCTTGTGTTAAATTAACACTTGCCTTGTGCCCTTTGTTGGCTGGGATTGGTTCCAGCAGACCCCTGTGACCCTGTAGTTAGGATATAGCGGGTTGGATGATGGATGGATGGATGGATGGATGGATGGAAATTAACACTTAAAGTTCATGTATGGGAACACACTTTTCATTTGTACATTTTTAACACTGTAACAGTTAATTTAACATGGGCTATTTTGCTGTGTACTATGTTGCTCAGTTTTTCATACTTCTATATGAACTGTATGCAGTGGCTCAGCTTATAACTGTTACTTGTTAGTCCACCCTACAAAAATAATTTTGTTCATGACCCACCAGCTGCAGAACTAGGCAAACTTGGTTAACACTACTTGAGAATGAACTTCTTTAACTATTCATACAGAAAAACGGACATTGATATCAACAGTTTAGGCAAATTATGACAACTCTTAAAATATAAAACAGGGCAATGAAGATACATCGTTCTGAAAATGCTTGGGTGTATCTTATGGATTTTGGCTGGCTGATCACAAAAATAATCTTTAAACTTTCTCATCATATATCATTTTATGGCAGTTGGCAATTTTTGTGATTTCATCTCATATTATAATCATATACAGTAGATACAGTACAGCAACTACATCTGGAACATCTGTAGCAATCTAAAAGTACATCTAATTAGTTTTTCTTTTCTTGTACCTTTTCCATTGGATATCTTGTAAAACACTTTCAGCTACATCCTTTGTATGAAAATAAATGTTTTTTTGTTGTCATTACACTGCTACTGGGGATACAGCTTAAATATACTGTTGTTTCATTTGGGAATAGGTGAGCCATGCAGAAGAGTCTCATTATATTAAAAAGAACTGGATGCCCCATAAGCATTTGGTTCCAGGGCAGTGTAGCATATAACCACTTGTTGATCCATTTAAGATATTTTTGCCACATCTTTGCATTGGACTGATTAAAAACTTTGTTTTAAAGCAAACAAGGATGATGAAGGATTTCATTTTTTGAGACAAATGTTTCCATGAATAACTGATTTCAAGTTTAATTCATTTAAATTTTGGTGATACCCAAATTACATACATCATCAATGGCAAGTGTTTCAGGGATCTGCTATTGGAGTCGAAGAAGCACAGTGGTTAAGTCTTTGGACCCTGATGTTGTTGTGGGTTCTAATCCCACTACTGACACTGTGTGACCATGAGCAAGTCATTTCACCTGTCTGTGCTCTGATTAGATAAACAAGAAAAAAAAAAAAGAAAATGTAATCAACTGTATCTCAAATGTTGTAAGTCACCTTGGAAAAAGGCATCAGTCAAATAAGTAATGGAAGGAATTCAAGGACATTGTTCTTTTGCCGTCTACAGAGCACCAAACTACCTCCAGCTGGTTGACAACATGGTTCAAGCATACAAAACCATGAAGTACAACATATCGATAAAGATACATTTTCTGCATACACATTTGGGATCCATCCCTGCTAATTTTGGTGTGGTTAGTGACGAGCATGGTGAGAGACTTCAACAAGAAATTCATAATTTAAAAAACAGCATTAGGGCATAATGGAGTAATAATGCAAAAACATTATCAGGGTAAGTGGAATCTATCAATGCTGGCCAACTATTGTTGGATACTGTAACAAGAAGCATCAGATGATGAGTACAAATGAAAATCAGCAGCTAAAGACTTTTAATACACTTGAACTAATGCAATATGTCAGCATTACTAACCGATTAAACACACTAAATTCAATAAAAGTTAACTACATATTTCTCCAAATCCCTAAGTGATACGATTAATCTGAAACTGTGTTCAGTTTGAAGCTTTCTATCATAATCCCCAACAACGTTTCTGGAAGCAAAACTTTTGAAGAGATTTATCATCCAGTGCAATTTGTCTAATGTAGCAGTTATTATTTACAGAGACCATTTATCATATATGTTCTGAGATCAATCATGTAAGGGAGACAGAATTTTCGAGGTAAGGTCATTATATTCATTAATCCTGGTGACAGATAATGGTGACGTGTTGCATGTTGATTAGTCAATGCCAGTAAGAGTTTCACTGTGCTTTGTACATCTACAAAATCCTTGCCCTGTGTCTGCTTAATTTTAATACCTATAAGGTTTCCAGTGGGCACATACCCATGGCAACCTTTATCATATTATAGTTGTTAACATGTATAAGCACAATAAAGAACGCTACACCACAATAATTTGAGATGAACTGAGGTAAACAACATTTCCAACTTGTAAATTCCATCACACATCCTCACCAGGAGACGTACAAAACAAACAAGAGTATACTGTAGTTTAAAGTAACAACATAATTACAGGAATATTTAATACATAATAAATCACTTGACAGTAAAAGTGCCTGCCACTTTTCTTTTGTGATGTGGTTGCTGCTCCTTGTCATCTCCGGATACCATTTTTTGGTGAAGTGACACTCAGTCATCAAAAGCAGCATAATCTTTTTCAACTGTTAAGCAACTCTTGGTAGGCTCACGATAAGCCAGTTCTGGCCTTCTGAAGTCTACAAATTAACTAACCACACTATAAGCTGTTGCTGCCTAACACAGCTTTCTCATTTCTTTAGTTTGAGTGTCTGGGCTTGCGAGTGTCCTGGATAAAAACCAAGATCCAGTCCTTTAATGACCTCTTGGGCACAGCCATCAGCAGTGTGGCTGTTTGCGGAGAGAGTGTCGACCTTGTAGAGAGGTTTACTTATCTTGGCAGTGACATTCATGTCTCTGGTGACTCTTCCTATGAAGTCATTACAAGGATTGGGAGAGCATCGGGGGTCATGAGGTCGCTGGAAAGGGGTGTGTGGTGCTCCCAATCTCTATGCAAAAGGACGAAGGTCCAAGTCTTTAGAGTCCTGGTGCTTCCTGTCTTTCTATTTGGTTGCGAGACATGGATGCTATCCAGTGACCAGAGACGAAGACTGGACTCCTTTGGTACTGTGACTCTCTGGAAAATCCTTGGGTACCGTTGGATTGACTTTGTGTCAAATGACCAGTTGCTCATGGAGTCCCGAATGAGGCACATTACCTGCATTGTGAGGGAGTGTTAGTTACAGCACTACGGCCTTGTGGCACGTTTCTCCGAGGGTGATCCGGCTCATAAGATCCTCATTGTCGGGGACCCGAGTGGCTGGACCAGGCCAAGGGGTCGCACACGTAACACCTGGTTGCAGCAGATAGAGGGTCATTTACGGAGGGTGGGACTGGACCGCGTGTCTGCCTGGGGGTTTGCAAACCGGGATCCTGAGTTGTTTTGTCGTTTAGTGAGTGTGGCAATGCAATGTACCGGTGCATGCTCCCCAACTTGACTTGACTTGTGATAGATTTCATTCATTTTTTTTACTCGATGCTCTGAAAGCATACACAGGTGGCTCAGCAGGAAATGAAGTGTAAGGCACAATGCACTAAACACTGAGTGTAAACTCTACATCTAAGCTCCACTAAACATCACTGGATACTTTAGAAATTCTGAATGTAAGATGTAATTAACATCCTGTAAATTGAAGGCGGACATTAAACATCAGTCTGTTGCCAGCTGTGGTAATGGCTCAGTTTGAAGTAGTAGGCACTGATCACCATAGTCTTTTAGCTTTTAGCAATACATTTGATGGTCACATAGGATTCAGGCTCTTACAAAACAAAAGCCCTGATTGTCAGACAAAAAGGAATCAACAAATCAGCGCACTTCATAATATCAAAAGTCTATTCAGAGTGAGTTAAAAAAGAAATTTAAAAAATCTCTAGGGATAAGGGCTTTTTATTCAGTCATCATCAACATCATGGTAACATCCAAGCAATTGCAACAGGCAGGCCTTATAAAAC
Organism: Polypterus bichir lapradei; assembly: GCA_026402145.1. NCBI lineage: Eukaryota > Metazoa > Chordata > Cladistia > Polypteriformes > Polypteridae > Polypterus > Polypterus bichir. The sequence goes on from JANRMT010062836.1 coordinate 5,673,526, forward strand.
AATTTTAAGACATTGTGAGTTTGCAGTTACAGTAGCTATAATCATCAAATAAAACTCAGTAAATAAAATCATCAAATAAAATCAGACCCCGCAATAACAATGTTCATGACATGGGGAAATTTTAAATTGCCTCTAATTATGTATTTTGTCTCAGAATTACAATACATTCTATAAACTGACAGAGCATCTGGTAACCATGCAACCATGCCATACAAGCTCTTTCAGCTTTGAAAAAAGAAAATTTAATTCAAATCAAATCTTGCCAAGTTTTTTTCTGTATTTTAGAAAATAAATCCCTTATAATTGTACCTCAAGTGTCTGCACCATTTTACTTTTAACGGAGCAGAAGTTGTTAAGTTTCCTATTTAGTACTGTAGCCAGCAAAATAAATCCATTCCTTCATGTCCTTGAATTGAACTATGCAGGTTTAAGAGTTGTTATATTCTGATTTTTGCCTTTCTCAATTATATACAGAATGTACTAAAACAGAGGGTGATTGAGGATGGCACTGGAAGGTGGCAAAATGTATACCAGCCTTCTTTTTCAATTGTAAATATTAAAGAAGACAGGAACAAATCTAGAAATTTTGGATACAATATCCAAATTGCAAAGAGACAGCAGCTTTACATGAAACCAATTGAGAAACTGTGATAACTGAAAAACAGACCAGGAAATAAACCAGGAAAACTGAGATCATCTTAGTAGCTAATTCCCTATAATGTACTGTACTTGGGGGGGGGGGGGGGGCAACACAGTCACCTGTTATCAGAGGTGGGTAGTAACGAGTTACATTTACTCCGTTACATTTACTTGAGTATCTTTTTTAAAAAATTGTACTTCTAAGAGTAGTTTTACAGCACCATACTTTTTACTTTTACTTGAGTACATTTGTAAAGAAGAAACGCTACTCTTACTCAGCTACATTGGGCAACACTCAAATCATTACTTTTTTTTCCATTAGATAAAGTACGCTATATTTTTGCCAGAGAGAATCTGCCAGTGGATCTACTGCATGACTGTTTCACCAATCAGACGTAGCAACAATAATCACATGGCTCTGTTTCACAAATCAGACGTAGCCATGCAGTCACATGACCACACACAAACTGTCGCGTCCTAGCGGCAAAAATTCCTTACAGACAGCAGACAGGGAAAAAAAGAATACTGCACATGAAAAATGAGAGCCAACTCCTGCTGAAGCTTAACTATCACTTCACTGAGTGAAGAACAATCACGTTTTAACCAAACATGCACAGACACAGACAGTCAAGGTAAAGTGAGAGTTCTTGTACGTGCACAAGCTGCCTTGTTCTGTTATTTTCTATAAGCTGTGCTATTTGGAGGGCAAGTGAATATGCAGTATTGTACTGTCAGTACAGCAGGGGTGCCCACACTGTTTTCGGCTTGCGAGCTACTTTTAAAATGACCAGGTTGAAATGATCTACCTACATTAAAAATTATATATATATATATATATATATATATATATATATATATATATATATATATATATATATATACTGAGTATACTTTAAACATAAAATATATGTTGTCGTACCTTGCATAACTGAATAACCCTTATGACACAATAACAATTCAATACATTTATGGTCACTACAGTATTTGGATTTAATAATCATGTGGGAAAAGGCAGAGTCGCATAAATAAGTAGAGCTGAAGAATGCAGTCAAGGAGGTAGCACATTTCCTCATGTTTGGGGATTTTTCCTCTGAGAGTAAGTTCCAAAACTGTCCATGAGCCCCATACTTCAGCTGAATGTTATCCTGTAGTGTCAAAATCTCATTCTCCACTGTAGAGGAGTTTTAGGTGAAATAGTGCTGCAATTTTTGATGCGGGTGAATCACCCTCAACATTTTCTCTAAATGGATAGCACTTAAATGTAGTGATTGGCTCAAGTAAAGCTGAGTCTTGAAACCGTCTTTCAAAGTCTGACAGACAATTCTCAATCTGCTCTGTGTGACATATGCTGTCAGATTGTGCACACGCCTTCCATTGTGTCTACAGCTCTGACGCGAGGTTTTGGATGTTCCCCAAATCAAGGCGCTGCACCTTTTAGGACAGGTGTTGCATTTTTCGTTTGAAAGCATTAATTAAGCTAATCATATTGACCATGGTTTTGTGTTTTTCTTGCAGCTGTAAATTAAGCTCATTCAACATGTTGGTCAGATCGGAAAAAAAATGCCAAGTCTAGCGGCCATTGATCATTATTAAGTTGCTTGTATTCTGCATGTTTAATGACAAGGAGAAACTCCTTTTTCTCCGGCCAGGGGTCTTGAAATCTCAGCAGGAATTTCTCCTTAGCCATCTGCCTCAACGAAGGCCTCTTCTATCATCTCTCCATCTTGGAAGGACTTCTTATGCTTAATGATCGAGTGACTCTGCCGAAACGATGCTTCAGTGTGTCTGCCTTTGCTTTTGAATTCAGCCGAGTGAAAAATGACGGCTGTCTGATTTAACTGCGATTTTAGTTCCCTGTCCTTTTTCTTTCTCAGATCTCTTTTCGGAAGGAAGTCTTTGCAGTTTTTATGAACAGTTCAAAAGTGCCTTTCCACATTTTTCTTCTTTGGAATAGCAATGATAGATTAACAGATCAGACAAACGCACTTGATTGTGACATTGTGAGAGAAAAAAATCCTCTTCCAATTCCACATCCAGCCCATAAAACAACAATTTTTTTTTTAATCCCTTCTTTAGTTGATATAAATTGGAAGGCTAACTAGATCACTTAGATAGCCGGAGTTATGCAGTAGCTCGCGCGTTTGGTCGTGCGTGCGGGATGACCAGTGTGTTAGAAGAAAAGAGATCTCAGACTGGCCGTCCTGCATGTCAATCAGGGAGCAAAATGCCATAGGGAGGATATATGATAGACATATTTAAAAAAACTTTTTTTTAATGTTAATCGTGATCTACCTGCACTGCCTTCCCGATCTACCAGTTGATCGCGATCGACTTATTGGGCACCCCTGGTGTACAGTATATCTCGTCACTGTAAGTAGTTTGCACTGTTCAAACATACATGTTACCTACTGTAGGTATTGGCTTCAAAAGCTTTGTTGTGAAAGACTGAGATTTGGAACTTTGAGTTATTTGTGCATATTTATTTTATAAAGATGTTATTTATTTTTACTCATTTTTTATTTTATTTGGAAATAGCAGAATTTGCACATTATTTTCTATTTTTGTCTGTCTTATTACAACATTTCTAAAAAATAAATAATTTATTATGATCAAAGAGTTACTCAGTACTTAAGTAGTCTTTTCACCAAGTATTTTTTTACTCTTACTTGAGTAATTTTTTGGATGACTACTTTTTACTTCTTCTTGAGTAATATTATTTTGAAGTAACGCTAGTCTTGCTTGAGTACAACTTTTGGCTACTCTACCCACCTCTGCCTGTTGTTAGTGCTACTGTCTTACCACTTACTAACCTCGAGCCTGCTTGCCATCTGTTTACATGCTCTCTTTAACACATCCTTTGGTAATTCCTGTGTTCCTCCCAAAGGAATGTTAATTAAGCTGTAAATATATATATATATAAGGTTGCTAACTGCTTTCAATAGCAATATTCTGCTATTGAAAGTGAAATCAATGGTACACTTCTATATAGAAACTACTGTACATATCCATTAAAATGATCGTGCAATAAATTAAATTGTTACATATGGTGAGTAAGAAGGGCAGCATTTATTATTATTATTATTATTATTATTATTATTATTATTATTATTATTATTATTATTATTATT
>JANRMT010062836.1:5678168-5761943 GCA_026402145.1 Polypterus bichir lapradei
ATAATATAATATAATATAATATAATATAATATAATATAATATAATATCACTACTGCGGTGGGCTGGCGCCCTGCCCAGGGTTTGTTTCCTGCCTTGCGCCCTGTGTTAGCTGGGACTGGCTCCAGCAGACCCCTGTGACCCTGTAGTTGGGATATAGCAGGTTGGATAATGGATGGATGGATAATATCACTAGCCATAGTACCTGTCAAAGACAAGTATCTGTAATTGAATTAATAATAATACCGTCGGTGCCTTTCCTCTGTATTTGCGTAGGAATATCTCTTCACCAGCACTCCATCTCTTGATCGCATTCTCATAAAGCCTGCTTCTCAGATTTTGTCCTTTTTTTGAGGCACCTTTCTCACCTCCTGTCTACTTTTATTTTTCCCAGCTTTGAAGGTGGCTCTCTTGGCATGCCTTTACTCCTCTTTGTGCATCTCTCACTTGCACTTTCTCTTTTGCCACATCACCAAAGCCAAACTGACCAATCACACTAAAGTTATACTGACCAATCAGATTGTTCAGAGGGAATGAACCACAGACATTAGTGTTTTATTATATAACTAGCCATAGTACCTGTTAAAGATAGGTAATATAATAATTTAAAAATATTTGCTATCTCTTGCCCTACATGGACTTTCGGCACTTTTCCACTGTATTTGCGCGTGTGTGACACTCTCTTTACTGGCATCCCTTTCTCAAGCACTTCCCTGTAAAGCCTACTTCTCAGATCTGGTTTATACTTTCTGTCTTTGAAGGCAGTTCTCTCATTGTGCTCCACTGATCATCTTTGTGAATCTCACACTCACACTTCCTCTTTTATTGCATCACCAAAGCCAAATTGACCAATCAAACCTAGGCCAAATTGATCAGTCATATTGCTCTGGGGGATTGGCCACACAGTGTTTTATTATATAGTAGAAATAATATTTTGGTTCTCATGTTTAATCCTAAGGTACTAAAATGGTTTAGTCACTTGTAGTTCAGAATGATCTAAAGTTTAATTAGCTGGCCATTTTTATAATCAATGGTAAATTTTGTACGTGCATTTTTACTTACTTTATTTTATAGTCTCTGGCTTACAAATTTCATTTTTGCTGTCTAAGCAAAATTAATTAATTTTGGGAAAGTTTCATTTTGCTACTGATTTAGTTTTATTTTTTTATGCAACACCATTTGTCTTGCGTCTTGTGATGTCAAACTCAGTACCTCATAAATCTGTACAGGTGTCAGTCTACATCATCCCTCGCTAGGTCTTTCCCTTTTTGCCCATTGATTCCTTCTTTCCTGATTATTTATTATTCTCCCAGTTTTGACCCTTGTGACACCACTAGGGGGCATACTAGCCACCCTCTCCGACACAGACAGACGGTAAAGGCACACATGATTTATTTTTCTTTTTCCCTTGTGGGAAACGCCTTCCCCGCCTACCACAAGTCCCAAAGCACAACACACTTTTCTTTCTCCCTTTTATCCCTTCTCCTCCAGTCCTCCTTAATAACCTTCATCTCCCTCCTCCTCCCCCCTCCCGACTCTGGCTCCTGGAGTAGTGGCTGCTGGCTCCTTTTATAACACACCTGGAAGTGCTCCAGGTGTTTGATGACCTATTTCTGGCAGCACTTCTGGGTGTGGCAGAAGAGCTTCTCTGTAGGGCTCAGCAGCAACTACAGCTCCACCTGGTGGCACCCACAGATCCCAACATGGTTGCACCAATCTCCAACTCCCATGAAGCCCTGCAGGAGTTCTAGGCACCGCTGCAACTCAGGAGGGTTGCCATCTAGCAATTCGGGGGGAGGTGTCCCACCCAGGCAAGGGCCCCGGCTTTCTGCCACACCCTTTAATGTCTCTTTGACCCTTTTATGGCTTTGTGATCATCCCCTAATCTTTTCATTGTCTCATAATAATTCTGAGTCACATAACATTTTCCCCAGCACTTTTTATATTTTGCATCCTTGTGATATTGTTGTTACAATAGGTGTGTTTAATTAATTAATTCATTTAATTAATAATGTTAAACCAAGTCTCAATCTCTGGTTGCCACTCAGTCTCACTAATTGCTCCTCACATGAGACTTGGCTTCTGTCTCCCCAACCTGAACTTGCTCTCCCCTTCTGTGTTCACTGCCTGCACAGATTTGGAGTCTCTCTCTTCTTACATGGAGTTGCTTGCTCCCCAAGAACTACATGCCAAAGCTGACTGATTTTAGAAGGAAAAAGCACCATAAATGCTTATGTCTTAAGAGGTAAGTACTACCTTTTCAGTCGCTCCTTCAATGCTCTCCATGGGCTTCTTTTATGGCCACCTGTTTATGACTCTTCCTTCTGATGGCCTGACACCACCAAGTGTGTGTTGCAAATCAAGTTTGTATGCAATACAGTGTAACTACAGTTAGAACCTTATCATTGCCTTACGAGGGTCCTTCTCGCTGGTTCAGTCTGTGGATGTCACAGTATCAGTGTGGGCACTGCAGGTAAATGGAAATATAATTGCTGTTTTACTCCATAAGAGAACAATAGGAAATTAATAGATAGTTTGACCACTATGGGGCACCTCAGAGCCCTGAACACCAGACACACCTGCCACAGGCACAATCACAGGTTAATATCATTCAGGGGCAACTGGGCGACAGACAACTCGGCAAAAGACAACTCTGCGACATCCTTTACCAGATAGGTAATAGCTAGGTTCAAAGAGATTCTTTAATGATATTTAAATGACAACGTAGGGCACCAGGAAATCCACAGAATCACCCTGCTTTATGAGAGTCCCAATACATTAAGATTAAAGATATTCCTTAAGCCATGCTCACAGGTCACCTTTTGTATTCTAAATAATGTTATCATATGATTACAATCAATACAATTTAAATAAAGGATTAGCAATTTTGGTTGCAGAAGATAATGTAAGATAGAGTTTGCTCCATCTGCAGAATAAAGTTCGTTCATCAATTATATAAATTTATTTGCAACATTTTAAATCACGTTGTCATTTAAATACTGTATAATTAAAAACTCTCTTTGAACCTAACTATTACCTAACTGGCAAAGGATGTTGCCGAGTTGTATTTTGCTAAGTTGTTTCTTCGCCGGGTTGTCTTTCGCCGAGTTGTCCCTTTCACCAAGTTGTCTTTCGCAGAGTTGTCTTTTCGCCAAGTTGACTTTTGCCCAGTTGCCACCGAACCAGTTAATATATTTTTTTTATTTTATAACAATACCTTAATAGCTTTTTTAAGTCAGTTCAGCCAAGTACAATGCAATTTAAATGCTTTATTTATCTCCTCCTTACTGAGCGTTGTCCTCTGGCTCCAAGAATGAACTGATATTCCTCTGGACCCAGGAGTCCAACATTTAAGGGGCACTTCCATGCTGTACAGAAGCTACAGAAAACAAGGAGGTTCTCTCCCAAGATACCCAAGGATACCGAGAGGGCTGCCTTTCCAAAGTACAAATCCCAGGAAACCCTGAAGATGTCCAAATTGGGACCGAGCTAGAGGAGCACTGCCACCTCTAGTATTGGAGTATGAATTGTTCTGGATATAATGTCTCCCCCAGTTCATCCATTATCATTCCAGCAGAACTGGGATAAAAAATGAAAATCAAGGAAAGAATTTCCTTCCATTCCAGTTGGGATACAGTACCAATCAATCAGTTAAGGCATTCACAATAGATAAGGCCTTATATTAAACAGAGGCACAGCAATCAGCACAACAAATTAAAAAAACACATAATTAATTTAATATACAAATAATATACTACTCAGGTGACATTCCTCACATGTGTATCCACATGTGTATCCTCGGCCCTCTTCTCTTCTGTATTTACTGTATATGCTTCCCCTTGGCCATATTATCCGTAGCTATGGACTGGGTTATCATTTTTATGCAGATGATACTCAACTCTACTTCAATGTTAAAAGTGGAACTTCATCAAAGCTTTCTCAGCTCACAACCTGCCTTAGTGAAATTAAAACCTGGATGGAGCAGAACTCTTTAAAATTAAACTGCAACAAAACTGAACTCCTGCAAATTGGGACTAAAGTGCAACTTAATAAAATGAGCTCCTTCCCAGTCCATCTTGGTGGTGATCTCATCAAACCTGCCTCTACTGCAAAGAATCTTGGTGTCGTTTTTGATTCCTCCCTTTCTTACTCCGCCCACGTAAATCACATTAAGAAACTTCCTTACTTTCAGCTCCGTAAGATATCCCATGTTCGCTCCTTCCTCTCCTTTTCTAATGCTGAGAAACTTGTCCCTGCTTTTATCACATCCCACATCGATTATTGTAACTGGCTGCTGGTAGATGCCCCTTCTAATCTTATATCTCAGCTCCAGCTTATCCAAAACTCAGCTGCAAGAGTCCTCACTCGAACCAGCAGCAGCGAGCACATCACACCCATCCTGCTCCGTCTTCACTGGCTCCCTGTGTCTTACAGAATCAAATATAAAATCCTATTAATAACCTACAAAGCCTTAAATAACCTCACGCCAAACTACATCAGTGACCTTCTCCATCACTATGTGCCTGCCCGCCCACTAAGGTCCTCTGATTCTGGCAATCTTGTTGTGCCCCACACTAATCTACACTCCATGGGTGACTGGGCCTTCAGCTGTATAGCGCCCAGACTCTGGAATGACCTACCGAAATTAATCAGGTCAGCTGACTCCATGAATTCTTTTAAAAAACAATTCAAAACTCATTGGTTCAGGAAGGCTTTTAGCTCTGCCTGACTTTATTACCCTTCTGTCAGTTTACCTCTCTGTCAAGATGCTCATGTAACCTGTATGTGTGTGCTAGACCATCAATTATGTTGTCTGATATGCTTTTTTTTTCTTTTTTTCTCTGAATTCACTGTCGTAATCTTCTTTATTTATTTATTTGGTTTGTACAATGCTTTATACTGTATACCCTGCCGTTCTTTCTTATATTCTGTAAGTGCCTTGAGCATGGGAAAGGCGCTATATAAATAAAATGTATGATTATTATTTATTATTCAACTGAAATATACTCTTCACCTTTACATGTGTTGGCTGTGCTTCACATGGAAGAAATGACTCAAAGCAAAATGTTCTCTGCAGGACAAAGTGTGATTCAGCATGTTCAGAATGACACAGTAATTTTGTGGGAGAAGCTGTTGCTCGGTAGGTGGCTGGAGAAGGGGTATGCGTGTGTGCTTGAGAGGGAGGATTTACAAATAGGCATTGCTCATGTCGAAATTTGACTTTTGACAGTTACGAGTTTGTAGGTTAATTTCACCACTGTCTCAGTTCTTTCAATTTTTGTCCTGTTTCAAATGTCCATACTAATAAACAGTTTTGATTTCAACTTGCCCTTAAAAAATTCAACTACTGTATATCTGAAGCTTTGGACACATGTGCTTATGTAGTTGGTATAAAGTCAGAGAGGTTTCTTCCTGTAGTACTGAATATGTTCATACTATCCATCCATCCATCCATCCATTATCCAACCCGCTATATCCTAACTACAGGGTCACGGGGGTCTGCTGGAGCCAATCCCAGCCAACACAGGGTGCAAGGCAGGAAACAAACCCAGGGCAGGGCGCCAGTCCACCGCAGATGTTCATACTAGTTATTCTTTTTGAAATGTACAGTATAAATGAAAAAAAAAAATATTCTTTAAACTGAAGAATGCTTTTGTGGTGTGCAGGTTCAAAGTATACAATAACAGCTTGCCGATTTTTGCTAATTTGTCTCTTTAAGTTAAGGTTAGGCCACAATACTGAACGGCTGACTTTTACTGAACATTTGACTTTTCAGATTTTTTTGACTTGTATTGGAACTGAAAGTTGTGTGCCATTTTAGTATCACATAATTTTATACTATTACACTACAAGTATTGCATTACAGAAAGAAAGTTTGTTTTCAGAGCAGGGCAAATTAAATTTAACATTTCTAAAGTTTGACTAGGCAGCAGTCACTGTGCATTTTCTTGCCTTAGCCAAACAATCTGACATTTTAGTATGCTGTAAGATATTTGGTTAATGTGAGAATGTTCTGCATTCAGTAGATGTGGTAATAAGTTAATGGACATGTAATGATGTTTAAATGCCTTCTGGTAGAGTTCCTCTGCTGGGTTCATTATTTCGAAACATTTAATTAATATACTTGTCATTTCTATTCATACTGTGGTTAGTAAGGTGAAATTCCATTTCATAAATAACAGAGGAATTGAAGCCTGTTGGAGGCAGCTTCCTGACCAAGAGATTCAGTATTCAATAACATCTAATTGTAATTATAGAAAAGTCTGCCAAACATATATTTGCTCTGCATAGAGTCATATCCTAAAAACTGTTTGCTACTTATCATGAAGAAGAAACTTCCAAAAGAACAAAACAATGTTATCACAATCTGTAATGATCATTCATTCATGTTCTGAAATTGTGCTTTCTTTCACCAAGTATCGCAGCGGCAACTGACAAAAGGAAAGACCCCTCTCTAAATACTAGTAAGTCTCACACTCACCAACTTATAGCAGGTCACCAATTAACCCAAAATGTAGCGCATGTCTTTAGAATATGAGAGAGGAGTAAAGAAGGACTAGAAATTGCAGTGTATGACTAATTGCAAGACCCCATGAAGGCATCCAGCACAGTTTCACATTTCAAAGGTATTGCATGCAAGTCCTTTTTCCGACAGCCGATAATGTCCTGTCTGGCAGAGCCAGTGCTGTACGGTTACTTTACAAGTATAGAGAGTTCAGCCACAATTTTTTTCATCATGAACATGATGTCTAAAACCTAAGATGTTCAGCACACAAGCACCTGGGGGAAACTCACAAGGGCACCGGAGGAAACATGTAAACCGCTTACAGGGAGCAACTGACACTTGAACCACGGTCTCCTTGTTGCCAATCAGCAGTATTATCATTGTACCACCAGGCCATCCCAATCTGCATTTAGGAAGTCCAAATCCAGTTCCAGAGTGGGAAAATAAGTCCAAAGTCAAGAAGCTGGATGATCAGCTCTTTTGTAATGTATGAGCAGGGTTCTAGCATAGCAGTTTTTACTTTTCAAGTGTAAAACATAAAAGTAATGTGGCGTTCTCTTTGGAGTGGTTGTAACAATCTGCAAACTGGAGTTGTAAGAGCCATTCTTGTTAATTAATGCTAATATTAAATTGGCATAAATATGTATTTAATCAAGATAACTGTATGTCTTTTTACTGATACATATAATGCATAAACAAATATTCTTTATAAGCAAACTGAACATTCCTAACACTTTGCTTTAATTATGATGTAATGGTGCAATAATGTGTTTGTAAAAGGCAAGCTATAAGAGCATACAATTTTCTGACCTCATACTGCAAAATACATTGTTGTGAAAATTATAAGGTATGTAGTAATGCATAATATACAGTGCAACAACCCTTTGAAGGAACTACACAGGACACCAGGTAAGCTTTTGTGGATGTCAAAGCACTTTACTTTAATTATGCAATGCACTCCCTGCCATAGTTTCCTTCTCGTCAGCCTGCTATTATGGTCCCAGGCTCACCATCAAAACAAGAAAATCACTAGCGCCTATGGCCTCGCTCACCACTCTAGTTAGTACTGTTTTTCACCTGTCTCACCCTATTCCATCTTCACTTCCCTCCTGAATCGGCCGCACTCCTCAGCTACTCATTGTTCTTGTTCCCCAGGGCTCCTCTCTATCTGCCGTCTTTTTCCGTCCTGTGACTGGCTGCAGTTTAAATACTTCTTTTTCACTCCTGCTGTTTGTGCTCAGGGTGGGGAAGCCCAGTCAATGTTACACTATATTGTAGTAACATCATGTTTTAACATAAAGAATTATAACCTGAAACTGAAATATCATGGATAAGAATCATTTTCCTTTAATTTTGTGCTTGATATTTTACTCTTCATTTGTGTAAATTGATGTTACTTTGATTTTCTCTAAAAAGCTTACAATTAAGATACTTGGATTGTGGAATTTTTTGTGTTATGTTTCATAATCAATGCTTATACATTTGCCTTGTCAGTAGCTGTAGAATTTTGCAAAACCTTGAAAATGAACAGCATCATGAGGTGGTGCAAACTGCCTGCCTGGAATACACAGTTTAGTGTGGCCCAGCACCAGTCGTTAAGGACATTTCTTTACAGTGTCCATCACAATAAAGGCGCTTTTCCACTGCATAGTACGGCACGACACGGTTCAGTTCAGCTCACTTTTGGGGGGTTTTCCACTGGGAACAGTACCTGATACCTGGTCCTTTTTTTAGTACCACCTCAGCCGAGGTTCCAAGCGCGCCGAACTGTTACCAAAACGTGACGTGTAAACTCTGCTGGTCACTGATTGGCCGGAGAAAATCATCATTACTGCGTCAATGAACTTGCGACACGAGACACAACAGACCCCCTAGATTTTTAGCACAGCCAGCGAAGGTTCGGACGCACCATTTTTGTTTTAACCAAAAATGGCTGTTTCGTGGTCTATTGAGGAAGTACAGACGTTCCTCTCATTGGTAGCCGAGGAGCGGATCCAGCGAGAGCTGGATGGGGCGACGCGGAATGAAAAAGTTTTTCAGGAGGTCGCTAAGCTCTTGGGCGCACACGGCTACCATCAGACTTACAAACAGTGTAGGGACAAGTTAAAAAAAAATGTCACGGCAGTAGAGGCGGCGCAACTATAACGACACGTGAATAATCCCGCCCACTCTAAAGCGGTACTAAACTGCAGTCGAAACGCAAACTGAGCCGAACTGAGCCGAACCAAGGTGAGCTGTACTGAACCGTGTTGTGCCGTACTATGCAGTGGAAAAGCGCCATATGGGTCTGAAATCATTAAGACAGTTCACTTTTGTTGTGTTTGGCACATGAATAATTGTCTTTTGGAATCATAGTTTAGTTTCAGTAAAGCATTCACAATGTCTGAATTACATGGATTATGTAAGCAGGAGTTCATGTCAGGAAATTCCAGTAAAGTTAATTGATAGATTATTTAAGGGAGGAAAAATTTAGTGGGTGGAGTAGGAAGACAGAAAAAAAAGAGGTGTTCTTGTGTAGCTCAGTTCTGTATCTCCACTGTTGTATTATTAAAGAAATAAATATAACTGGCAAATAGTCCACAAAACTGGGGTGGCCATCTCTTTGTGCCTTTCCACACATCGAAGACTCACGCTACCGAGGTCGCCCGCAAGCCAAGAAGAACCAGTGCAGAATTCTAGTAAAGGGAGTAGCGGACTCTTAACACCGCTCTTACAATTGTATAAAATAACTTCTTTTTTTCTTTTAAAATTTTTAGTACTAAATAATCATTCTGCCTGCCAAAATAAAAGTAGAAAACAAAAGAGAAAATCTATAATTACTCATTAGGGTGAAAGTATCAAAGAAAGGCTGCCTAATCTAATTTAATTATTTCATTATAGTGTAGAACATTCTATTATTATAATATTAACCATAATTTAGCTATTGTTATATTAAAGCATGTAGAAACTGCTGGATCTGGTAGAAAGTATAGAACTGTTTAACAATTTTGAGATATTTAGGCAACTAACAAGTCCCCCAACAATGAAAAGTAAAAAGATTTGTGTATGAAAACTAAAGAAAATATGGCCTTGCATGGTCTGAACTCTTATTCTGATCTTCTCAGGGACTCTGACTTTATAAACACATATTTCAACTCAAGAATTGCATTTCAATTATCAAATTTAACATAGAGACCTTTTAGGGAGTATGAGCACACACATGAACATACATGCATCCTTCCTCAAAGTGTACGAGTCAAGGGCGAAACATACCAGTGTAGGACAGACTGACTCTATCAGCTCACTGCTCTTAATCTGGGAGTGACTTCTTCTTGATACCAGAGACTTAGTGCTTATAGGGTGTAGATGCAACAAAGGCTAGAGCAGTCCCTTTAACTCCAAAGGGTAACCAGGGCTAGATTGGAAAAAAATGGAAGAAAGTTCATAAACGTAGTTGGATGAGGAGTGCCATTAATATAAACTTTGCTAAAATAGCAGAGGAAGACTGTATGTAGAGTCTCATGTTAGCGATGCTAAAAATGACAACTGACTGATCACTAGTTGCACAGCAGAAGTGTTGTTTCTGATAACAAGAAATGTGTTTGACCCTCAAAGAGAAACTACAATGCCAATTGTAACCAGAAGGAGCAACCAAGGTAATGAATGAGAAGAGCACTTGAACAAACAAGGAAAAGCATTCTGAAGATTCTTCCCTATGTCTTGAGAAAGCTGACCATGAAAGAATAAAAAGCATCACTTACATCAAACCATTAATACACCTGCTTTGATTCCAAGAACTATTAATCGTAGCTTAGTAGTTAAGATATAACTAGCCAAAGTATTATGGTATTGGTGTCACTGTAACTGAAAGACAATAACCTTGTGAAGCAGCTCTTATAGGTTTCTTCCTAAATCCAGTATCAAAATTCACAGCAATATCTCACACACAAAATAGACAGAAACTCTGGGGGTGGTTGGCGTTTTGGAGGATAAGTCAGTGCAGACTAGTTGTGAGTACATCAACGACACAAAGAAGACAATAGAAGCTTAATAACTAGCTAAAGGACTTGTCTATCTTAACCATATGAATTGAAAGGTCAGAATTCATGTTATGTGCCTTTATGTATAGAAGACAAATTCTGTAGTAATGTTATGTTTTCTGATGTTCTTTGTCTATATATATATATATATACATATACAGTGGTGTGAAAAACTATTTGCCCCCTTCCTGATTTTTTATTCTTTTGCATGTTTGTCACACAAAATGTTTCTGATCATCAAACACATTTAACCATTAGTCAAATATAACACAAGTAAACACAAAATGCAGTTTTTAAATGATGGTTTTTATTATTTAGGGAGAAAAAAAAATCCAAACCTGGCCCTGTGTGAAAAAGTAATTGCCCCCTGAACCTAATAACTGGTTGGGCCACCCTTAGCAGCAATAACTGCAATCAAGCGTTTGCGATAACTTGCAATGAGTCTTTTACAGCGCTCTGGAGGAATTTTGGCCCACTCATCTTTGCAGAATTGTTGTAATTCAGCTTTATTTGAGGGTTTTCTAGCATGAACCGCCTTTTTAAGGTCATGCCATAGCATCTCAATTGGATTCAGGTCAGGACTTTGACTAGGCCACTCCAAAGTCTTCATTTTGTTTTTCTTCAGCCATTCAGAGGTGGATTTGCTGGTGTGTTTTGGGTCATTGTCCTGTTGCAGCACCCAAGATCGCTTCAGCTTGAGTTGACAAACAGATGGCCGGACATTCTCCTTCAGGATTTTTTGGTAGACAGTAGAATTCATGGTTCCATCTATCACAGCAAGCCTTCCAGGTCCTGAAGCAGCAAAACAACCTCAGACCATCACACTACCACCACCATATTTTACTGTTGGTATGATGTTCTTTTTCTGAAATGCTGTGTTCCTTTTACACCAGATGTAACGGGACATTTGCCTTCCAAAAAGTTCAACTTTTGTCTCATCAGTCCACAAGGTATTTTCCCAAAAGTCTTGGCAATCATTGAGATGTTTCTTAGCAAAATTGAGACGAGCCCTAATGTTCTTTTTGCTTAACAGTGGTTTGCGTCTTGGAAATCTGCCATGCAGGCCGTTTTTGCCCAGTCTCTTTCTTATGGTGGAGTTGTGAACACTGACCTTAATTGAGGCAAGTGAGGCCTGCAGTTCTTTAGACGTTGTCCTGGGGTCTTTTGTGACCTCTCGGATGAGTCGTCTCTGCGCTCTTGGGGTAATTTTGGTCGGCCGGCCACTCATGGGAAGGTTCACCACTGTTCCATGTTTTTGCCATTTGTGGATAATGGCTCTCACTGTGGTTCGCTGGAGTCCCAAAGCTTTAGAAATGGCTTTATAACCTTTACCAGACTGATAGATCTCAATTACTTCTGTTCTCATTTGTTCCTGAATTTCTTTGGATCTTGGCATGATGTCTAGCTTTTGAGGTGCTTTTGGTCTACTTCTCTGTGTCAGGCAGCTCCTATTTAAGTGATTTCTTGATTGAAACAGGTGTGGCAGTAATCAGGCCTGGGGGTGGCTACGGAAATTGAACTCAGGTGTGATACACCACAGTTAGGTTATTTTTTAACAAGGGGGCAATTACTTTTTCACACAGGGCCATGTAGGTTTGGATTTTTTTTCTCCCTAAATAATAAAAACCATCATTTATAAACTGCATTTTGTGTTTACTTGTGTTATATTTGAATAATGGTTACATGTGTTTGATGATCAGAAACATTTTGTGTGACAAACATGCAAAAGAACAAGAAATCAGGAAGGGGGCAAATAGTTTTTCACACCACTGTATATATATATATATATATATATAACTGCATATCCTAATGTTAAAAATAAAGTTTATTATTTTGTTAATTGCTAGTGTGTTTTGGTTATTTGTTGAAAATAAGTCTCTTGTCACATCTGAACCACAACAGAGAAAGCATTCTCAAAAACATCAAAGCATTTAATGGTGACTTTTGCCAATTTATGAACCTCTTTCATAAATTGTATAGATCTCTTCATATTTTTGGCATACCAGCTGGAAAGTGAAACACAGATCTCTCATTCAACCTACATTAATTTGGCATCCCTGGGTGGGTGTCTTGTTAATTGTTTTAATTAATTAATATGCTTTTGCATATGTCTGCTTTTCTGAGGTGTTATTAATATATTAGAATATCAGAGCAATCTAGACAAGAACAGGTCATTCAGTCCAACAAAGCTTGTCAGTCCTATCCACTTAATTCTTCTAAAAAAACAGCAAGCCTATTTTTGAAAGTCCCTAAAGTCTTACTGTCTATCACGTTACTTGGCAGTTTATTCTAAGTATCTATGTGTAAAGAAAATGTGTAAAGAAAAACTTTCTAATGTTTGTGCAAAATTTACCCTTAACAAGTTTATAACTGTGTCCCCTTGTTCTTGATAAATTCATTTTAAAACAACAGTCTCTTCCAATGTACTAGTTCCCGTCATCATTTTAAACATTTCAGTCATGTCACCTCTTAATCTTCTTTCGCTTAAACTGAAAAGGCTCAGCTCTTTTAATCTTTCTTCATAATTCATCCCCTATATCCCTGGGATGAGCCTGGTCACTCTTCTCTAGACCTTTTCTAGTGCTGCTATGTCCTTTTTGTAGTTTGGAGACCAAAACTGCTAACAGTACTCCAGATGAGGCCTTGCCAGTACATTATAAAGCTTGACTATAACCTCCTTGGACTTGTACTCCACACATGGTGCTATATAACCTAATATTCTATTTGCCTTCTTAATGGCTTCTGAACACTGTCGGGAAGTTAATAGCGTAGAGTCCACTATGACTCCTAAATCCTTCTCATAAGGTGTACTCTTGATTTTCACACCTCCCATTGTGTATTCAACCCTAACATTTTTACTTCCTATGTGTATCACTTTACATTTACTGACATTAAACTTCATCTGCCACACATATGCCCAAGCCTGTATGCTATCAAAGTCCTCCTGTAATGATATAACAGACTCCAAATTATCTGCTAATCCACCTTTCTTCATATCATCTGCAAACTTAACCAGCTTGTTACTTATATTCCTATCTAAATCATTTATATATATATTAAAAATAGCAGCAGACCTAGCACTGACCCCTGTGGAACGCCACTCTTAATATTGGCCAATTCTGATAAAGTTCCTCAAACCATCATCCTCTGCTTCCTGTGTCTGAACCAATTCTGTACCCATCTAAAACATCACCCGAACTCCCATTTCTTTTAGTTTGATGCCCAACCTATCATGTGGAAAATGCTTTCTGAAAGTCCAGATAAATAATATCATACACTCCACTTTGATCATACCTTTTTGTTGCTTCCTCTTAGAATTCCAGTATGTTAGTAAAACAAAACCTCCCTCTTCTGAACCAATGCTGACTGTTCAGTTACTGTAAGCTCCTGTTCTTGCCATGTGTTGCTGAATGTTCTCCTTAAGAATTCCTTCCATTAATTTTCCGGTGATGAATGTTAAGCTTACTGGCCTATAGTGGCTTGGATCTGCCCAGTTTCTCTTTTAATATAATGAGATAATATTTCCCATTTTCCAGTCCTTTGGAATCTCCCCAGTGTGCAGCGACATTCTAAAAATATGTGCCAAGGGTTTATATATTTCCTTGCTAAGCTCCTTAACAACTCGAGGGTTAATATTATCTGGTAATGTAGATTTGTTTGAGTTCAGCCTATTTAATATAAGCAGTACTTCTCCCGCTACAATTTCTAAATTACTCAGTACCTCCTTAGTAGTCCCTTTTACAGCTGGGAGGTTATCTACTTTCTTATTTGTGAAGACCTCAGAAAAATGCAAGTGTAGAGCAGCTATTTCACAGTCTGTATTTAACCCACTGTGGGGTTTTGTTTTTTTTAAATCTCCTATTTATTCCAAGTTTAGCTATGTACCTGTCCTGCATTACATGCAAAACATTTTAAAACTTGTTCCACTGCTCAATTGTCTCCACACTTAAAAGCTTATCCAGTCTATCCTCATTAGACTTTCCACATTTGCTCAAAATTTGCCGTAGCAAAGTTCAACTTAACAGTTTTAGTCTTTGCATCCACACTCTTACATAGCACTAACAATGGTATTATAATATGGTCACTTGACCCTACTGGTTCAATCACCTCTACACCCTCAATTCTATCCTGATTATTAGAAAATACTAAATCCAGACAGGCTTCACCCTGCATTAGTGTTTTAATATACTGTGTTACAAAACAGTCACTGATTACTTCTAAAAACTCCTATTCTTGTGCTCCACTATTCACAAGGTTATCCAAGTTACTGTTTGGATAGTTAAAGTCCTCCATGACTATAATATCCCCCTGTAAACTTGCCTTTTTAATATTACTAGAAAGGTGTGTGTTGAAATTACTGTCTACATTGGGCAATCTATAACATGAAGATTGAAGAAGGCCATGAACATGAAGGCCTAAAATAAGGCCTCTTTCCCTAACACTTTCTAGGTGAAGCCACATGTCCGCATTAAGATTGGGTCTATCGTCCAGCTGAAGAGGACTTGTGTTCAAATTCTGTTTGACATAAACAAAAACCAAACCTCCTTTTCTGTCTTGTCTGACCTTCTTAAAAATGTGCAACTCTTTATGCTATACTCATCCCCATCTTTGTTATTTAGCTATTGCTATAATATCATAATTATGCTCCTCTACATAAAATTCCAACTCACTTGCTTTATTTTTAATACTTCTAGCATTAAGGTAAGCTATCTTTAATGTGTTACTCCTTTTACTTTTACACTTAAATGTTGGGGTAGAATTTATAATACAGTACTATGCATTTTTATTTTTACACTATTGTTTGTTTCCTCCATGTACAGTTCTAAACCTGACCTGTCCTAAACTCCCAGCCCCCCATTTCCTAGTTTAAACAATCTTTGACTAATCGACTCATATGCCTCCCCAACACATTGGTGCCTCTCTGGTTCAGATATAATCCATCACAGCAGAACAAGTCCCATCTGTTCCAAAAGGAGTCGCAGTGCCCCATAAACCTGTACCCTTCTATACCAAGATTTGAGCCACACCTTAAGCATTCTAATCTCCTCAGTACTACATGGAGTGGCATGTTGCCAGTTCTGCTCCTCAACCTGGCACCTAACTCTTTAAATCTGGATCACAGAACTGACAGACTACCCTTATAGAAGTCATTCGTTCCAGCATGGACAATGATAACTGGATCCACTTCGTCTCTGGCCAAAAGCCTATCCACCCTTCCATGGAGGTCTTCCACCTGTGCACCTGGAAGGCAAAACGCTGTGGGAGACCCTCTGTCTCTAGAGCAAACCTGCTCTTCAAACCCTCAAATGATTGAATCCCCTCATATAACTACCTCTCTTTTTCTGGGAACTGGTTTTGAGGTGGCCCATTGGGGCTCTTCATCCCTGCCAAGCACCTCAGAATCTTCAGATACACCATCCAGCTCTACAAGGACCTGGAAATGGTTTGACACTTCCAATTCTGGGGTTGATGCCCCTTGGACAGTGTGCACCCTTTATCTCACATCTTGAGGGGTGAACACTGTCTCCTTAAAGGACACCTGGATCAGGTCTGCCATTTCGCTACTACAACGTAGGCCAGCCAGATCCTCTAGTTCAGTGACCCTGAACTCAAGCTGCTGGATCAGCTGGTATCTCCTACAGATATGGCCCACATAGAAGACTGGCTCCTCCAAGTTGTCATCTAAAAAATCCAGGGGTAGTACCTCAGTACAATCTTATTTCACACTATAGTTTATGTATTATTTTTATTTATTAAATAAACTGTTTCTCAGGTAGTAGAAGGGGCAATATTTAGTACTAAGGTCTCACCCCTCCAAAGCCTACATCTTAGCCTGTGACACTGTTGTGTGAAGTTTCCAAGATTTCCCTGCTCTCCATGATTCTGCATAGTTTTCTACAAACACACTAGACTTTTATTTCATTATATCACAAAGACATGCATGTTAGGTTGTTTGGCAACTCAAAACAGAATTTATGTGGATGAATGTACAGTAAGTGTGCAATATATGTCAAGGGGTTGGTATCTATCTTGGTCCTGATGCTTCTTGTAGAGGTTCTGGCCGGATGTGTCCCTGTAATCTGGTCAAGAAAAGTTAAAAATGGTTGAATGGACAGCTGTTGTTTTTCTGATTGAGACAGACAGCAATTTTTAAAATAAGACTGTGTTTCTCAGGTATAAACTGTAAAGATTAATGCCTCCCTGAAAGAAGAGAGAGGCAGGTTTACTCATACTCATGTGTGCAACACATATGGTTTTAAAGGAATACTCCACCCAAAAATGATAATTTTGTTATCTTTTACTTAACCAATGTTGTATAGTAATGGCTAAGAAAATGTTTTAATCTAATGGAGATAACAAAGTTCCTGACACCATGGGGACCACTGCTGAACAAACAGCAAACAATCAAAATAACTATGAAGAAAATCTTAATTTATTTGTACAGTATAATCCAAATGTCACATATCCAGTCATCTGCTCACAATGGCCAAATTAAATGTATTTTGGCTAAAATATTGTTAAATAAACCATTTCTTGAAACTTCTGTTGTAAACAAGTGATGAGTGCATTTAAACAGGATCATGCTTTTGAACTAACGACCTGTCTGTCCGCACATTCGTTCCAGTATTTGAGTTAATGCTGTGAAAAGAGAAAAGCTGACTACTTAGACAATCTGAGAGGTATTTTGGGATTTCTCAGCACCTCACCTGCAGTCAATACATTACAGATTTGTCTCACAATACTAGCCCACTTCATATTCCTAACTAAAATGTATGAGGCCAGGTACAACAATGATACAAAAGAAAAAGGAAATATTAGGTATAAACCTTTAAATAAAGAAATCACAGGTGCTGAAGGACTTCTCGCAGTCTTTTATTTTACACATAAAAGGTTCTAATGTTGTTTAACACTAGGGATTTTACAAAACACAGGATTGTAAGCTTAGCATAATTGGATGTGGGTCTGGAATCTATTCAATATCTGAGAAAATTACTATTTTTGCTAAATCTGCTAAAACACTTTAACCAGGCTGTTACAGAAATCTGTAAAAATTATGTTTATTTTGCTCACTCATGTATTCGTCTGCTCTGTACATCTTTTATTGGTCTGGTCCCGCTGATGCTTGTCATACTCAGGGAGTAGATGTTACTGCATTGGATCAGCTCCTTCTAATGTTGTCCAATGTCACTTCTTTCAATGACTGTATTATGATACTCAGGTTAAGGCACTCTCTGGGTGAATTGTCTGTTGTTTCAGTATATGCTCCATGGTGAGTGTTATCTTGATGAGAGAGACATTCTATTCACAACTTTGCTCTGTAGTTGATAGGTGCTGGCGAGGTTACACTCCTCTGATCATGGGTCACCTCAATGCGACCACTGTACTGACAGGCCTGGTTATGGGAATTCTATAATTTCCCATGGGTCTGGTGACGGTGGTGAAAATGGCTCCATGTTCCTTTTTACAGAGGAGTCAAAACATTACACACATCTGAATCTGTTCTTTGGAGAGCTGCATTCAGGGCAGGTTATGGAATGGTCCTTACAGATGATGCTGCAGTTGTGGGCCTGCTGAGCTGGCTACTTTGAGCAGCTGTTTGAAGCTGACTTTCCTTCTGGGACGTTGGACATCTCTGGGTTCATGGTTCTTGTGGCTGATCCTCCAATTAGCTGTGAACCACCCAGTCTCACGGAGATTGCACAGGTAGTGAACTGGCTGAGGGTAGGGAAGGCTGCAGGGATCTGTGGAAATCTGGGATGAACTTCTCCAGGCTGGTGTTAAGGCTGTCCTCCAGGCATTGCAAGAAATTTTTGCTTCCATATGGGAGAAAGGTGTGATCTCAACTGACTGGAAAACAGGATTTGTTACCACTATCTGGAAAGGGGAGGGCGATTGCCTGGATTGTGGCCACTATAGTTGGATTACACTGCTCTCAGTGCCAGGTAAGGTCCTTGCTAGGGTCATCATCAGTAAAACCCTCCATCACTTGCTCACCTACCAGAAACTGCAGCTGTCTAAGAAGTCTACCATGGACCACTTCTTGGTACTAAGGATTCTTATCGAGTGCAAACATAAACATCATCAGCATTTCTTTGCGGCCTTTGTTGATTTTCATAAAGCATTTGACTCAGTTGATTAAGCTACCATGTGGAACATCAACAGCTGTATTTGCAAATACAGTAAAACATGGCGCACTGGTATGGCACCAAATGTGCAGCTTCACACGTTTAACCATTTAAAAGAAATACTGTCTGCGGTGACCCCTGGAGGGGACACCATGCCTGCGTTCCTGTCTGTGGTGACCCTGAAGGGGCCAAAGTGTATGAGGCTTTCCTTTCCCATATCTGTGATCTGGAGGATAACTACACCTATCAAGCACTTGACGATGAAGTACTTGAGTATGAAGCTGAAGGTAATGACCTGTTGGAACGGTATGCTATTCACTGTGGAAAACTACAGGAACACAGCTATTGTCAGAGGTAAGTCTACCGCCATTGCATCTGCATTGGAGCACAGATCGGCCGCTCCAGTCAAGCCTATGTCCAGCGCTCCAGTTAACCCCGTGGCCAGTGCTCCAGTCAAGCCTGTGTAGTGCGAATGAAACCAGTAAACACCAAAGTCAAGGACGCTGTTCTTGTCGCTAACTGTTTTTAGTCGGTCATTCAGATGTTTGTTGCGGAGGTTTATGAATCACATAAGCCACAACGTGCAAATTTAACAATTGAGCCCTCTGTGACTTTGTTCAAGATTAAAGCAAGTAATCCTGTACCTGTTTTTACTGACTCCTGTATTTTCTAAGGAATGTTTTGAGCCTCCTATTCCTATAAGTAATGAGCCAATCACTCCCATCTGCACTGCTTACTGTTCAGAAGCCCCGCCACAGCCAAAAGGAGTGCTGGAGTGTAAAAGGAGTACCTAAGCCACCAAGCTGTGTCCAGAGCAAGTACCTGCTTCACAGAAGGAGAAATTCAAGTTGACATTATTGCCAGAAAGCTCTTCAATACAATCACGACTCTTGTGGCTTATAGCTTCCGAGGTGAGTAGTTCCATTAAGTACTCACCTTTTCCATTGACTTTTTCAGTTAAGTCATCCCTACTGGGAGATGAGTTGCTGCCTGCGATGGCCCTTGGAGGGACCACCCTGCATGTCTTCCTGTCTGTGGGGACCCGTTAAGGACCCACCCTGCTTGAGTTGGTGTCTGTAGTGATCTCAGGAGGGGACATCCTACCCAAGATGATCCCAGGAGAGGGAACTATGCTCAGGTTATGGTCAAGAACTTTACAGACACTAGAGGTGGGTGAAAAGATTATTGACTCATCTTTTAGTTTGTATGTGTCAGCATTGTTATCCTGGTTAAGCGATGTCCCACTGTTGTTCCCATTATTGTTGCTGAGGCCAGCTGTCCTGTTTGCCCTGCTGAAACCACCAGATGATGGTGTACAGCTGCCGATCCCGTCTGTCCTGTCAAGACCACCAGGATGTGGTGCCATGCCACCTATCCTATAAGTGCCTATCTTGTTAGCCCTGCTGAGACCACCAGGAGGTGGTACCCAGCCAGCTGTCTTGATTGTCCTGCTGAGACCACCAGGTGGAGATGCCCAGCCAGCTGTCCTGTCTGCCCTACTGAGACAACCAAGACAGGGTGTCCAGCTGCCTATCCCATCTGCCCTGTTGAAACCACCAGGAGGTAGTGCCAAGCAAACTGTCTCGTTTGCTCTGCTCAGACCACCAGAAGGTGGTGCCCAGCCAGCTGTCTAGTCTGCCTTGCTGAGGCAACCAAGAGGTGGAGCCCACATGCCTGTCTTGTCTGCCTTACTGAGGATGCCAGGAGTTGATGGATTTGGAGAGTTTTTGAATCGTCTGTCCCAATGTATTTTGTTAAAAGCAATGAGCAGATCACCCTGATCCGTCTGCCTTGGTAGGACCGCCAGGAAGTGGTGCTCAGAAGTCTCTGCCATCTGTATTGCTGGGTGTGTTGTTTTCAAACTAAAAGTAATCTAAGCGACCCCTGTAATTTAGTGCATGTGGCATGGAGCTACAGTAACTTGAGCAAATAAGCTTGTTGGGTAGGATACAACAGCAAATCATACCTCCCTCTAATGAACAGCTACTATTGATCACTGCTGATGTCAGAAGGAATCCATCCAGAGTTAACCAATGCAAGGCTGTCAAACTAGACAATATACAGTACTGGGATTGTGTATTCAGGGAACATACTGACAAACTTGGGGATGTCCTCACAGACATCTTTAATACGTCTTTACATTCACTGCACCAAAGAGCCTCTAGATCAGGTCACTACTCAGATGTGAATGTAGAGGTGGTGCACTCCTACAGTTAATTTGGGGTCCATATCAATGACAGGTTGGACTGATCTCAGAACACATAGGAACTATATATGAAAGAACAGAGTAGGCTATTCTTCCATAGGAACATTGTTTCTCCTGTCTCTATTAGTGTTCCTATTTTCTTCAAATACTGATCTTCATAATATTCTTAACTATTTTGTTGAGGAGGTTACTTCCATTTGATCAAATATCTCTGCCTTTCCAAAGTTTGTGCAGGCTGATCCCCCTTGCTCTTTCAGTCTGAATTCCTTTTCCCCAATATAGTTTGACAATCATCTTACTGCAATTAAAAATTCAAATCCTTCATCTTGTGTGTTGGATATTCTTCCAACTTTTCTATTTTTACAAGTTCTTCACCTGATTGGTCAAAATTTGGTGGCCATGATAAATTCTCTCCTCACTGGGTTTGTTCCAATTTATTGCAAGTGTGCTAATGTACAGCCTTTACTGAAAAAACCCAATCTTAATCTCTCTGATTTTAATAATCTGAGGCCTTTCTCTAAAGGTAGTCAAATAACAGCACACTGCTTTTCTTAATAAATATCAAATTATAGATCCATTTTAGGCTGGCTTTAGGAAACAACATTCCACAGAAACGGTGCTTCTTAAGGTGACTAATGACCTTTTGATGGCTGCCGATGTGGGGGAGTGTTCAGTCCTTGTACTTTTGGTCCACAGCGCAGCATTTGATACTGTAGACCATACACTTCAAATGAATAGGTTAAATCATTGTCTGGGACTGGCTTAGACTGGTTTACTTCTTATTTGGCAAAAAGGAGTTTCTTAGTGAGCATCTGTGAGCACATTGTCACTCCCAGCATCCTTGTCATGTTGAGTGGCACAGGGTTCTGTTTTCTTGGGCCAGTGTTATTTTTCTTGTATCTTTTGCATTTCTTCTTCCTTTAGCGCAGATTTTAAGTTTTTGTAAAGATATTTCATATCACATTTATGCTGGTCATTTTCAGCTTATCTGCCCTGGTCAAATAGCTGAGTTAAAATTAATAAATGGCTAGCTGCTAATTTTTTATAGCTCTGTTCTAAAAAAAGTGAGGTGTTAATTGCTGCCCTGTTAAATTTGCACACAGAGATCAGTCTCAGGTGATTGGCTGTTTTACTCAACTTTAAATGTTGTGTCTGAAACCTGGGTGTTATGCTACAATGGTCATTAAATCTTGATTCTCATGTTAGGTCCTTATCTTGTTCTTGTTTCCTCTGAGGATTATATCAAAGCTAAGAACAGTAGTTATTGAAGGCTCTAATAGAGACATTAGTGCATGCTTTTATTTTTTCTTGATTACTGTAATTCTTTATTTACATGTTTAAAAAAGATATCAGTCTATTCAAAATGCTGCTGCCAGATTGTTAATCATATTACTCTGATTATATCTTCTCTTTGTTGGCTTCTGGTGGAAGTTTAAAATCTGTTTTAAACTTTTAGTAATCACCTATAGAGCTCTGCATTTTCAAACACCACAATATATTTTGTAGTTTTTACAACATTATACTACTAGTTGCCCTCTTAGGTCATCTAACCAGGGCCTTCTCATTGTTCCCTGTACTCAGCTAAAGACTTGTGGGAATCAAGCTATTCAGTCCATTGAACTGAAATGGTGGAATAGCCTTCCTTGTGTTTTACGGGCTGCAGATACGGTTGATACATTTAAAAAACATAGCAAAAGAAATCTTTTTAAGTCAGCATATGGGTAGCTGTTTTTGGCTCTTCCATTTTATGGTTCATTTGTTGAAATGTTAGTTAAATTTAATTTTTTATTGTTTGTAACGGTGTATTTCAGTTGTTTTATATGGTGTACGGCACTTTGTGACTATGTCTACGAAAGGTGCTTTATAAAAAAAATTAAAAAAAAGAAGTAAAACAAGATTGAGTGTCATTATGCACAATACTCCAAATTCTCTCTCTGACACACTGATACTGAGGACTTTCAGCCAACAAAGCATTCAGCAGAAGTGTGTCAAGAAACACTACTGGGTCTCTTTTATACCAACAGGAATACATCTGCATATTGCCTCACTGTGACTGCCAAGTCAGAAGTTTTCTTTTCTTCCTTTTTAATTTTTGTTTCCTTTTTAGTCATTATGGTCTGTGTTCAGACCACAGTGTGTGTGTGTGTGTATATATATATATATATATATATATGTATATATATATATATATATATATAGTGGAAAGCGTACCCCCAGACACAGACAGACCGACACCAGGATGTCCAAAACACACTTCTTTATTAACCTTTAGAGCAACACAATGTCTGCAAGCACCAACTCTCTTCCTTTGTCTTTGACTTCTTCTTCTTTCTCTTTCCTTGACCTCCTGTCCTCCTCACAAGCTTCATCTCCTTCCTCCCAACTCTGGCTCGTCTACTGGAGGGAGGCTTCTCCTTTTATTATGACCCGTATGAGCCCCAGGTGCTCCCCTTGACGTCATTTCCTGGTGTGGTGGAAGTGTCAGGAAAGCACCTGGAAGCACTCCGGGTGACCTTGGAATTACTTCTGGCAGCACTTCCTGGTGTGGCGGAAGTGCTGCCATTCCGGCTTCTCTAATTGTCTGAGCACCTCCTGGCGGTGCCCACATTATCTCCAAATAAGTATTCCAGCTCTGTCCTTGTGGCCCCCAAATATACCCGGGCGGCTGCCCTCTCGTGGCCGAGGAGAAGTATTGCCCAACTTGGGGACTATGTAGGCGTCCGACCGGGCAGTGTTCCTGGTCATCTGTGACAATATATATACAGGGGGTCCTCGGGTTACGACACAGATCCGTTCCTACAACAGTGATGCAACCCGAATTTTGGTGTAAGTCGAAACACACTCTAGCCTAAGTAACTTACCTATCTTAACAAATTTGCAAAATCATAATCATAAAACATAAAAACACAAAATCTAAGCCTCAGAAAAAGGAAAAGGACATAAATATACTGTACTGTACACTGTACTGTAGTAACAGAAAAAATGAGTGTAAAGAAAATCCTTACCTTTATTCCTTCTCATGTCTCAATTTTTTTAAGTTTTTATGGGAATGAGCGTTGTAAACTCGAAACGTTGTATGTCGAAACGTTGTAACCCGAGGACCCCCTGTATATATATATATATATATATATATATTGTGAACGCTGGCCCGGACACAGACAGACGGACAGCATATTTCACCCAACACACTGTTTATTTACAAAGTATTTAAAAACTGTGCACTCACACCCCAGTGCCTCTTGCACCGATTCCCCCAAGTCCAGGCCTCACAGTCTCTGTGCCTTTGTCTCCTGGCCACCTCCAGTCCTCACTCCAGCTCCGTCCTCTTCCACCCGACTTCTGCTTCTTGACTGGAGAGAGGCGGCCCCTTTTATGGGGACCCGGATGGGCTCCAGCTGCTTCTCGGCACTTTACGCTGGCCACCCCCCTGTGTGGCGGAAGTGCCGGCTGCGCACCCGGAAGCCGTCCGTGTATCCCCGGTCGTCTTCCCCCCGGCACTTCCTGGTGTGGCGGAAGTGCCGGGCTCCCGGGATAATTAGGCACTGGGGCGCCGCCTGGCGGTGGCCACGGGTCCCTACAGGGCTGGGCTTCCAAGCCCTGTACCCGAGGCCCCCTGCATAACCGGGATGGACGCCCCCACTCGGTTTTGTAGGAGGCACACGCCCTCCTCCGGTCCTCCAAGGCGTCCCGACCGGGCTCCAGCCCCAGCCGAGGACCAGATGTGATAAACCGGCATCGGGGCGCCGCCTGGCGGTGACCACGGGCCCCTACAGGGTAGGGCTTCCATGCCCTCGACCCGTGGTCCCCAACAGAACCAGGACGAACGCCCCCTCGCGGTCTGGAGGAGGCACAAGCCCTCCTCACGTCCTCCTGGGCGTCCCGGCCGGGCTCCAGCCCCGGCCGGGGACCACAGTGCCCCGCCGCTAGCGAGGACACGTGGGTCCGAACGGCACAACCCGAAAGGGCAGCACGTCCCCGGTGAGGGTCCTACTATGTCCCCAGGGTCCAACGCGGCACCCTGGGACATCCGTCTTCGGCACCCCCTCCGGCGCAAACGTGCCCCTCTGGTCTGTGCCGCTCTCGCCCCCGCTGTTCCCCGCAGCAGGGCCACTATAGGCCTCCCGGCGTGGAGCTCTCCCACGGAGCGGCCCGTCCTAGGAGGGCAGGTCCCTGACGCCGTCGGCCTCAGCGCTCGTCGGGGCTTCGGGCCTGTGAAAAAAGGAAACAGAGAGCCAGAAGCACTGCCAGGACACTCAGCCAGAGTGCCCCGTCGGTCCCCGTACCGACAGTGCTCCTGCCCCCCTCCGACAGCCCCTAACTTGCCTGCTGAAGTCCTCCGCCGCAGGTTCCATGCCTCTCCGCACGATGTCCGTGGCACCGCTCTCGCAGGCAGCTCGACCAGCCGCCCAGGGGATTTCCTCTGCCCGCGCAGAGGACGGCCCTTCTCCAGACGCGCGCACCCAGCGCCGCGTCCTCTCCTATCGGAGGAACCGGCATTCTCCCTTCGGTTCCTCCTTCTACTCTTGGACGACCTGACGGTCTGGGTCTGAGCACAGCAAAAGCTCAAATCCAGCCCCGTCTGCGTCCAGGCAGAGCGACAGGAGACAGCAGCGGGTTTGGAGCGCAGGGCGCTAGGACCCAGGGCACTCAACAGCCCCGATCCTACCAGCCCCTGCGTTTTTGACCTCCTCGCTTCGCTAGCCGTCTGCACCGCCGCGTTCGCTGTCGGGAAGTTGCCTACTCGAAGCTGATCGTCCCTTAAAAGGTCACAGCCGTGTTCGGCGAACCCCCCCACTTGCTTTACGGGGACGGTAATACTCACCCCCCCCGTCGTGCTCTGCCGGCCTCCGGTTTCAGCGCCGCGCCGATCCTCCGTCTCATGCGGCGTCTCTCCCGACGCGACCGCCTTCCCCGTCAGCTGCTCACACTGAGCGGCGAGAACACTTAGCAAATCCTTCAGCGACGGCTCGGCGGGCCGAAGGGATTCCTCCGACACGCGCTGAGCCACTGGTGGAAAGAGAGAGACAGACGTCAGTGAGCCTACCTGTCCATCAGCTCCAGGCGACGCCTGCCTCCTCTGGGCCACTCCCTCTGGCCCAATCGGGTCTCGTTTTGGCACGAGACTGGCGTTCCTAGGTCCCGCCTCCATCCAATCCTTGGCGGGCACACCAGACACACCAGCCAATCCCGTGCCTGTCAGCGGGCGGGACATCCGGCCCGCGGCCATCTTGTCTCCCCTGTTCTGGGTGCGGAGACGTGCCTCTTCGCAGCTCCGCAGCTGCGGCGATTCTTTGAGCCGCAGCGGCTCCAAGTACGCAGCCTGCTCTGTTGCTGCCACCGCGCCGCCGACAACCCGTGGCCCGGCGTGCTCCTGCCACGGACGCGGATCCGGTTCGTCCCTCCCTGCAGGAAACAAGGTAGGTACGACCCCGAAGGGCCGATTGTTACAGGGCAGGGCACTCACCTCCCGGATCCCGTCATGCCGAGGCCCCCGCCTCGGTGTGGCTTTTCGCGTCGCAACGCCGGCCTGGCTGTCCGTCCCGACGGCGCGACTCTCGGGGCCCGCTGCGCTCCGGCGACGTCGGTTCTTCCTCCGCACCCGGGGATGGCCTCTCTGCGGTCCGGCGGCAGCCTCGGGGGTTAACCGCTCCCGCGGGGTTGTGCACGGGCCGCTCCTGCGGCCAGTGTGTGGGGTCCGCTGCTGCGCCGGGCCGTTCACAGACTTATTTGTTATTAAAGCAGGTCCCCGTCTTGTACCAGACGGACCATCCTGCTGACTACGCCACTGTGAACGCTTGCCCCGGCACAGACAGACGGACAACATTTTTGCACCCAACACACCCTTTATTATGTACAGTATTTACAAGTCTCTGTGCACTCACAACCCCAGTGCCTCCAGCACCGATTCCCCCAAAGTCCAGGGCTCACAGTCCTTTTGCCTTCCTGGCCACCTCCCATCCTCTCTCTCCAGCTCAGTCTGCTTCCTCCCGACTTCCACCACCTGACTGGAGAGAGGCGGCCCCTTTTATGGGGACCCGGATGAGCTCCAGCTGCTTCCCGGCACTTGATGTTGGCCACACCCCTGTGTGGCGGAAGTGCCGGCTGCGCACCCGGAAGCCGTCTGTGTATCCCCGGTCGTCTTCCCCCCGGCACTTCCTGGTGTGGCGGAAGTGCCGGGCTCCCGGGATAATTAGGCACTGGGGCGCCGCCTGGCGGTGGCCACGGGTCCCTACAGGGCTGGGCTTCCAAGCCCTGTACCCGAGGCCCCCTGCATAACCAGGACGGATGCCCCCACTCGGTCTGGAGGAGGCACAGGCCCTCCTCCGGTCCTCCAAGGCGTCCCGACCGGGCTCCAGCCCCGGCCGAGGACCAGATGGGATAAACTGGCATCGGGGCGCCGCCTGGCGGTGACCACGGGCCCCTACAGGGTAGGGCTTCCAACAGAACCAGGACGGACGCCCCCTCGCGGTCTGGAGGAGGCACAAGCCCTCCTCACGTCCTCCTGGGCGTCCCGGCCGGGGACCACAATATATATATATATATTTACTTACATTAAATAGCTTATGTAAAGGGCCAATTCCCCCCAGGGGACAAA
This sequence comes from Polypterus bichir lapradei, assembly GCA_026402145.1. Taxonomy (NCBI): domain Eukaryota; kingdom Metazoa; phylum Chordata; class Cladistia; order Polypteriformes; family Polypteridae; genus Polypterus; species Polypterus bichir. Next base: position 5,705,617 of record JANRMT010062836.1, read on the forward strand.
TAGAGATCAATCAATCAATCAATCAATCTATCTATCTATAACAACCAACCAACAAGAGTGAGTCTTTCCTTTATTTTTAGTTTAGTTGAGTGGTATCCAAGGTAAAAATAAAATATACTTAATTATACTAAAACTATACTTTAATATCAGACAGTACATTTCTAGCACATTATTGTTTTTGTGTGCTAAAAATAAGTGCAAAGAAAATATAATACAAATGTACTAATTAAAAATGCATTGAGTACTTCAAATATGCTAATTTGCACTAATACTTAAATTGATATTAAGTGTACTCAGACAAAGTATACTACGTACTCCTAAAGTATATAAAAATGTGTTATTAGTGCATTACTTAATACTGTGCTATGCATGCTTTAAATATAAGTTCAATTTTGGTGTGCATTCATACACTATTATTAAGTTCATTTTAAGTGCATTTTATTGCACTTCTGGGATATAATATACAGAAAGTATGCTATATTTGAGTTGTAAATGCATTTGAAATATATCACAAATATGTTTTCAATGTATCATCCTCTCCTTTTGATTGAACTATAAATATATTTTGTACGGATATATTATAAGTGTATTAACAAGTCTCTAAATGTGGATTCAAATATACTTGAAATAGAAACAAAGTTCATTTATGAAAGTACAGAAATAATTAAAAAAGTGTACTTAAGTATATTTAAGCACATTTTAATGGTGTCTCAAAATAGCACATTCAAGTACACTTAGTTGTATTTAAGTATATATTTAGTTACACTAATGATATTACATTAGCACACTTAGTACAAAATTAGTGCTTGAAAATAGCATACTTTTAACACAATAAGTGCACTTAAATTTAGTGTATTTTAGTGCACTTTTTTTTTTACCTGGGATTGCTACCACTTGCTCTTAAATAAGACAATTTTTGCCACACAAGCACTCTGGCAGTGCCACAACAGGAAAGCATTCTTAGAAACCACTTTTGAGAGTAAAAAAATGGGCAGAAGATAGTCATCTTGTTTCATTCTGAAACACACATAATGGAATTCATTAAGGCACAAAACAATCCAATAACTGGAATGGTAGTTTGAATGTGGGATGAAAACTTGAGAACCTAAAAGAAAACCCACCCAAACATTGGAAGAAACATTTAAAAAGTATCCAGCAAAGAACAGAGGCCTCACTTGTGTGCTCATCCATTCAAACAAAGGTTGACGCCAGATGAGGTTTCAAACTGTGCATTCAGATAAACAGAACTGTGCAGAATAACAAAGAGAGCAAATTAATGCAAGATTATTACAGTAAAATAATGATTTGAAAATGAACAACAGAAGCTGTTCAGCAGATGACTAAGTTTCACATTCAGATTTCTTAATATGCATAAAAAAATAACACAGTGAAAGGGATCAGATTTTAGTTTCAACCTCTTTTACCATCATTAGGCAATGATAAAAATGACAAGCGGCGAAGTGCTAAATGGTTCGTGATAGGCAAAAATTTGTTATAAAAGGTCTTTAGGCTGAGAAAAGTTTCTATTGTAGTATAGTTTTATTTGTATTGCTTCTGAAGAATATTACATTAAGTGTTAATTCATTTTAATATGAATGTGAAGTGATTCAAGGGTATCCTGGCCTCACAGAGTTTAAGGACTGTCAGAGTGCCAGTCCATCACAGGGCAAACTCATTAACATACAGTGGGCCCATTATGGGTAGCCAATTGTCATGACATGCTTTCAATTAGGATTTTTGTTGCTAAATGGAATATTTGAAAAAAATCCTACATGGGGATAATGTGCAAATTCCACTTAGTGAACACTCAGATTGGGATTTGACCTCAGGGCTCTGGAAGTGTCAGCAAACACTGGAACCCCCATATATAAAATAGCATAAAAAGGGAAATTAAATGATCAGTTTTTTTTTTGCTAAGATTCAAGGTAATTCAAATCTAAGTGATAAATGCAGAACTAATTTTTCTTAAAGGTTTATCACACTATTTCAGGAAAACATTTTTCTAGATAGTTAATGTTGGAGGTGGACCAAGGAGATTGAAAATATAATATACTTATTTATTCTGTATTATAATCTGTCTAACCAGTGCCTGAAGTGGAAATTCTGTTTTTAAATGTGACTTCTTAATAGGGTTGAGATTATACCATCCAGATTTACTAACAATAGATGAGTTTCCCTCTGGGAATTTAGAGTGTTTAGAATTACTAACATTAGATCAGAGGCCTGAGTCTTCTTTTGAATTTTGAAGATTCAGATTAACAAAATTAGATAGGAGAGCTTGTTCCTCTTTCAAGTGTCCAGATATACTAGCATTTAGATCCGAGGCATGGGTGGTCTCCTTAGAGTTTCAGGCATCAAGATGTGATACAATTCTATCAGGAAACTTCAAGTGTCTGGAAAAAATATGACACTTTTTTATTCGAAATGGTATCTGAGAAATGTTTACTTTGGCTAAATAACATGACCTGAGAAGTCAGTTATTCTCAGGGACAAGCAAAATATTCTACAGACCAGCGTTTAGGAAATACTGGAATAGTGCATGGGCTACTGTCACTCAACTAACAACCGAGTACCACTTTGGTACTAAAAGAGGCAGAACTTGTTATAAGCTGTTATGGATTGGATATTTCAGCCAGCAGCCCAAAAACAAATAAAAAATAAGGCTTCAGTTAGCAAAGTAACTTGTCAAGAGAAACTTGTGTTGAAATACATGATGTCAGGACCAGGATATGATGAACCCCATGAAGCAATGCATCTATTTTTTTTTTTTTCCCTATCAAAAGTGAAGGCCCGTATTGATTTAAGATGTTCTTTTGGGACACCAACTGGGGCACCTCTATTATTGTAAGATGAAGTCTTACACATGGCAAAATGGGTGTGAAGCCTCCTAAAAGACCCATATAATGCAGACCCAGACCTTCAATGGCTAAACCAGAACAGCCTCACCTTATTCAGGCAACCTCCCAACTACTACTTGCTGGTTTCAGGCATAGCAGGCCTCAAAATGGTGAGCTAAATTTTCAATGTTCATAAAGACTGCACTAAAATATACAAAAAGAGAAAACCATTAAATTCTGGCTAGTAGAGACAAGTCCCACAAAGAATTTGCATAAAAGAGAATATTTATTATAAACAATTGAAAAATACAACAAAGTGTTCAAAAGAGCAAAAACTAGCTTAAAGGATTTGCCTAAAATCCAATTTCAATGAAACATGTCCCAAAACATAATCCAAAAACTATAATCCAAGAAACAGAACAAAATAGCCAAAAAACAATTAATCTAATGAAAAAACAATACAGTACTTACAAAGGGCTCCAAACAACTTCAATGGCCCACTACTAGATCTCTCTGGCTCTAAGCCATTTATAGCTAGAGGGAGGATTCAGTAGCCCTAACATCATGGTGGACCCACCTCATGGGGCTCCACCCATGAAGAACATGGAACATAGGAACATTTAAAGGAACATTGTATACAATAAAACAAAATAAAACATAAAATACACAAAAATCCAATCTAACACATAAAAGATATGAAATGTTTAAATGCCACAGGACATCTGAACTTTGTTGCTTATCTGACTTATCTCTTCAAGACAGCAGTGTACCAAACAGTAGGATAAGTGCTCCATAGCACTTATTGTCTGAGAATGTGATCATTCATTTTAATGCCATAGCATTTCCTTTCTCCTAGTTGTTAAATATCTTAAAGTAATCGGTACACAGACCCACCATTATCTAAACTGCAGTAACTATGGGAACACACTGGAGTCGTCATCAGAGTCCATGAGTTGCACTTTGGACAGCTTGTCCATGTCCCTGTGAATTAAGGCTGCACCAAGGGCATACAGGGCACCATTATGCCATTAGGTAAGAAAGTGATAAATGTCTTTATACAATAACGGTGTTAAAGGGAGACTGTGAAAATCTTGAATTATTGTGAGAATTATTGTGTGACTTTAAAAAGAGCAAGTTTTTCCAATGCTGCATCTTGAGTTTTATTTTTTGTAGCCTGTTTATGTCAAGATTTATAAATTGTTCTGTTATTTGTATTAATGATGCTCTTTTTTTATTAATTTCTTTTATGTTTGAAACTTGATGACGTCTGGCCACATGCATTTCTCCATCTTTGTCATTCTTGCATTCTGTATCCCACACTTTATACTCAGCAGATGGCCCTGCCAGATGTTCTTTGTCATATCATTGGCCACTGAGATTTGCTTGACACTCAGCAGATGTATCCAGTCTTCTTTTTCTTTTTGCCATGTCACTTCATTTGCCAATGATTTTGCCATAATAGTCTTACAAGCACAGGTTAGTTTGCCAAGATATGTTTCCAGAACGCATCAGGTTATAAGCTTTCGATCAACACCAAGATCAAGGTTCTAGTACCAGTAGTTCTCATGTAATCTCATGACAGCACCCGGACACATGCATTTCACCATCTTTGTCATTGTTGCAGTATGTATTCTGCATTTAACACTCGGCAGATGGCGCTGCTCTTCTCTTTCCTATTATGGTGTTCTTCATCACACCACATCATTGGCCTCTGCTGATTTGCTTGAAGCAAACAGCACAAGGAACATAAAGAATTACGAAACATATTAATCATAACAAAATGAAACTAGTAATATTAAATAAAAAAATGCTTATAATAACATGATCGATCATAGAATATATCAAAAAGTAGAAATAAAAAAGAAAAAGCATCTGTGCCAGGCACAGAGGTCAGGTTAAAACATAATGACACCCTTGAGAGATACTGGAGGAGCTTGGCACCACCATTTTATAGTAGAACCATTATGATGTTACACACCACGTCACTGCCAGTTCACATGTTGACCTGCAGACACAGAAGGAAATCCTAAATGGCATCCAGAACTAGAGATTAAAGCATCCTTACAATGTAATGCAAAAATTCCATATTAAAATGAAAGAAAACATACAAATAAAACAGAATCATAACAACTGCTTTTCCTAAATTTAGAGGAGTATATGTTATCCAGTGATGGGTAGGATGGTTTGATAAAAATAAAATATCAAGAAGAAAACAAGATAATTGCCAAGAATAAGACAAAGAAAGACAAAGGTCAAGTCTGATCCATTGATTACTACACACATTTATGCCTTTACATTGAAAGTAATCAGAACATCGTTGGTCATATGACAGTCTGTTGTTGCTAAGCAACAGAGTACACTAGAGGGCTACACCATTACAAAATTATAAAATATAAAACAGAAGAGCAGTCCAGGTATTTTTTTAAATGTATAAAGCACACTTCACTTTAGAGCACAGGTTCATTTGGCAAATTAATTGTGAAGAATTAACTTTGACATGAAAAATACCAAACAGTCTTTAATTGGCTGTATTTTGGCAAAATGTATTTATTTTAATCAATGAGATTAAGATGAGATATTTTTATTTTACTGTGTGTTTATTATTGATTCGTTATGGAAACAAGTAAGTGTAAGTGTGCAAAGGCTATACTAAGTGGACGGCACAATGCAAAATAAATTGATCTATTATTATACAACTATAACGTCTGTACACACTAGATTATTCCACTTAAGGTTTATGAGGGGTCACAGCCTAGCCATTGGAGTGAGGCAGATAAGAACCTACTCACGCACACTTATGCCACACAGATAAACTTTAGAATCACCAGTTAACGTACTCTAAACATTTTTGCGTACAGTATTTGGGAGGAAAAACAAATGACCCAGATTAAAACCTTCAGTGATGTGAAGACAACGTGCAAAAGTCACATAGGCAATGTCCAGGCACTGGATAAAAAGCTTGTATGCTGAATCCATCAAATGGCAAATGTATGCACTGTGTCACACTGTTATCGTGATTACTGTTGATATTGTTCATCTGAGGGCCAGCATCAGGGAAAATGTTTATGGGGATGCCTGAAATTTTGAGGGGGTGGTAATATTTCATTTGAAATAGGGCTGTTGGACAATCAATATGAAACTTTATATTCATTTTTAGTCCCAATAAAGAATGAAGTAACAATGAGTGCTCACTACTAAAATCTGAAATTACAAAATTGCATTCTTTATTTTATTTATACTGCGGTGGGCCGGCACCCTGCCCGGAGTTTGTTTCCTGCCTTGTGCCCTGTGTTGGCTAGGATTGGCTCCAGCAGACCCCCGTGACCCTGTAGTTAGGATATAGTGGGTTGGATAATGGATGGATAGATTTTATTTATATTTTATTATTCTATTAATAACCACCGCTTGAACAAAAATCCATATGTGTATATGAAGGTTTAACTGGGTAAGTACAGTATGTCAGGTCCTGCAGATATTTACAGCTCAAATGGCACTGTGTACCAGCCTAAATAACTGACACCGTTAATTCTTTGGGGGGGTATTGAGGGTTCTTGGTTGTCCTCCCAGGAGTTTTACATTATGGGAGTGGGCCCTCTTGGAGTATTGCTGCTGTCAATTTTACGGGACATGGCAGGAGATGATTTTGGGTCTTTTGGTAGCTGCATGAGCCTTTACAAAATAGCATTAAAAACTGCACACCACCAAAATAATATTTTTCCCTGCATACGGATTTCAAAAATAGCCCAAAATAGTGTGAAATAGCATATCAGGCAACCCTGATGGGAGTATCTTTGGATCTTTCACATATGTTTTATATGTTAGATTGGTATGTGTTATTCACCTTGTTTCTTACATTATGCCTCAACATATGTACAGTGAGCTCTGTATGAATGAAGGTATTATACATGTTGATGCATTGAAGTGACCATCAGAGCAGAAATATTTATTTGGAATGAGTCAACTTGGCCTCCTAAATCTAAATGATTTTCTGATTTCTATTCCTTCCTCCACAAAGCTTCCCTCAAAAATCTCCCAATCATGTCTAACTGGTTAGCACACCTTTCCCAATCCTCTGTGTTGTGCTGGCAAACTATCTTTCAAAATATCACAAATTGTTCTAAAAATCTGAAGTACAAGCACACACAATTTGAATTTGTCCATATACTGTACCCTAACCTCCCCAGGGATGACATCTAATGGGATGAAAACTAGATCTCTGTTAAAGTCTCTGGCACCTTCTTCCACATGTTCTGGAAACTCATATCTGGCTGTGGCTCTCTGGTGCTACAGTATATGGACAATTCTCTCTCCTCTTCCTTTTTTACCCATTCATCTGTCCTCTCAAATTCCCTTCTTCCTGGACCTTTCTTCTTTTTCCTTACATTATCTTTCTCAGAAGAGGCTTTTATGACTGCTACCATTGCTGTTCCTTTTGGGCTTTCGCTGGAAATCTCCTGCCCTTGTTAACAAAAACAACAACAAGCTATATTAAAAAGATAAAAAAGATTAGATTTAAAAACAGAAACTGAGCTACAAATATGAAGCTCCAAAGGCAGGCCATTCCATAATCGTGGGCCCGATACACTAAAAGCTCTATCACCCACAGAACGTAATCTACACAGTGGGATGGTTAATGGCATAGAATCGGAAGATCATAGTGCGCATTATGGAATAAATAAGGAAAGAGGTGGGAACAGACCATGAAAGGCCTTAAAAACTAAGAGAAGAAGTTTCTTTTGGATTCGAAGAAGAACAGGTAACCAATATTATTGTTGAAGTGTAGGAGTACAAACCCTTGCCGCTGAATTTTGGACATACTGAAGTCTGTTTGGGCTCCACCCAGGGATACCACACAACACTGGGTTGCAATAATCAAGTCACAAGCTGATAAAAGCATTGATAAGGGTCTCCACTGTAGTATCCGAAAGAAAAGGATGCAACCTTTAGATTTGCTTAAGATGGACAAAGACTACCATGGTAATATTATTAATATGCGGTTCAAAGCAGAATGTGGGATCTCAAATAACACAAGATTTTTGACCTATGCAGATAGAAATGTAATAAAGACCATAATTTCTAATGAAGAATTGTCCATTCGAAGCTGAAACGATGAATACTTTTACTTTCTTTCTTCTTGAAACTGGAAGACAAAAAAGAACAAGGTACACTCACAGTCCACTCCTACTTTAAAATGTAATTTACCTTACCTGCTGCTCCTGGTGAAAAACCGCACGAGGATTCTTTACTTTGGTTAGCTGCAGGGTGTCATGATTGTTCACTTGGGAGTCTGCATTTATACCTGCCAATGTGTTCCTTATTTTGTTTTCTTCTTGTTTATTCTGCCTAGCAAATTTAAAGTTAAATAACGTTACACCGTGTCGAGCAAACAGAATAAACTAAACACTTTAGCATGTCTACTTGTTCTGAATACAATCAATGGGGTTATAAATTATCCAAAAATTGCCGCTGTGCTAAATGAAAGTGTATTAATCATTCAAATCCCACATGTGCAAGCTTTCAAGATGCTTCCTATGACGCCTCCATGTTTTTCTACAGATATTGATGATATTTTCTAAATTAGATTCACAATGGAGAATGCATAGTTTAGAAAAAAAAATTAAAGCCAGTGTTTTCATTGGGTACATTTGTATTATAAAAGCAGATGTGTAAACTGAACTTGCGACCTTCAGATTTTCACCACCTGCTATGACAAAGAAACAAAAGCTGCATTAGCCTAATCAATATGTTTATTTTTAATTTTTTCATATATGCAGATGAGAGAAAACAGAAATAGAACATTTTGACTTTGTCACTCTCATATTAGTTAAAGGGCATATTGTCAGGATGCTGGATACCTCCAAATACCAGATGTACAGGCAATTAAATGTAGGATTTTTGAGTTAATTGTTTACATTGGATTATTAAAATGTTTCATAAATTAATTGTACATTTTGAATTGCAGAGGTCGTTATGTATTATGCCTGACTGAAAAATAATGATGTGACTATCAACTACTAATACAACTTTGTTATCACACTAATGTGTCTTACAAAAACCAGATACATTGTCAGCTCGGCGTAAAATAATTACTAGCAAATTTAAAATACTCTGTTGAAACCTGCTGCCATTTTACGTAAAACTTTTTCGTGAAATAGAAATGATCAATGTTTAAGGAATACAGCAAAAATAAATCTCACTATTATAAAAGAAAATCCTGAGACGAGACTATGGGCAAGTGATTTTTTCAAGTCCCGCCCTACCCTCAACCATTTTTCAACCACGCCCACGGTCCACTCACCTCTCATTCGTGTGATTGATTTTGTCAGACACAGTTCCTGCGCTCTCAGCTCTTATAAATTTTTACATTTTCCTCACTTTAAGTTCCCAACAAAAGAAGACTTATTATGTCCAAATCTTATTGAAGAATTTCATCCTGAAGGGTTGTCAACAGAAGAAATAAGTACACAGGCATTCCTAGCACTGAGAAACGATGAAGTCAAACAAATTAATGTGAAAATTGTTGATCGGTTACATGGCAAATTGGTTAAATGCGTATCAATAGACTATGCTAAAACAGTTGATGGTGATGTTGTGGAAGATGAAAACGTCAACTTACAATATCCCGTAGAATATCTACAACCGTTAACACCATCCGGTCTTCCACCGGCCGAATTACTGTTGAAAGAAGGATGTATCATAATGTTATTGTGTAATTTATGTGTGAGTGATGGGCTATGAAATAGGACAAGATTAGTTGTATTCAAAATTGGTTGAACAATTCTGACATTTAAAATTTTAACAGGCAACAAGAAAGGTGATGTAGTACATCTTCTGTGGATAACATTAGACACCAAAAGAGATCTTGATATGCCAAATCGTATTAAAATGTTTACAGTTTCCTGTTAGAATAGCTTTTGCTATGGCGATTAACAAATCACAGGGACAAACATTCAAAAAAGTCGGTTTACTTATTAGAGAGAAAGAAATGATATTCACTCATGGGCAGTTATACGTTGCGTTATCTCAATGTAAGTCCAAAGATGGAATCAAAATTCAATGCGATATTGACGAAAAGTTAATTCAAAAATTGTTTTTTCACCAACATAGTAAAACTGCTAGGGAATTAAACACTTTGAGACTCCAATGATATTATTGACGTATTTCTATTCACATAGTGCATATGCTTATTTCTACCTGGGTCTGTGGCTGTCAGGTTCCCAGGCACATTGTTATAAATAAGCTCAGTGTCATCAGCAACTTAAAGAAGTGGGAAAGGAGGACAAGCAGAAGAAGCCTTTTCTGTCAAGCTTGCTATGATACTCAATTCACCTGATGTACAATAATCTGCTCCATTTTGACATGGGCAGAATTTAGGCAATTCCCACTTCTACTAATTATTTAACCACAGATGTTATCTTTGGCAGTCTGACAGTGGCCTGTTGAGCTAGATGCTTGATAAGGGCAGAATTTAGTTATTTTCTTTTTCTTCTCATTACTGATCTTTTAGTTTTCTACTAGCTAAGAGAACTAACAGATGTAATCCCCTTCTCTTGTTCCCTGTAATGTCACATGACACATTTTTTACAGTTTCATTTAGCCTAAAAATGCACAAAATATATATGGTTTTGCAAAAATTAAACATATTTTTTGTGGCTTTGTTTGTGGAGGTCTGGTGAGGGGGCCCTTTGGGTCTGGAGGTTCCCCCGTCCCACAGGGGCTGCGGGGGCGTCCACTACAGCAGTGTGTTTGCTATTGTACAGTATTGGTCACAATTGGCTTCTATCATTTTTTTTTATCTCTGTTCTGGATGGAAATGTGGGATTAAATTCTTTTCTCAATCATCACTACAAACTACATGGGCTAAGTAACATATAAAAAAATAATCATTTTTGGGTGGAGTATTCCTTTAAAGAAATAAGTTGTAGGAGTATGGTTGCCACTTGATAAGGATCTCAATAAAAAGAAGAATTTGATTTGATTTTGATTATTTGGTTTGTCATTGCTTGATTTAACCTAAGCAGTTATTACTAAATGACAAGTATTTTCAATCAAGCATTAGCATTAGTGAAATATACACTGCTCAAAAAAATGAAGAGATCATTTAATAATCACAGTCTAACACCAAGTGAATTAAGCTTCAGGGATATCAATCTGCCCAAGCAGGAAGCATAAGTAATTGTGAATCAATTTCACCTGCTTTGGTGCAAATGGAAGTGACAACAGGTACACTGGAGATGCAATAGCAAGACGTTCCCTAAAAATGGAATGGATTTACAGGTGGTAGCTGCAGACAATTGTCCTTCGTGACTGATTCTTCTCTAGTTTTGCGTTTTGCTAGTGTTCTTGTCACTACTGATAGCATGAAGCAGTACCTGCAGCCAATTCAGGTTGCACAGGTAGTCCACATCCTCCAGGATAGCACATCCATACATGCTGTCATAAGAAGGTGTGCTGTGTCATCCAGAAAAGTCTAAAGAGCTTGAGGGGATACCAGGAAATGGCCCATTACACAAGGAGAACTGGACAGGGCCGTAGAAGGGTATCAACCCAGCAGCAGGAATGGTATCGCTCCTTTGTGCAAAGAGGAACAGAAGGAGCACTGACAGAGCCCTACAAGATGACCTGCAGCTTTCTACTGGTGTGCATGTTTCTGACAAAACTGTCAGAAACAGTCTCTGGAAGGGAGGCATGAGAGCCCATAGTCCTCTACTGGGACCGTGCAGCTCGACAGGCATTCTCCAGAGAATACCACTATTGGCAGGTTCACCACTGGCACCCTGTGCTTTTCACAGATGAGAGCAGGTTCACACTAAATACGTGACAAACATGAAAGGGTCTGGAGATGCTGTGGTGAATGTTTTGTAGTTCGCAACATCATCCAGCGTTTGCCGGTGGGTCAGTGAAGGTCTAGGGAGGCATATCCTTGGAGGTTTGCACAGACCTTCATGTGCTAGGCAACAGTAACCTGACTGCTGTTAGGTACTGGGATGACCTCAGAGCCACTGTGGGTAGTTCTAGGATGATGAAGGCATTGATGCCATTGACTGGCCCGCACATTCCCCTGTCCTGAATCTAATTTGAGAATCTCTGGGACATTATGTATTGGTGCATCTGACACCACCAAGTAGCACCACAGGCTGTCCAGGTTCTCACTGATGCCCTGACCCAGGTCTGGTAGGATATCCCCCATGACACCATCCTCCATTTCATCAGGAGCATGCCCAGACATTGTCGGGAGCGCATGCAGGCACGTGGGGGCCATACACAGCTCAGAGTCACAGTATGAGTTGCTGTGATGAAATTCACAAAAGTTGGATAGGCTGTGATGTCAATTTTTGGAAAATGTTACTTTAATGATTTACTGGTGAAGACCAAGAGTGAAATAATTGTGTCCTTGCTATGCAAATGGTTTTCACTTATGCAAACTTAAAATTTTAGTAACACATTTGCCTTTTTTTCTTAAGATTTTTTATCAGCATAAAATAATGTAGCTTAGTCATGTTACCTGCCCAGTACACCAGAGTTTAGAAAATTGCACTTGCCATCACAGAGTTGTAGAAGATGTGAAGGATGTCACTTCACATGATAATGGAACAAAGTCTCCTAAGGAAAAAGAGCCTGCTCTGCCCTTTCTCATATAGTTCCTCTGTGTTCCAAGACCATTCCAATTTGTCATTATGTGGACTCCCAAGTACTTGTGGGAGTGGATCACCTCTACTCATATAGTCCAGGACCAGTCTCTCAAAGGTCTTCATGATATGAGAGTTAAATGCCACTGGTCTATAGTCATTAAGTGAAGAGGTGCCTCTGTCTTTTGGAACAGGAACAATGCAGGATGTTTTCCACAGCAGTGGCACTTTCTGAAGCCTTAGGGACCGACTGAACAGGTGAGAGAGGACACCACAAAGTTAGTCAGTACAGACCTTAAGAACTCGAGGACTAACTCCATCAGGTCCTTTAGCTTTTCCTGTGCATAGCTTCCTCAATTGTTTTCTTCAATTATGGACAGTCCACACTGATGTTCAGAGGTGGACTTGTCGCCGGCTATTCCAGTTCATGTGGTAGGAGTTGTTGATGTAGTAGGGAAGGAGTGGGGAGGCCGGTCATTGGAAGAAGGTCCAAGTGTGAGGGAAAAGATCTATTAAATTGGTTCAGATTGGTACCCTTGTCCACATCCTCTAATCACGATACACTGTTTTTGGTCAATGTCTGCTAGTAGTTCATAGCCAGACAGCACTCAAGGTACTCCAAAACTCAGATAAACTACAAAGTCTCTTGAAATCAAAGTCACCAATGTTTATTCCAAGAAAAATCATAAACCAGTATTTATGGGTGAGATAAAGGACAAAAATCCCCCCCAAAAAAACAAAATAGTCACATCCAACAAACAGGACAAATTCAAAAAATTACTGAAAACATTCATGCATAGTAATTATAGGCACCGGCTCATTAAATGCACATAGTCCAAAGCTGGCAAAAAGAAAAATGGTAGAAAGAAAAAGGTCGAATAACTGGTCCAATGGCTCTGTAGCAGCCAAAACCTGTCTCTCCCCAAGTGCTGAAGCTCTCCCTGAAATTGAAGAGGCTCACTAGCTTAAAAAGGTTGAAAAAATACCTTTAAGACAACCTATAGCATGGGGAAAAGGAATAGCGACACCTATCCTCAACACTCACCTCCCTACTAATGGCACTGAGGCCTTTTAAGTATTTCCTACACATTCGCCTAAAGGCCATGGGCTCCTACCGTTCGGGGGGTACACCCCCTTATCCTCACATACACTATCTTACCTACTGTACATCTCACACATCCCCAGGGATTGCAGTACATCTAAACTCTTAAACAAAAGCAAGACATAAACAACATGAACAAGTAGAGTAAAACTACTACCATGCAACTGCTTTCCTCCTCTTGACTGTTGCAAAATCAGCATGTTGCAGCTTTTAGCAGCATAAAGGGAGTACACAGCAACATGCACATAGAATGAAAACTGCCCATCAACTGACCACTAACATGGCTAGTTCACTCAAGAAAAGGACTCCACCAAGCCGGTAAGTGAAGGCATTATCTAAAATCAACAATCTGATATTTTCCAAAATGATGTACTAACATTAAGTGCCTTATGAAGATTCATTTAAGTTTACGAATCTTTCAGCACTGCATCTGGCAACTTTTTACTATATTATATTTGGCTAAATAGCGGCTGCTGCTGGTTCTTCCGGCTCCCTGCACCAACAAAAGACCCGATGACGGTTCTACTACTATCACACTACTTCTAACACCAGAACCCTGGAATGCTTCAGTCCAGTAATTATACTCAGTCAATTCCAGATATGCTTCATTTTATTCTGAGTGAGTTTGTTTTCTAGTTTATCTTTGCAAGTATCCTTTCCTTCTCTCAGCATTTTCTTTAGCATGCGCTGTATGTCCTTCAGAGCCTCTTTGTCACCAGATTTAAATGCTCTGTTTTTCTCATTCAGGAGATCTTTTAGCTCTGTAGAAATCCTGGGCTTGTTGTTTGAAAAACAATGCGCTGTATTTGTGGGAACCACTGTGTTGGCACAGAATTTAATATAGTGATGCAGTGACAGAGTCCCTCAATATTGTCCCCATTTGATTTGCACATCATTTCCCAATCTGTCATTTGGGAGCCTCCAGGCTCTACTTCCTCACTACTCTGCCGTCTAATAACAAGTGTAAGGGACGGATGGAAGGATGGGGGAAGGCAGCTTCTTTAAGGCACTGCCTCCCCCAAGACACTAGATGGCAGCTTCTCTGGAGTACAGAGATGCCCCAGATTCCAGCAGGGCACCATGGGACTTGGAATTCGGTATCTCAGCCCTGTTGCATGCCACCAGGGGGTGTTATGGAAGGACAATGGGAGACAAGGTTCTCACCCAACCTAGAAGTGCTGGAAGGTCATGTGAGTGGAAGCCCAGAAGTACTTCCGGGTTGGCCAATATAAAAAGGACCGCCCTGCATGAGCCGGAGTTGGGAAGCAGAGGACAGACCTTGCTGGGAGGAGTGTAGGGGCTATATGGAAAATACAAATCCCTGTGCCCCCCTGCAGTGTCCCCTGGCAGCCCCCACGGTATCCAGCAGGGCTGTGAAGCTGAACTCCATTGTCCATGATTCCCTCCATGTTGCAGGGAAGGACTCCATCAAGCGGCGTGGGGGTATTGGCTGGGATAAACTGCTGGCCATATATCACACCTGTGAGGTATACTTCTACCCCAACCTCCTGTATAACCTTGTCTATTTTCTTTTAATAAACCCATTCTGCTAGGACCTCTGTTCTCACCTGGTTATTGTTCTGATTATGGGACCTGTTCAAAGGAACCCCTAGCTGTCACAAGACACCTCAATACCATTTGTGATCCCATGAGCATCAATACATATTAATATTAGACTTTATTTTGGAAGAGTTAGAAGAAAAAGTTAAAGCAAAACCAGAGTAAAACAGCTGTTCTGCTTAGCAGAGCAGCATGCATTTGCCCTAAAGCATTCAAAAGCAATGATTAGTTCATTCCCACACAGTCCCCCGCACTCCTCTAAAAGCTGTCACTTCCACAGAAATGTGAAACCCTAAGCAGTTTAATACATGCAGGGAACATGTGGGATCATTTGTTTCTAATGGTAACCTGCCTTACCAAAGAAAGGTCTCTTAGAAAGACTAAAAGGTAAAAAAATAAATAAAATATGAAACAATCTTGCAATCTTATTTCTTGCAAGCACATATATTTTAGATATAGATATGCCTGATTATTGAATGCATAATATTTCAGCTTCCAATGAAAATAACATTAAATTGAGGAAAACAAGCAGCTAATAGTCTAGATCTTCTTAACCATCAAGCTTTTATTCACATTGTCACAGTTCACTATGCCTCTTGTGTCTCTTTGTGCCACACCGAGAGCAGGATTTAGACCTCAGAATGCCTTACAGCCTTTTTTTGATCTTTTTTCAGAACGGTACTGTAAATGCATCACTAAAGATATAACCCAAATATGAGACTGGATTCAAAAGGGGGACAGCCCAGGCAAGGAGCGTCAGAGAGGAGATAAGAGGATTAGGCTTTCCATTTTTGTGGTCAAATGAAAGTGTATAGGAACCATCAAAATAGGAGAATGCTAAGAAGAAAAGAACTCTACCTTGACAAACTGCTCCAGGAAATCCTGAAAGGATAACTTATAATTCAGAAGAATAAAATACTGGCTTGGGTATTAGAGTATAGAACTAAGTCCTGGGAGCTAACATGGTGGAAAGAAGGACACAGACAAAAAGAGTACTATTGTGAGAAAGAGTTAGGATCATCATTACTGGTGTAGAGAAGTGACACAATGATTAATAGAATGCTTGACTGCAAAGCACACATTGTGGAGTACAAGTCAAGACAGGCTATGATTAAGGTGTGTTTTGGACTTGTGAAGACACATCTGGATTACTGTCTGCATGGTCGCCCTTTATATTATAAAACAGATGGAATAATTCAGAGAAGATCTATGAGGCTTATTCCTGGACTCCAGTGTATGAGCTACAAAGAAGACTTGAGTAAATTGATTACATGAGTGATTATGCAGTACCTATAAAAAGTATTCACCCCCTTGGAAGTCTTCATATTTCCTTGATATACAACATTAAATCACAGTGGATTTAATTTGGCTTTTTGACACTGATCAACAAAAAAGACTCTTTAATATCAAAGTGAAAACAGATCTCTGCAAAGTGATCCAAGTTAATGAAATATATAATAAACAAAATAACTGTAAGTAATATGACACACCTTAACCATCACTGGTACAGGCAGCTGACTTTAGAAGTAATATAATTAGTTCAATGGAGATCATCTGTCTATAGTCAAGGGGTTCCAAATCATGGAAGATCTGGAACATCCAACTGAATGGAACACAATGGAAACAAAAGAACACACCAAGCGACTCTGTGAAAAGGTGATTGAAAACGACAAATCAGGGGATGGATACAAGAAAGTATATAAGACACTAAATATCCATTGAAGTCCAATTAAATTAATCATTAAGAAATGGAATGAGTATGGCTCTGCTGTAAATCTGTCTGTCCACAAAAGCAAAGTGATCATGCAAAGAGAACACTAATGAGGGAGGCCACCAAGGGACCATGATAACTATAAAGGACATACAAGCTGCAGTAACTAAGAGTGTCAAGACCATGCATATAAAACATTTTCCTCAAGTTCCAGTGTCATTAAAAAGTACAAGATCTTGGCTAGAGTTTACCAGAAGACACATGGGAAACTCTGAAATCAACAGGAAGAAGGATCTATGGTCAAATGGAGGTTTGGCCATGAGGCTAAACATCAAGTTGAAAACTACACATTATCAAAAACATACATTCCCCAACACAAACCATGGCGCTGGCAGCATCATGTTGTTGGGGATGATTTTTTGTAGCAGCCCTTGGCATGCTTGTGTGGGTAGAGTGTAAAATGAATGTCACAAAATACTGGGAAATCCTGGAGTAAAACCTGATGCAGTCTGCAAGTAACCTGCACCTTAGGAGCAGATTTGTCTTCTGGCAAGACAGTGATCCAAAGCATACTGCTAAAACTGTTGTTTTATCATGTAAGGTCTCATGGTGCCCCTGTTTTCCCCTTTATGCTCTTTATAGTGTAAACCTTAATAAAGTGTTTGAAATCCCAAATGCTTACCACTCTGTTATCAGGTATTTTTAGCCCCCCCACCTCTTCTGCATCTGTAATCTCAGGCAATTAGACATAGTACATGAACAGGCATGAGTTAATTATGTATTGAAGCTCCAACAGCATCAAAGTGCATGCTTCAGTGTTTGATGAATGGCTCGATGAGGTGAAGCAAATCATCAAATTTAAATACTGACATACGAATGTCTTTATGATGCTGTTCTGCATCCATTTCTTGCAAAAGCCATACAAGCGTTGCATATTCCCCATCATAATGGCGCGATACATTTAAAGGTCTTCCCTCAACTCACAACACAGTGAAACCGGACGTTGTTTTCTCCCCGTGATGATTTTTCAAACTGCCACCTGGTCGAATCCTCCAGATTTACTTAAAGTACTTGTGCAAGTATAGACAGTACACTGCTTGCATAGCGGTGTTGTTCTCAAGCTAACATGTCGCGTTAAGTATATCCCCAGCCTTAGACTTGTTTTCATTATGGTCTTCTCATCGTGGCCAGACGGTGAGAAAGGCTGATAAAGGAAATGTGACCAGCTTTATACCATTCTTAAACCAACGGGGCTTCATAGTACAGAATGACCTCTGATTCAAAACCAATAAAAAAGCAATACTTTAGACCAATAGAATTAGTTTATATGTCCCTTCCTGGTCATCTACCAATGAAAGTGCTCAGGTACAACTCATCCCTCAGTTGCTTTGTTTAGTCAGTTTATTGCCAACCTGCAGGCGATGCCTTATAGACTCTACATCCAAACACAGTCACCCTTGCCAAGCTGGTTTGATGCTCCTTTCCCCTCTCCATACATTTTACACCCTCTGTGAGTCCTAAAGACTTGGGGGGAGTTGGTTGGTTAGGTAAACATCAAAACGCTGCTGTTCTCATCAATAAAGTAAAGCATGCCTCATGAAATAGTTGCACAATCTCCATGTAATCTGAGAGAGCTTAAAAAATTTTGCAAAGAGGAATGGGGAAAACCTGCAGTGTCCAGATGTGCTAAAGTGACAGAGATCTAACCACAAAGACTAAAGGCTGTAATGGCTGCCAAAGGGGCATTTACTAAATACTGACATGAATGGGGTGAATACGTATGCGATCAATTGTTTTGTGTTTTATATTTGTAATTAATTTAGACAACTCTGTAGAGAACTGATTTCAGTTTGTAATTATAGAGTCTTTTTCTGTTGATCAGTGTCAAAAACACCAAATTAAATCCACTGTGATTTAATGTTGTAAAACAATACTTGTAAAATTAAAAACTTCCATGGGGTGAACACTTTTTATAGGCACTATATTTAAAGATTCAAAGCAGACATGTTTAGAAATTCCCATGCTCTAGAACATGTGCTGCCCCCTTAAAGACCCGGACGTCTATTGGTATACTGACAGTCCACCCATGTAAAACCTTCTGTCTGAGGATATCAGAGAAATTGTTTGCCAAGCACCCAACCTACAGAGTTCCTTTCCAAAACAAGTAAACATGCAAACGGTCTCATCTTTCCTATCCTAGATCGGGTGACACCAGAAGATGTATTTCTTTGGATTTAATGTCCGTTGACTTCTTAAAGTTCTTCTAGGGTGGGGTGCTCAACACAAGTCCCAGAGAACTGCTGTGAATGTGAATTTTTGTTCCATCCAATTTTTAAGTTACTGTTGATAGTGTTGCTAAGTGAACTCCTTTTTTACTTCTCTTCCAGATTTTAATAGACCCCTTCTGCTGATTATGACTTTTTGTACAGTAATCTTTTCATTTTCCACCTTTTCTTTAAATGTATTTGCTTCTCAAGAAGTTTCACCTCTTTTTCTTTTTGTTATCCAGTAGTCAATTAACCATGAGTCACAAATAACAATGAGACAGTAGTCATCAGATTAATTGGTGTGCTATCAGTGCAATTTTTGTCTTGACACATGTTCTTCGTCAAGTAGATCCTTTTAATAAAATACTTTAATAATTGAGGAGATGCATTCTTCTCTAATCATTTCTTTTATTTTTCCTGCAATGTCTGAACATATGCTGGACTAACACAACAAAATGTAGTGCAAGGAGTGAAAAATGTAAGTAAATGCTTTGCTCCATAAAGCAAAAGAATTGGTATCCTGCTGAGAAATTTGCTGGAACAAAGACCTCAACCTAATGAGCTCTCCTGGGGCCTCATGCATAACAGCGTGCATAGAATTTGCACTATAACATGACGTAAGCACAAAAGCCGAAATATGCTTACTCACAGAAAAATCCAGATGCAGGAATCTGTGCGTACTCCAACTTCCACGTTCTTCCGCTCCATAAATCCCAGTCAGCGTGAAAAGTAACGTGCATGCACGTGCCTGATCTCCCGCCCCAGTTCCTCCCAGAATTACGCCTCTTTGAATATGCAAATCAATATAAATAGCCCTTAAGCTCAGCGTTCTGTGAAAAGACAATGGTAAAAGCACGGGGAAAATATAAGAATTTCAGCGAATACCAAGTGGAGGCAAAGGAAAAACATACTATTTGTTGATTTAAACAGTGGTATAATCAACAAAAGGAAGTTGATCGAGTGACATAGCGTGTCGGAGAAACTCGAAAGCTCAAGTTCATAAAGTCGCACAGTGCCAAAATAAAAAAAGAGGTCACATATCAACGTCGCCGTGAAAAGACGAGTTGTAGCCCACTGTCTGAGCTTATTAGGGTACAGACAAAAAAAAAATAGACACACAGTGGTAAAAAAGTACAAAATGTCAACTTTAATCTCAGAATTTCCACTTTAATCATGTAGTTTATTTTATCATTAAAGCAGAACATCATAAACTTCATCTTAAAATCATTTAATTTACTAGTTTTTCAAATCCCATGGTAACTAAAATAGCATGTTAAATGCTTTGTTTTGTATTTGATCTTCTATGTGCTCTATGTGTGTGAATCACTACGTGCTTCTGTTCTTTGTCTTTCTCCGACAGGACACAGAATCCATTACATTCGTGATATTACAGCTCTTTGAATAATTAAAATACTGAGATGTATACGTGATATCATTTTTGTGATGATTGGAATGAAAGCATGTTATTAAACATGGGAACACGATAGCGCAGTGATTGTTCATGTCTCACACAAGATGCTGCTGCGCCATGCTCGGCCTTTGATGAAATAATTTATTGTAGCTGTACTGTCTCTTTCAAACGTACTAACCTCCAATTCCTGTCCTTATTTTTCTTTCCCCAAATACCCAATAGCCACACAATCAGCTCTGTAATAGACGTTAAGCCATCTGTAAGCTTACAACGACGAGTTGTAAAGTTTCTTCAAAACTTTTAAGGAACATTGAAATAACTTCATAGCACATGTTTAATTATTCTATTCGTCTATCCTTCCAGTGTCGTGCCAGCCTCAGCAAATATACAGCGCAAGGCAGGAACAATATGTGAACTTACTAGTGCTGCGGCACCATATCCTCACATGTTTAATTATTAACAATACAGATTATTTAAATGAAGTTAAAGTTGTATCTGTATAATATAATCAACATATTTTGTTGCATTTCATCTTAAAAATGATATCGTCATCATATGTTAATACGTGCTTTATAAAGTGGCGCAAGTTGTGCAATATTATAACTGTAGTGCAAGTTTATACTGGGGTAATTGTACTTATAAGTACAAACAGTTCTACAAGGAGCAATTGATTGAGTGCGTTTATAGTTCTTGGGATGAAACTGTTTCTGAACCGCAAGGTCCGTACAGGAAAGGCTTTGAAACGTTTTGCCGTGGCTGAGGCAGCGTGTGCTTGATGCTGTATACCGATAATTCTCTTTCCGATCAGCTGCTGCTGTGATTCCCCACTCAGATACAGTGATATAAATACTCCGAGTGGTGCAGTGAGAGTAATATGGAAAAAGATGATCCGCTGTGGCAACCCTTAAAGGGAGCAGCTGAAAGACGAAAATGATGAGGGTACGACAGGGTATGAGGTACCGTGGAAAAGTGCGTGGCTTTACGCCAAGTATAGATTTTATACATCGCGATTTGAACGTGGAAACGTTGTCACACAACATTTCTGTGCGTACGCACCGTTCATACATGAGGCCCCTGTACTTTAGGTGAACACCACATCTCTCTAGTGTCTGTAATAGATTCCTGATTTCTTGTTCCTGCCGGAGAAGTGAAAGGAACAGTCTCAAAGTCACCTAGAATTCTTTATCCCTTTTTCGGAGGTAGTCCTTGTACTCCAAGATGGGGTAGTAAAAGCAGGAAAAGGGAACCAATATGATACAGACCTGATGAAGGCATAATGGATGAAATGTTGCATTGTGGAATCATTTTGGGGTGTTTTTACTTTCTGCATTCATACTGTACAGTATAAAAGAAAGTATTATATACACCCAACATTCTGAATTTGTCTTTTTTGTTGGAAGCTTTAGGTGTCTTTGAACACAATTTGAACATTCCAGAGTGATATGGGTCTGCATGTGCCATCGTTGGCATGCCACACTTCTGAATATAAAAACCTACTGAGATAAATTTAAAAATTAAATACTAAAAGGCTATCCTTACTGATACGGAATGCATTTCTTTCATAATAATGTCAATTTATTTTTTTATATATTTATTTTATTTACTGGACATATTCCTAAAAGTTCTATGGTGGAAGAACTTTTTCACATAAAAGTGGAAAATAAAATGGCCAACAGGTTTTGTTTCAAGCATATTTAAATTTTTTCAGCTGTTTCAGTTTGTTTTCATATGATGGGTACGGTGTTGCCTCCTATGGTACTGCAAGTTCACTTCTGTGGATGAAAATGTTGCCCAAGACCCCCAATATATATATATATATACACACACACACACACACACATATATATATATATATATATATATACAGTATATATATGTGTGTGTGTGTGTATATCGTAGATACCAAAGGGCTAGACTGGCATTGCAGCCAGAAGAGGGGATGGTTCCTGGAAGGCAGGCAGGCATCCCAGTCAGGAAAGAGAAAGGAGCCAGACCTGGAATACATGGCCAGATTAGATGGATAGACAGGGATGCTGAAGTGAGATGCACTCCCTAATAAGTGGGACTTCTGTATGAACCAGGATTACTTCCATTGGGCAATGGCCCTGGCACAAGAAGTATTCCTGGGTCCATATTAAAAGGGACCACACTCCCTTATACAGAAGAGTCGGAGCTGAGAGGATGTAGAGCAACACCCAACTGGCGAAAGACAGTGAGGTGAGAAGAGAGGTATTGTGGAGAGAGAGAGATACCCTGTGTTTGTGTGCTTTTGCAACTTTGTGAAGTACTGTGTATAAAAAACACACCATAATAATTTGAACCTGGGAGTCTTGGTGTGATCGTGTTTGGGGGTCTGGGTCTCACAGACACTCCAGTTTCATCACAATATGCATACATATATATATATTTATATATATTTTATTTATATATATACGTATATATATGGAAGAGAAAGTCTGTGATACGGTTTGCATATTAGCAGCTGGAGATCCACAAAGGGAGAAAAATGAATCACGTATCATTAAGTAGTTTTTATTCCTGAGCTTTCAACCCCTGTCAGGGGCCTTCATCAGAGGACAATGCTTAGAATTACAAGAATCAAAGGCAATATATAGCAAAAAATTAGGGGGGTGGGGGGGGTGGGTATTGGGTGTAAAGTTTTGTTTATTATGAACATGTTATTCTTAAGTTTGCATAAGCTGGATTTATGTCCAAGTGTCTGTTGATGGTGTTCTCATTTGTTAGCCAAGATCACGATCACTGATCTACACACATACTAAATCAACAGGATATACATTTAACTGGGACAATGTACAAGTAAAATTTAAGGCCAGTACTAAAAGTGCCAGAGAGCTGGCCGAGTCTTTCATTACATCACCTACTGTAGAACATTCTATCTCCTTATTGCTCACACACCCTTCATCTCCTTGCTTAACTTTTAATGCTACTTTTAAGATAAATGCTCTATTTTAATGTGCGAAACAAACCAAAACACTTCATACACAATAATTATATTACCCCTAAAAATCTATATTACGCCTTGATCACCTTTATTTTCTTTCACACTTCAAACAAAACTTGTTACAACAGAAAAAGTAATGAAATCACTCAGGTAGACCACATCCATTTTCAGTTCTCTGTACTTAATGGATGCTTATATAGTGTTTACTGCTGTTAACTAAGCACTGATTTCAGTTTTGTTATTTATAAACTAAGGCCATACATACTATGGAGCACAAATGTGGTGCCAGAAAGATCAGGTTATGAAGCTAAATTTTTCTCTATACATGTTTTACTTACATATATATGTGTGCATGTGTTTTATACACATGTACAGTATATTATACATATAATATACTGTATATATGTATAATATATATATACATATTGTGGCCCACCGGGGTAGATACAGCTGCCCTAAACCCAACATACACAGGCAGAGACAAGAATTGCCAAACAACACGCGTTTATTTACAGCCAGGGAAGTGTTTCTTCTTTGTTCCCCCAATGTACAGCACAGTCCATACAGCACAACACAATCCTTCCTTCAGCTGCCAATTTCCAGTCCTTCTGCCTACATTCACCTTTTGTAAGCTTTGTCCTTCTTTCTCCTGAATCTGGCTCCCTGAATGATGGTGGCTCCTTTTAAGCAGGTTCTGGGAGTGTTCCAGGTGGTTCATTAATCAGACATGGAATCACTCCCAGGTGTGGTGAGAGCCTAATGTAGAGCTCTGCAGCTCCCTCTAGCGGCCCCCATAAAAACCCAATACAGCTGTACCAAACTCCCAGCATACCCCACAGCTGCACAGGAGCGCTGTCCTCTAGTGTCCCAGGGAAGGTATTGCCTTGCCGATGCTCTCTCCCCCAGTCCTTCAATACAGTTGGCGTCCCGACCAGGTAATGGCTGTGGCTGCCCATCACAATGTATACAATGCACATATAGTCAGTCATTGTCCAACCCGCTATATCCTAACACAGGGTCACAGGGGGTCTGCCGGAGCCAATCCCAGCCAACACAGGGCGCAAGGCAGGAACATACTACATATATATAGTGGCCACTGGGGCATCACAGATCCCTAAATCCTCAAAACGATTACTCCATCTCCAGTACAGGGTTCAAATAAATATTTTTTTAATTTAAGTACTTTCAGACAGGCTTCATCTAAATCAGCACACACCAAAACACAATTCTTTCCCCTCCACTCCTCCCAGGTAAGCTTTGTCCTTCATCCAAACCTGACTCCAACTTCTCAAGGTGTGTGGAGTGCTCTGTTTTGAACCTGAACCAGAAATACTTCCACTGCCTCCAGGAAGCAGTTCCAGATCAAGCAGAACCACTCCAAAGGGGGGGACTCACCTCCTAACAGCTGCCCCTGATGGCACCTGCAGCAGCTTACAGGGCAGACCTCCAGACCCACAATTCCCATTCTGTCCTGTGCATATCCAAATTGGGTATTGCCAGAAAAGATGCTGCCATCCAGTGTAAGGGGGGATTTGGGGGGATTGAGGGGACATAAGCACAGGAGGCTCTCAAACTGGAAAGGCAAGACCAACCATTCCAATTGGGATACTCCCACAGTGCCCATCCATTATACTGTCCTCTGTGCTGGGTATGGAACTCCTAACAAACCCTGCTGCAACCCCAGTTTGGCTCCATTTTCAATTTGGTTGGCTGATGCTATCCCATTTGTTGATCTTCATTCCAGTCAAGAAAACAGCAGTCCACCTCCATCAGGACACCTGTTCATCCGTTAAAATACATATATATCTTTGTCTATGGCTATATACTGAATTTGTGTGTGTGTGTATATGTGTATGTTGTCATACATGTGAGCCTGGGGAGTGTATCACAGTTATCGGTCAGGGGAAACAACTAGAGAAGTGTGAGGGTGAAGTACTACCCCTAACATAGCTTCCATTTCCTTTAGAGTGAAGGAGAAAACACAAGCAAATGACTAGCATCACTTCTGACACTAAACTAGCAAGTCGTACCTCTTCCTGTTCTGGGACCCACAATACTTAAACTGTTGTGTACCTGAAAGTGACTGTTCATTATTCCATTTGCTTTTGGAAAGAACAGAGCTTAGCATCAAAATCAACTTTCTTCCTGCACCTCAGCGTGGAGGAACCATGACACCAATGCAGAATGTCAATATTTTTATTTCTTTACCTTTTTGCATCTGTACATTAATCACAGTGTTCTTCTGGAACCCCAATCCTTTTCCCTTGTTCTTTTTATGTTCTTTTACAATGTATATATAGTTTACTATATACAGTATATGGTATGGCCCCTCAGGAAAAACAAGGTCAGGTCAGATCGGGGATCATGCACAGGTACAGTGCATTGCTGCACCCACCACACGACGAAACATCTCGGGATCACGGTTGGCAACCCCCCAGGCAGACATGTATTCCAGTCCCACCCTCTGGAAATGACCCTCTATCTGCCGCAGTCAGGTGTTATGTGGGTGTTCCCTTGGTCTGGTTCAGCCATTCGGGTCCTCAACAATGAGGATCCTGTGAGCTGGATCTCCCTCGGGGAATCACACCACATGAACATAGTGCTGTAACTGACGGCCCGTCACAATGCAGGTAATGTGCCTCATTTGGGACTCCATGAGGAACCGCTCATTAGACACAAAGTCAAACCAACAGTACCCAAGGAATCTCAGAAGAGACACAGTACCAAAGGAGTCCAGTTTACGTCTCAGGTCACTGGATAACGTCCATGTCTTGTAACTATTTAGCAAGACAGGAAGCACCGGGACTCTAAAGACTTGGACCTTCATCCTTTTGCATAGGTATCGGGAGCACCACACACCCCTTTCCAGTGACCTCATGATCCCCCATGCTCTCCCAATCCGTCTACTGACTTCAAAGGAAGAGTCACCAGAGACATGAATGTCACTGCTGAGGTATGTAAACCTCTTGACAAGGTCAACATTCTCTCTGCAGACAGACACACACCTAATGGATGTGCCCAAGAGGTCATTGAAGGACTGGATCTTAGTTTTTATCCAGGACACTCACAATCCCAGGCACTCAGACACCTCGCTCAGTCTCTCGAGAGCCCCAATCAGACCCTCCATTGACTCCACGAAGATCACAACATCGTCAGCAAAGTCAAGATCAGTAAATCTTTTTTCACCAACAGATGCCTCACACGACCCTGCCCAAAATTCCGTTCATACAAGCATTGAACAGAGGAGGAACAAAAACACACCCCTGACAAACCCCAGAAATCAAATGGAAAAAATGCAGAGATTCTGCTATCACTCTGCACAGCACCCACAGTACCACTGTACTGGCAGGCCATGATATCAAGCAACTTCGTGTGTATCCCGTGAAGTCTCAAGATGTCCCACTGAGTGAACGCTTTATGAAAAACAAGACAAACAAATAAATCACGAGGGGTGGAGGTGGCATATGACACCCTGATTAATGATGTTGTCAAAAACAGTCTTCTGTGAAAAATATAACTCATACTTGGTTAACATGTGTGTCTTGTTCCTGTGCATGGTCAAAGTGGCTGCGATTGATTTAAGAGGATATCATTTAAATGGCAGATGGACCAGAAAAGGTGGGTTGGGAGGTGCAGATTGACGGACTTTACTTGTTTCCAGACTGGCTGTGGTCTTCCTGGCTGGGGTGTGGAAGTGGAGAACAATTAAGCGAATGGCAACTCCCAATTCCTTCCTCTGTGTATCCTTTATAAACGAACCCTTAAAAAGGCAGACCAAGCTCCCATATATGAAAATATGTATATATGTTCAGTGTGTGTGTGTATGAATAATCACTTTGACATGGCTTAACTAGTAAAGAAGAAATGGGTGTTGTAATGTCACACCAAAAAGTTAAGAAGGACAGAGAAATTATTGCAATCAAGGAAAATTATTCACTAACTCATCGGAGTTAAGATCGCCAATAAGAGGTACTTTCCATGTCTAAGGGCTTTAGGGCAAGTGTTTCCATTGTACTGTAAATATCCATATAAAGCTGCTGCCCTGTAACTGAGAATTACCCAAAGCAGTATGTTGGTAGCTGTCATCCCTTTATGGAGTTTTCAAAGTTGAAATGTAGGAAGACCAATAACCTTTGGAAGGAGATTTAGTGATCCTAATTCTTAATAGGGCAATTGACATTGGTTTTGTTTTGAATCTGAAAGCTCTGGTGCAAAATGCATCCTTTATTTTGAATAGGTGGGATGCAATGAATTCATATGAGTTTCTAGTTATGTGTCTGGCAATGGGTTCTGTCGATATAAAGAACATAAGTGCTGCCATGAAATGCAAGTATCAAAGTAGTGGTGATCATTATACAAAATAGTGCTACAATGTGACATCACTGTAAGAATAATAAAAAATTTTAAATAAGAAAAGCATGTTTAAAACATCCAAAAAAAAAATCGAAAAGAATTTTAGGAGATCAATACCCAGATGTGTTCGATGTCAGACCAAACCCAGCATATGATTTCAGTTAATTGCAGGAAGCCATAAAGTATACATTCTAAAATTATCCTAGTGATATATGATCTTAAAATGCACTTTTGGTAAACTTTAGGATCAACAACAAATCTAATATACATGCTTTTGAGATGTTAAGAAACCCTGTAGCTAAAGGGTTGCCAGCCCTATAACAAGGGTGTCTGAAGATCAGATGATAATGACTAAAAAGAGTACAGTACATAAAGCCATCTCATGCCAGAAGCTCAAACCAGTCTGGAGTTTAGAGAAGAGCTTGGATAAGATTTACTGGCAGGAGGAAGAGGCCAGGATGTGACAGAAACACAGAGAGATAGAGAGGGAAAAATTGAGAAGGAATCTTTAGTTAGGTAGTTGGAAACTGGATAAGTGGGTGAGCAATGCTTCCTGACCAACAAAGCGTTCTTTCATTGGAAGGCACAGAGGAGTAGCAGGGTTTTGTCTTTATGCATTATTAATTCCTTCCCTCCTGTGTTGAAACAAACGATCTGTTTATCATATCCTTGTCACATTGACAGTGCCACTATTCCTGTTATAGTCAACTTTGTATGAGGCATTTCTGCATATTTTTTTCATTTTTTCTGTTCTTGAAATATCTTTTTGGATCGTATTAAAGACATTAATATTTTTCATGTCTATCCTGACACAGTTTGTTTACCTTATGGAAAGCCTCATCTTTTGTTCTGGTCACTATGGTAACTATGTTGGTTGGCCTGATGGATTATATCTTTGACATCAAGCTTTAAATTTTGGCACAATGGATCTCTCCTCATCTGAGATTGGATCAAGAACAAAAACTCTGTTCATGTGTGCTGTGATTTGTAGTGTAATCTGGT
Organism: Polypterus bichir lapradei; assembly: GCA_026402145.1. NCBI lineage: Eukaryota > Metazoa > Chordata > Cladistia > Polypteriformes > Polypteridae > Polypterus > Polypterus bichir. Next base: position 5,734,451 of record JANRMT010062836.1, read on the forward strand.
TATTTTGACAGTGATTTTTGGATTATTATTTTAGATTTAATGAAAGGTAGGGCGGTTTTCTGGTTACTGATTGAGGTTAAACACTTTTGGTTAAGTTTCATCTTCTTGCCCTTCTCAAAAATAAAAAATTAACCTGCCTGTTAAAATTCTAAAACCCATTATAAGAGACATGAAGGAAGGACATTCATCCTCCCGTGGTGAACGATAATTCATTGCCCAGTGAGGAGGCCATAATAGAAGAATTATGGGAGTGGAGACTTAACCTAGCTGACAATCTTCATCCCAACTAGGACAGAAGAATAATGGATAGACTGGGCGAACATCGATGTTGGGAGCAGTTCATTCCCCCACAAGGCAGGTGGCAGTTTTCCTCTGGGCTGAACCCAGTTAGGACACCTGCATGATGGCAAGGGAATTGGAGTCTGGAAAAGTAGCCCTGTTGTGGTCCTTGGATGCCACCAGAGGGTGCTGTAAGGTGAGAATTGCCCTGGTTTCTACATGACCCGGAAGTGGACAACCTATGCTGTGACACCGGATGAAGTCCCAGGTCCAGTTTAAACGAAGCCTCACTTCGTGGAGTCAGAGTTAGGAGGCAGTGAGTGACACTCACTTGGAGGAAGGAAGGAGTGAATAAACTGATTGATTTGCACATTCTTCTGTTGATTTTTGGCTGATAGTTGGTTGGAACATGTTGATAACAAATAAAAATCCTTTATTTGAACCTAGAGCTATGCTGAGTGGCATTGTGTCTGTGGTTTGGTGCTCAGCAGCACACCCTTGTGGTTACAACATATGGAAACTTTTTGTTATGAACTTGGGTTTTGTTTTGTTTTTGCCATTGTTGGTAATTTTTATAATTATTATGGTGACACCAATGTTTGTGCTCAAAAATGTTCAACAAAGCAAAAAAACAAAAGGATTTGTCTAAAAGGGCAATCCACAACAAACAAGTCCCAATATGTGATCCAGTTACCGTAATTCCAAAACAGAAGCAAAAATCCAGAAACCAGAAATAAAATAACAAGAAATTAAATGCTCACACAAAACTCCAACTCAAATTAAATGCTTAACTGCTAAGTCTCTCTCTCCTGGCTGAATATAAAGACAGAAGGAGGAAATAGCAGCAGTGGTGGGCCCACCTCCTGGGGCTCCACCCAAAAGGTACATAGAATGGCAGCACATTTAATGTTACAGGACACAATTACTAAATCATAAAGAGATGTAACAAATTCCATAAAAAATAATAATTCAAAATTGCACTAAAACAACTAATAAATGCAAGGCAAGAAAAAACACAGGCCATAATTTAACATATTGCCTAATGTTTTTCAGATATTTATTTCTAGATGTCGTCTATTTTTCCACCTGGCTAGTTTTTTTAAATAAATTAAATAAAAATGGAGAAGAAAAATATATATATATATTCTTTCTGGTGTTGACAATGTTTGCGAGTCAGTATTCCTTCGTGTTAAGACAAAACTATGTGTCCATAGGAGCAGTACACTGAATCTCAAAGTTGTGCTGTGTGACACCAGAACATGTCAATAAACCTGCTTATGTGGCAAAAAAGTACTTGTTAAAATATAATATTCACTAAAGAAATGTGTTATTTAAAATAAAATAAAACTCATTAATGAAATTAATAAATCCAGTTGTTTCAGAGAAAATTCAGAGAAAAAAATTATTATTTGTTCATCTTACCCAGTCCATTAAAGTCCAATAATAAAGTGAGATTGGGAAGCCAGAGTATAGACAGTGATGAGTTGTTGACATCTTTTTTCCTATTTTTAAAATTACATGCTATGAGGAATAACAAACTGATTTGTAATATCTCTTTGAGTTCTGCATGTTAGGGCTGGATTTTGCGGGTCAGTTCTGGCTGTTTTATTCCCTGAATTATGTTAATTGCATAAAGTTATAGATTGACCATTGTTCTGTTATTAGAATAAAAATCTATCACAGTGAAGAAAAATCTTACACGCTAGGGGCAAATACTTTCTACTGCTCTGAACTGTTTGCTCTTCTTCTTTAGTCACATTATTTTATCAGAAGTCAGCCCCCAAATGACTCTGCCCTGCCTTCTTAGGGCAAGAATCAGTGAATCGGATGGCTTACCAAGACTTTCCATCCCCATGGCTATGATTAAATATCAATCTTTTTAAAATTAGTCAGTGTACATGATTGATTAGCAGATGATGACAAACTACACGTTACACCCTCACATAGAGGTATCTATATCTAAAGCTAAATGACAAATGGCTTAATAGATCGACATGGCAGGCTTCCAAGATGTTGAGAGTTGCAAGCTAGAGGAAAAGGAGAAGACTTTAAGGCACAGATGCACACATTTTATTTGCACATAGATCATTTTACAGTCCCATGAATTCACTGTAATGTGTGAAAACAATCATGTATTCCCACTGAAAGGCACCAGAATAAGCAGTTATTTTGAAACTGGACTCCCTACAGTGACAAACATTTTCATGTTGGCACCAATCATCAAATTTATTTGAAAAGCTAGCCAACATTTTATTCCAAACATTTAGTCCAGTCTTGCAATGTCTTATCTGTAAATCAGCCATGTTTTATTGTAAATAAATATTGTCTTCTGTAAAATGCAAAGCATAACTATAAAGGCAAATTCATTATTTGTTTATTGTTAGTTTGCTTGTAAATCTTTGAATGTTGTTGCTTCCACACATTTAAATATATGAGATGCACCTTAGGATGAGTTATGTAGCAAAACTGCAGTTAATGTTGTTGCTGATGGTCTAAAGTCTTTCAATAAGTTGTCATGGATAGCTGGGGCCCTTGCCCAGCTGGGACACCTCTGCTGTGGAAGGACCAGGGAAGCCAGTGTGGACAGAACACTACCACTTCTGAAACACTAGATGGCAGCCCCCCTGGGTTGCAGCCATACCTCGGATTCCCACAGGGCTTCATGGGAGATGGAGTCTGATACAGACCTGTTGGGATCCAGGGTGCTGCCAAGGGGCGCTGAAGCTGTTCTTGAGCCCATGTGGGCGGTTTTTCCGCCACACCCGGAAGTAGAGCAACGAGCACCTGAAGCACTTCCGGGTGCCTTATATATAAGGGACCAGTGGACAGTACTCAGTGAACCAGAGTTGGGTGGAAGGTGGACGAAGTTTGACGAGGAGGAGTGGAGGAGTAAAGAGAAGAAAAGGTATTATTGTATTGTGTGCTTTTGTGTTTGTGGGACTGAGTTGTGCCTGTGGGAAATGGGGAAGGCGTTTCCCAAATGGTGAAGAAAAATAGAAGCATCTTTTGTTTTTATAAATGTGCCTCTAGCGTCTGTCTGTTTCGGGTTGGGTGGCTGGCACGCCCCCTAGAGTTGTTACAAAGTGAACTGAAAATGTTGAACATTTTGTTTAGCACTATGACGTAAGATTACTACATAAATACTCTGCTGAGAGAATGAAGAGATATCCATTACACTTCAGGAGTAAGCATGTAAAATCCTTTAAAATACTGTAAATAAATAAGAGGAAGATAGAAAAGGGGTTTGGGAGCCCATAGGGTTCCTGCTTTAATGTCCAGTGTATAGTAACAAAAATACAAAAGAATAAATAAACAATCCATGGTTGCTTAATCTCGCAATGGTTAGGTGCTTCTTCTGGCAAGTCTGACCTCCGTGGCAGCAGGTCTGTGAATGAACACTGACTTTTGGTGCATTGTGGATTCATTTGGGGTAGACACCGGAAGGGGGTGGGGATGGTAGAGTCAGTTCTAATCCAAAAAGTCTTCTCCATTCTAAGAGTGGAAATGGAGAAACAGTTAGAGACTGTGCATGCCCTTTAGTCTTCTCCCTAAGTTTACCTTTACCATACAGATACTCCCCAATCCTAACACGTATGGCAATATATTTCTGAGTAATTAAACAAACGCACTTATTATAATTCATGATCAAACTTCAGAATATAATGTCAATATAATTAGTCTAGTAGGATTTTCCCAAAACCGTGTATGCCCAGCCATCATTGTCACACAGCATGGTCCTGCTGGCACAAAATTAAAATATTCTCGTAAGTGCACATTCACACTTCAACTCTTTAAAAAGGTAAGTACCTTTATTGTTAAGAGTATAAACTGTTTTATACTAGTCTTAGAACATTTTCCTTTAAATAAGTAATGCCGGGCAGGCACATTACCACAGAGCAGTCCCTAGAGGGAGATGAGCAGGTGACCCCACCTCTTGGGAAGCCACCCACAAAATGCCAAGAAGATGGTAGAACAAATTTTCACACATTGAAAGTAAATAATAAATGAAACTGACAAAAATTATATAAAGAATAAACAAACATCAATATGTACATAAGCAACAATAATTAAAAAATTATAAATGAATGACAACATAAAAATGAATTAGAATATGAGTCGAAGGGAATACTGGCTTAAACAAAACAATTATAATCACTCTTATGACAAGCAGAACAAAATATGATGCTAGGTTACCTTTAAAGTTAACAGACATTTTTTACAACAAGCTGACTTTTTAATGCGGTTGATATATGCTGTTTATACTAAAGGAATACATGTCGCTCTGAATCTCTAACAAAAGTTACAACAAAAGGTCATCTAGGAATAATAACAATGTCAGCACTGATCATTCTTTTTAACAGTTCTTTAAACTTAAGCAACAACTGACAATTTATTTCCATCACAGGCTAGCAGGGTGGTAGCAAGTTTTAAGACTATAAATCCTTGTCTCCTACAGTGACATAGCATGCCATGAACATCTCTGTCAGTGTGGACTCGCGAGTGCTGCCAAAGGACTAAAAGTAACCAGGCTTGATGCCAAAAGAGGTGGTAGACATTTGGATGAAAATTCAAGCAGCATGGTTGCTGCTACAGCTGACTGTAGGGCTGCAAGTAGCATGGAAATTATGCCTCTCACTCGGCTGTGACAAAAATGTAATGTTACAGGAAAACACAAATGTGCCAAGTTGAATCATTTCTCACCCTTGGCAAGCATAAAATTCATTGCACTGTCATGAACCCTACCTCCCAGTCTAGTTTCCTTAGTTAAGAAAATATATTTAACTAAGTAACTTCACCAGATTAAAATATTAACTCCACTGTTCGAGCAGTTCAGTCTTTGTGTTTTTACTTTTTTGTCACAAATAATCTGTTTTTTTTAATGATAATATTGGAGTTGAAATGTATGTTCTTGTGAATTTGACATATTGTGGCAAAGTGGTCAGTATTGATGCCATGCAGTTTAATAATATTAGGTTCAGATCATGGCCTGGTTGATTTCTTTGTGGCTTGATATGGCAATATGGTAAAAACATGAGAGAGAGAGAGTGCCTGGTGCTGGACTGACATTTAATCCTACGTTGCTCCCTGCCTAGCATTTTATGCAACAAATATATCCTCTGATGATCTGTGATTCTAAACTTGAAGAAAATGACTCCAAAAAATAAATAGGCAGATCCATGAAAAAAAAAGACATTCCACAACATTTAGATGCAGTCATTGACAGGCAATGATGGAACGTTTAAACAGTTGGCATTTATACCTTGTCAAAGAATGACTAAAAAACCACAAAAAGGGGCGGCTTCCCATACACTTGAACCTGAAAAAGATTGATAAATAGATAGTATAGTTGTGTACAGATTTCAGTCCAAAACAGAACTGCTCGGGTGAGGTAAAGCAAGGTAGATGAAATGAGGTCATTGGAGCCGGAGCTTGAAGTGACAACATCATGACCGGAAGTGATGACGTCAGGACAGACACTGGAAGTAGCGTCATCAGGGCCAGCCGGAAATTCCTGTAACTGTTATACTGTGGAAAGAGAGAAGATTAGTGCACTCCACCACCCCCTGGTCTGGTGTGGAATTACCCTCATTTGAGCCCTTTAGCTGCCTCCCATGTGCACGTGTGTGACGACCTACTTCTAAAAATGCAAATATTTTCTACTAGATATCATTGTCCATTCACCCATCCTTTAATGTTTATGTTCCTTATGCTCAAATGTTCTCGAATTCTGTCAGCATCTAAACTGTAGGTTTATTTTAGGTGTTTCAATTGCATTATAAACTAATTTAGCACTTTTTAATTTTCTTGATAAATGTTTCACATTTAATATATATTGGATTAAACCTTATTCAGAAACCTTTTTGTTCTGCACAAAACATTAAAAACTGTCATAATTATACTTCTTTCATTTTAATCATATAGGCTGGACTCATTTAAGAAACTTTAAATGTCAAAATAAGTGGACAGTAAACCTACATGTACGGTTGTGTACATGGCTGCCAAGTCATAAATCCAACAATAACAACAACAAGAAAAGCAATAATAATACAAGGAGACACAAACATGTCAAAATTATGTTAAAAAATCAACACAGCAAACAGGACTTCAAAACTAGGTTCTGAAAGCATTGCTTTAGTTTAAAGTATAAGCATCTCTCAAATGGTCATACATTAAAATTTGTGTCAAAATTCTGCCAATACATTCAGTTGCTGTTTACTACCACCTATAACTCGATTGATTACACTCTTCACATTCAGTACTGGAATGTTAAAAAAGCTGTCCGTAGTCAATCACTGGAAAAACTCTGACATCATGCATTGACTGGATGGTGATACTGCATTCTTTGCATACATTTATGAGGATGCAGTAAACAGGAATCATCGGAAAAGGTTTAAAGGTAAAAAATATTTCATTTATGCTATGATTTAATTGAATTTTCAAATGTACTTATACTAATAAGTTTATTTTAAGGACCTAACTTCAACTTTAAACAGTATCCACGAGTTTTGATCTGCATTAGTGTTTCCACTTTGAGCCCTTGTCATTGTGAGCTGACGCATTTGCCAATGCCCTGCATTGTAAACAATCTGAAGTCAGAAGTTAGCAAGTGAGCTGTCAGTAGCTTTGGATTCATGGTTGTCTGTTAGGTCACATTTGTCCGATGCATTAACTGTTATTAATTTTATAGATTCAGGGTAGGTATCAATACAGAGTTATACTGGATTTGAATTATCTTCAAAATGAATTTAAACAGCTAAACAAAAAATCAGGGATGGGCCAAAAAATTGCAACTTTTTTCTAACATTGCTCCAGGACTGGGGGCAATGACCTCCAACTTTAGAATTAGGCCAGGTTTATACTTCACGCAATGCAACGCATGCTCCAGCAGATGCTACTACTACGCAAGCGTTTTACTGAATATACTTGCGCACGTACTTTACTTAAATTTGAAAGATTCCACCAGGTGGCAGTGCGAGATATCATGACTGTGAGAAAACGTTTGCCTTTGCAGTGTTGTAAATTGCCTGAAACATCCATTAAATTCCGAGGACACCTTGCCACAATATCTCTGAAAAGTATGTTTAACAATTATATCCATCAATCCAGGGATGTACCATTTCCAGCAAGCATCGGCCACGAGAAACAAACAAAATTCCTGGACAGGGCATCAGCCCATCGCAAGGTGAATACAAGCACAAACTTATACTAGCATTATTTTAGCGTCACCAAATCCCCAAAACTTCATGTCTTTGGAAGGAAACTAGAGCACACTGTGGAAACCCACCAGTGACGTCAGAGTCTCTGTTTACTATCTATAAGTGAAACAAAGCCACTTTGCAGATCATATAGGATCAATTTGTGTGCTTCGATGTTTGATGAATGGTTCAGTGTGGTGAAGCAAAATGCCAACATACAGTATGCATTCTGAGTGTGAAGTATAAACGAGCCCTTAGGCAGTACCTATAGTTGCTTAAGTTGCTAATAATTTGGTTTTGTAAAATAAAGAAAACTTTTGCTATATTTCAAGTGGCCAGGTACATTAAGATGTTTGCCGATGGGTTATCATTCAGGAACATTTTCCATCTGAATGGCATGTAAGGCATTATGAACAATTCTGGCACCAGCAAAAATGAAGTTGTAGAAAAACAGGGTATTTATACAAAATAATGGTAAATTGTCTGTAATCATAAATGTTCAGTCAAAAACGGGTAGTAGGTCAAAATAGCAGACAATAAAAAAGAAAAAATCCATAAAACAAGCACCTTCACAAAGCCATGATCAATGACAGCTTTCAAGCTTGTCCTCTGTAGCAGTTTTAGTGAGTTCTTTTTATCTTTTAAGGGTGTTCCTGAAGGATCATCAGATGTAGCAAAGGTTTAATATATAGCGTGATCAATAACCAAAGTTTGCTGGGCAACCAAAAACTTAACACTAGTTAAAATCAGAATCTAAAACATCATTTTATTTTGCTCAAGAACTAAGCCTCTCTCAGAAACTTCTCTTTATTTTAAACAAAGTTCAGATGTGATCACATCATACGACATTGCTGGCATAATATCTTGAATAGCATGGCATATACATAATGTGTCTAGAAACCATGCAGAATCAAAGTGACGAGACTTACACAACATGGCAGCACACATGAAGACCAGGATCACAAAATGCTTTTCTGCTAGATGGTAGATGATAGCAGTAAACAGAGTCAACAGATCAGGAGAAAAGACATGGTCATGTAAATGATCAATAATACTCAAATAATACTCAACCATTCTTACCAAAAGCACTAAACTAAATTGTAGTCAAAAATTTCAAAGGCAAGGATGCAGTGAGCATCAACTCAATTAAATCAATTACAACCTGCCTGAAGAAGGGGCCTCAGTTGCCTTGAAAGTTTACATGTTGTAACCTGTTCAGTTAGCCAATAAAAGGTGTCATTTCACTTGACATCTCACTGCATCCATCATGGCTATCATGGTACAACACTCTACTACTAAAATCAAGCGTGAGAAGCCAAGAATTCTGCCTCACTAATAATTGCATGAAAATGTTTTGATTTTTAAGGACAGGTCAGGAAGGAAAATGGTAACAAAGTGGTGCTGAGATCATAAACCAAGGCCAAGCCTCTCTTTAGTCAAAACCAAAGGGTTTACCAAAAAACTCTTTCTCAAAAGAACAGAAACAAAGCCCTGAACCAGAAACACCAAAATAAAGATTGCCAGAAAATTTGCAGTTTTTGTCCAATCTTGCCATCTCACCACTCCATGAAGTGTGTGGAACTGACATATATACCCATGACATCTAATGACCCATACAGCATGGTCTTGAATGTCACTCAAAGTGACACAATAACAAATGTTACAAAAAAGCCAGGTCGGAATTATATTTATCAGCTTTTCCTTAAAATGCCTAGGAATTCCCCGGGAACAGACTGAGGGCCTCATGCATAATTCTGTGCGTAGAATTCACACTAAAATATGGCGTAGGCTACGGACAAAATCTGAAATGTGCATACGCACAAAAAATCCAGATGCATAAATCTGTGCATATGCCAACTTCCACGTTCTTTTGCTACATAAATCCTGGTCAGCGTGAAAAGTAATGCTCGTGCACATGCCTGCCACTCCACCCCGACTCCTCCCAGAGTTATGCCTCTTTGAATATGCAAATAAATATAAATAGCCCCTTATGTTTTGCATTCTGTGAAAAGACAATGGCAAAAGCACAGGGCAAAAGAAGAATTTCAGTGAATACCAAGTAGAGGCAAGAAAAAACATACTATCTGTTGGTTTAAGCAGTGATATAAACAAGAAAAGGAAGTTGATCGAATGACTGAGTGGCAGAGAAACTCGAAAGTTCACAAAGTCTCACCGTGCCTAAAATAAATAAGAAGTGGTCAGATATCAAAGTCACCGTGAAAAGGTAGCTCACTGTCTGAGTGTCTTACGGAAGTGTATTAGGGTACAGAGAAAAGAAAAAAAAACTGGGACAAAAAAGGTCGAAAATTTCCACTTTAATCACGTAGTTTATTTTGTCATTAAAGTAGAATGTCATAAACTTCATCTTAAAATCGTTTAATTTACTAGTTTCTCAAATCCCAACGTAACTTAAGTGGCACATTAAATGCTTTGTATTCTATGTGTTATTCTAAATACTCTTATGTGTATGAATCACTACCTGCTTCTTAAATGGGCTTTCTTTTATGCCAACAGAAGACAGAATACATTACATTCATGATGTTACAGCTCTCTGAACAATTTAAATACTAAGATGTATACTTGATATCATTTTTATGATGATAAAAATTAAAGTATGCATAAAACATTGAGGCACATTGGCGCAGTGGTAGAAACGAGCTGGTGCCCCTTCCAGAGATTGTTCCAGCCCCCGCAAGATGCTTGCTGTGCGGTGCACGACCCTCAATAAAATAATTTATTGTAGCAATACTGTCTCTTTCAAACATACTAAACCCCCAATTCCTGTCCTTCCTTTTCTTTCTCCAAATAACTAATCACCACACAATCATCTCTTTAATAAATGTCAAGCTATCTGTAAGCTTAGAATGCTGATTCTTCAAAACTTTTAAGGAACATTGAAATTTCTTCACAGTACATGTTTAATTATTCCATCCATCTATCTATTCAGAGTTGTGCCAGTCCCAGCAAGCATACAGCGCGAGGCAGGAACAATCCCTGAACGGGGCACCAGCTCATCGCTACTGCTACGCCACCGAGTCCTTGCATATTTAATTATTAACAATATACATTATTTAAATGAAGTTAAAAATGTACCTGTATAATGTAATATATATACTTTAGTGCATTTCATCTTAAAAATGATATCAAGACCTCCAAGAAGAAAGCGCCTGAAAATCTAAATCGATTTAGAAGCCCATCATCATCATCTGTAAATACGTGCTCTCTTCTATTGAATTGAATTGAATTCCTTTAATGTTACTGTATGGTACAATGAGATTCAATATGCAAATCCTCCAAAAACTTATATTTATATAAAATGGTAAAATAACAACAATAGAATAAAAAAACAGTGGACAATATACAATGTGAAAGCAAAAGTTGCTCAAGTTGTGCAATATCACAACTGTAATGCAAGTTTACAGTGTGGCAATTGTACTTATAAGTACAAACAGTTCTACCGGGCATTTGTGGAATAGCAGAAGTTCAAATAGACTGTGCACATGGCTGAGTACACAAGAGATTGAACTGGCGTGAAAATGTGCATGGTTTTACTCCAAGTTTAGTTTTTATACATCGTGATGTGAGCATGGAAACTGTTATACACAACATTTTTGTGCATACATACTATTTATACATGAGGGGGACAGGGAAGCCTGAGCTGAACTGCTTGGTTTACTGCCACCACGATCCTCACCAGGAAAGGCAGGTAGGAAGATGAGATGAGATGAGCTTAGATGAGATTTAGATGAGATTAGAGGTTGTTAAGCAGTGCAATAAAATGGGTAAGTTTAGAGGTAAAATATACAAAAAGGGTCTGGCTAAGACAAAGAAGCATGAGAAAAAGGGGGATCAGGAGAGAGTTTGGTTCGGTTTATGAAAGCAGTGAAACTCAAAAAATAATTGCTGCAAGTAATAGGAAATTAGATCTTCAAAATTCCTAGTATATTTATTAGTTGTAAGCAATGAATATATTTTAAAGTATTTAAAATGTTAAAATATTGTAAACATGTGTAATGTTGATGTGCACAAAAAATGTCAAAGAGGGTGTAAAGGGCCTCATGCATAGAATTCACACTAAAATATAGCGTAAGGACAAAAGTGGAAATGTGTGTATGCATAAAAAAAATCCAGATGCATAAATCTGTGCATTCACCAACTTCCACGTTCTTCCGTCCCATAAATCCTGGTCAGCGTGAAAAGTAACTCACGTGCACGCGCCTGCTGCCACTCCCCAAACTCCTCCCAGAATTACGCCTCTTTGAATATGCAAATCAGTATAAATAGCTCTTAAGCTCAGCGTTCTGTGAAAAGGCAATGGCAAAAGCACGGGGGGGGGAAATAAAAGAATTTCAGCGAATACCAAGTGGAGGCAAGGAAAAACATACTATTTGTTGATTTAAACAGTGGCATAAACAACAAAAGGAAGTTAATCGAGTGACATAGAGTGTCAGAGAGACTCGAAAGCTCAAGTTGACAAAGTCGCACAGTGCCCAAAATAAAAAAGAAGTGGTCAGATATCAAAGTCGCCGTGAAAAAGCGAGTTGTAGCCCACCGTCTGAGTGTCATTTGAAAACTTATTAGGGTACGGAGAAAAAAAAATAGGCACACAGTGGGAAAAGAGCACGAAATGTCAATTTTAATCTTGAAATTTCCACTTTAATTACATAGTTTATTTTGTCATTAAAGTAGAACATCATAAACTTCATCTTAAAATCACTTGATTTACTAGTTTCTCAAATCCCATCGTAACTAAAGTAGCATGTTAAATGCTTTGTTTTTTATTTGATCTTCTATGTGCTCTATGTGTGTGAATAACTACATGCTTCCGCGCTTTCTGTTTCTCGGACAGGACACAGAATCCATTACATTTGTGAAATTACAGCTCTCTGAATAATTAAAAAACTGAGATGTACACGTGATATCATTTTCATGATGATAGGATTAAAAGCATGTTATTAAACATGGGAACATGGTGGTGCAGTGATTGTTCATGTCTCACGCAAGATGCTTTCTGCGCCGTGCGCGATCTTCGATGAAATAATTTATTGCAGCAGTACTGTCTCTTTCAAACGTACTAAACGTACCAATTCCTGTCCTTACTTTTCTTTCTCCAAATACCAAATCGCCACACAATCAGCTCTGTAATAGATGTTAAGCCATCTGTAAGCTTAGAATGCCGATTCTTCAAAACTTTTAAGGAACATTGCGCTGCGGCACCTTGTCCACACATGTTTAATTATTAACAAGATACATTATTTAAATGAAGCTCAAGTTTTATCTGTATAATATAATAAACGTATTTTGCTGCATTTCACATTAAAAATGCTATCATTATCATATGTAAATATGCGCTTTATAAAGTGGCTCAGGTTGTGCAATATAATAATTGTATCACAAGTTTACAGTGAGGTAATAGTACTTATAAGTACAAACAGTTCTACAAGGAGCACTTGATGGACTGATTGAGTGCGTTTCTAGTTCTTGGGATGAAACTGTTTCTGAACTGCGAGGTCAGTACAGGAAAGGCTCTGAAGCATTTGCCGTATGAGAGCTGTTCAATAGACAGCATGGCTAAGGCAGCGTGTGCTTGATGCTGTATACCGATAATTCTCTTTCCAATCAGCTGCTGTACAGCTGTGATTCCCCACTCAGATACAGTGATATAAATACTCCGAGTGGTGCAGTGAGAGTAATATGGAAAAAGATGATCCGCTGTGGCAACCCCTAATGGGAGCAGCTGAAAGAAGAAGAAGAAGGTGCAGTGAGAGTAACAACGCTAAAGCAGCTATGGTATTTAGAATAGTTTGACCATTCTGTGGACCATTATATTGTTACAGGTTAATTACAATCAGATGCATTAAACTAATAAACAATATGCGGTTAATTTCACTATATTCATGAAGCTGCGTCAGGGATGTGGAACAAAAGTATTGCTTTGATGCTGGGTGCCACCAGTTTGCAAAACCGAGTGGAGAACTTGCGTACACCAAGCATTTAGCTACCGTGAAAATGTGCGTGGCTTTATGCCAAGTTTAGGTTTTATACATTGCGATTTGAGCATGGAAATGGGCTTACGCAACATTTTTGTGTGTACGCATCGTTTATACATGAGGCCCCAGGACCTTCATCAGTCTGCCTAGAGGCAGGCCTTACTCCAGGCAGCCTGACCCCAAACGTAACAGGCTGGCTTACTTAGGCCCAGAAATGAGACACAGGCTTTTAACAGTTTATATACACTTTAAATGTCTGTAATCTGCAAAAATGCCATTCCAAGAGAGAGGAAACTGTAAAAACTCTAGCTTAACATACAAAGCCATAAAGATTTTTTTACAAATAAATCATTTATTTAACAAATAGTCTATAGGCCTTTTTAGCTATTTATTAATGTATGCATTTATTTATTAATTTATACCTGTTACTTTAATTCTTTTTTACACCAGGTTTAACCATACCAACCAATGATAGAATAATGGTGTAGAGCTCTTAATGTGATTCCAGTTTATTATTAGTAATTAAAGATTACTTTTACTGAATGTTGTGAACTATTTATAAGTTACTGTTATATACCACTAAAAAGAAGTCCAACTATGGCTAATAGTCACTGTGGACCACCAAGGCGGGCACCGCAGCCCCAACCCAACACAGACAGATACAGGAGGCACAAGTGCAAGCACATGCTTTTATTTTTCTTTTCTCCCTTGTGGAAAACGTCTTCCCCGTTCCCAGCACAAGCATAATACACAATTCTTTTCTTCCTCTTATCCTTTTCCCTCCTCCACTCTTCCAGTCAAGCTTCGTCTCCCTCCTTCCGACTCTGCCTCTCCGAGTAGTGTCAGCTGGCCCCTTTTATAAGGCACCAGTGCTACAGGTGCTCGTTGCTCCACTTCCGGGTGGAACAGCACTGCATGGAGGCTCAGCAGTAGCTGCAGCACCCCCAGATGGTGCCCCAAAAAAAAAGAGTTGGGGACCGTCCCTGTATAATGTCCAATGGACAATAAATGCAAAAAAGGCAAAATTGTGATCAAAAATACTTTACAGCAATTGACCATGGTACATGACAAAGATGGCGTTTTTATACAGTGAAAAAATGGCTGACGGAAATGAGTTGGCAGGAGATGACGTCATAGCTGTCAGACGGAAGTGACGTCATCCCCGGGAGTCAGAAGTGAGGTGATGCCAGAAGTGATGACATGGTGAAGGCGGTGAAAGTGGCATCATGGCAAGGGCGTTGGAAATGACATCATCATCAGGAGTCAGAAGTAGATGTGATGTTTGGAAGCCATCTTGGGAACCCGAAAGTGTGAAAGGTGAGTTATATTTTTTCTTTTTGTCTGACGAAAGAAAAAGAGAGGTGTTAGTACCGCATATCAACCCCTTATCTCGTGATATTTCACTCACCTCAGGGCTTGTTGACTGCCTCCTAAGCGCACGTGTGTGACAGTAGATATTAAAAAAAATAAATAAAATACCATATCCAACCATGTTTTTGTCATTTTTAACATAACTATTGCCAGTCCTAGCAATTTCTCTGGTCATTATTAAGTTTTTGAGCTTTAGCGATTAAAAAACATGTTTCCGTGAGTAAGTGATCCTCCTCATATGCTTGGAGCCTGTAAAACTGCCAACTTTGATTAATAGGTTTGCCTAACTCTGGTAACTAACTGGCAGCTGCTATTTGAGAGAGGAAACCCAAAATCCATCCATCCATCATCTAACCTGCTATATCCAAACTACAGGATCACGGGGTCTGCTGGAACCAGTCCCAGCCAACACAGGGTGCAAGGCAGGAAACAAACCCCGGGCAGGGCGCCAACCTACCGCAGGGGAAACCCAAAATCTGTACATGATATTAAACTATAGGACTTACTAAGTAACAAGTACTTATTAAGGTACACTTCACCAAGTAACTTCTTTAAGTAGTGAATGACAACTAAAGAGACAAAAAATAGACATCGTTTTTCGGAATATAAATTTTTAGAGTGCCTGTAAAAAATGAGCTCTGAGAATAGAATGCAGAATATATCCCAGGGTTAGATAAAAACACTCCACGTTCACTGTGGGATTCATACCATCTTAAATAGAACAATAGATAAATTTAGGCATGCTAATTCAGTATGCTTGATTTTCCTCTCTGCTGGGAATATTAGGTTGCTTTTTCAGTCTGGTCAGGAATATTGATGTTACATGAATAATGCACAGCTGATGCTTTTAATTCAGCCTGGGCAGGTAATTTGAGATCCGACTTTCCCTTTGGTAAGAGACAATAAATTTTGCACCATGTGGTTTCATATCTCATCTGCATTTCATCCAGGCCGCACATTTGCAGTGCTCTAGTACAATTGTATTTGATATTTCTTAATATACAGTAGTATTAGTGTTATAAATCAGACTGTTCAGGGGGATTCATATCTGTACCTGTTAACATTTGTCTCCAGGATGAACATTAGTATATTGAAAATAGGGATGGGAATTACTTTATATTAATAAAAGCAAACATTCCCTAAAGTCATTGCAGAGTTTCTGACAAAATGGTTACATTTATCCAGCCAGCCAGCAGGCCATCCTCCAAACCTTCTTTATCCTGAATAGGGTCATAGGAAAGCTGGAGCTTATCCCAGCAAGCACAGGATGCAAGGCAGAAACAATCACAGGTGGAACACACACACATACACACACACACATTCACTAGGGTGATTTTAGCATTGCCAGTTCACCTAACTTGAATGTGTTTGGACAGAAGAAACCACACTCTTAAAAATACTGGTTCTTTAATGGCACTTTAAGGTTCTTTACTGCGTTGTATGGTTCCTTATATAACTACTGCATTTCATTCTGGGAAGGGTTCCATGAATATGAAGTTGTTTCTTTGTGCTTTAAAAAAACAATCCAATATGTAGAAAAATTAATGTATGGTAGGCTACTTAGTAAAACACTAACAGATTAAGGAAACCCAAACTTAGCCTGTGTTACTGTATGCAGCAATAAAAAAAGTCATGACCCATTGGTATTTCAGAAATCTGTTACCATCTGTTCATGATTATATACTGTATGAAGCCTGTTACAGAGCTAAATAAATAAAGGTTCTTTCTGGAACCTTCATGTGGCGGGTCTTTTGAGAACTTAGTGGGAAATTGGGCACCAGCCTACATACTGGACATCTTGTAGTTCTGAACCAGTCAGGATCAGAAATGAGAGTGGATTTTTATTTACAGGTGCACTTCAAATAGTGTTAGGTGGGCATTTTACACAGTCACACGGCAACTAATACACAAAGCACAAAGAAGCAATGTCCCCCCACAGTCCTTTCAATAGTATGATCCACAAAAGTATTCACAAAGAGAAAAATCAGTGTATGTACAAAAAGACAAAAAGTGCACCACAAACCCAATTCATATAAATACCTGCACCAAACTATACCATTATTAGGATATATATTGTAAAACAGTAGACAACCAAAGATAAAGAGTTAGGGAACACCATCCTGGGTGAACCCTGTATATTAAATGTCAGCATATTAAAGAAGTGTGGAAATGTCTTTGCAGACAATAGCTCTAGACTGAACTGAACTTGGCTGGTGGCCCTCTTGAATATGTAGATCTTCGACAGGAAGGGTCCACAAGGGTGGACAATGGAAGTGACGTCAGCACTGGAGTGGCAGTTAGGCTTCCGTTCTGTAGAGGGTGGAAAAATGAAGGCATTAAACCAGAGCACCAACCCCTGGTTGGCTGGGTTGCTACCATTACCTGAGCACTTAAGCTGTCCTTCATGTGCACAAATGTGACATGACGTCCACCACCCCACAGGTTAGCCTGTTTTGGTGGTGTGGAGGAAGACTTTATGATAAAGGGCTTTGAATCGAAAGAGCTGAAGGTCCAAAAACCATCTACCGACACGCAAGTTGAACTCCATGTTCACCGACATTCACTGGACCGGTGCATGATTAGTGATAAGAGTAAACTCATGGCCCAAGACATAGTACCTCAGCTGGTTAAGGGCTCATTTGTTCACAATGGCATCCCTTTTCACCGTCGCATACCTGGTTTCCCAGTCCAACAGTTTCCGGCTCTAGAACGTGATGGGGTGTCGAACACCATTGATGCTTTGGCTCAGCGCAGCATGAAGACCTGTGTCCAATGCATCGGTCTGGAGAATTAAAGGCAAGGAAAAGTTAGGTGCCCTCAAGACTGGTGTTGACGTAAGGGCCTGTTTCAAGTCATGAAATGCTTTGCCTGTTTGTTCATCCTATTTTGGACAGGGCCAACTCACAATGGCATCAACCTTGAAATACTATGCAAAGACTGTATCCCTGCCCACAAGGTAGCCCAAATACTTAGCCTCTGTTAGCCCAAAAAAGCATTTCTTAGGTTTTATCCAGACTCTGGCATTACTTAGTGTTAGGAGATCGGCTTGAACCTTCTAGACATGCTTCTACCATGTGTCGGGATAGATGTCATCTACAAGGCCTGTATTCAAATATAGACAGTCTCTCAGGCAAGCACTTTCTTATTCCATATCAAAAGTAAGTTAATAACTCTCTTTCTAAACCTATGGTTAGGTTCTCTTTTACTTTCTGTGGTAAACTAAACTAAATGCTTTCCACCTCTTTATTCTTACTTCAATGGCGGGTGGCAACACTCCACTAGCGAGAAGCCAGACTTCATATGAAACTACATAGACCTCCATGGACAGTTGTACCACTGAAGCAGCGCTAAAACGCTAGTAAAAGTGTTATCTTGCCTTCTCTTTTGCTGAACACGAAAGGTAAATGCCAGTCTTTCGTTTCTTGTTCTCCTTTTCTTGAAAATGCAGACACTTGAAAAGTTATTTTTTCTTAATTTTAGTAATGACAGGGTAGGCAGATTACCACAATAACCAAAAAAGGTTCCCATGTGGCATCACTCTGAAGAACCACTCTGGCACTCTTATTTTTAACAGTGCAGAGCACCCATCGGAGAAGAACATGGGGAGAACATGCAAAATCCATGCATGGAGGACCTGGAATGTGAACCCCAAGGCAGCAGGCTACCACTGACCCACTGTCTCTCCAGGGTATGTTTATTTGAAACAAAAAAATACACAGAGAGTTACATAAAGCAAAATTCAAAAAGGACAAAAAAACAAACATTAACAAAAACCTGGTGTTCTGGGCCTGCCTTATACTCCAGGCAACCAACTTTTGTGGAATAAAGGATGAACACAGGTTCAAAGGTTGGGGTACCTCCATTTAAATAATAATAATAATAATAATAATAATAAATGGTACAAAACAAAAATATTCAGATACTCAGCTACTGCTGTTAACAAATACAGAACCCCCTTAATGAAGTTTGTTTTTGCAGCACTCTCTCTGGCTTGCTTAGATATCTGTCAAAAATAAAATACTCCAAGTTCTGTTGGGCATCATATATCCCTTGGCCTGGCAGGGAAGGGGATTGTGAATTGTGGGTTTGGTCAGTTTTCTTATAACTGAGGTGCAGTGGAGGGAAAGACAAGGTCATTAGCAACAGCATCAACCCCCCCCCCCCTCTTTCTGCTGTGGTATTGTTTACCTTACCATGAAGATGCCCCCTATGCTTATCAGTATGTCACTGTCCTTCTCATCTTTCATCTATCTTTCTTTATCTCAACCATGAACTCTTACACTGCACTTCTTCAGGCTTTAGATTCAATTATTTGTGGACTAGAAAAACTCTAGAGTCCTGCAAGTCAAGAGTTCCTAATCACAATAAGTGCCAAAATACCTCAAAATGCCCCAATCATCATACCGCAGTTAGGAACAAATAGGGCAACAAAGAATCTTTATAAATAAAAATATTTATTTCACAAAAATGCTCTGCAATAATCAAAGCTCCCAAAGAGTATAAAAGGCAAAAGGAGTTGCATACATAGGCAAAGGTAATCCAAGGCAAACAATATCCCAAAACATGAATCCAAAGAATAGTTAAAAAAAAAAACAGCACAGAGGTCAAAGTCGAGTAAATCACAAAAAAGGTCAATAATAATAATCGATACAGAAACTCAACACCACAATGAGCAATATTGAAAATGAACTACAAGGGACTCAGCCTCAGTTTTCTTGAGTTCATATTCATCTCCAAGTGAGAAACTGCTGCCTTAAGAGTATCTGGATATTCAGGAATAAGCAGATTAAACACAAGCCTTATGTTTATGGATATAAACAAAGCAGACTGTAGCAAAAACGTATAAGCCGACTCTATTGTGATCTTCTCATACCTAACAAGCAGTGGACTTGCTAGTTGTATCATCCTGTTGCCTGCCAATGGCTTACAAAATAGCATGGTTGAAGGCTCTTTCTACCCATCCATTATTTAAGATAGCTATTCTGAAGAAGATGAAAGAGAGCTGGAGATATACAGTTCAGCCCTTGACCCATTGTAAAAACCTGTTTAGTGGGATACCCATATACACACACTTACATGTCAGCAATTTCATGACATTTGACAACCTGTTCTTAAACTATGAGAGAACATTTTCTCTGAAGTAAATCTGCCAGTATGCAAGCTCTGTGCAGATACTGTTTTAAATCAGTAATGAGCATTGAGCCCAAATGCACTCAGGAGGAAAAGGCACCCGCTGTATTATTGTAATATCACCTATCTAATTTATGTATATTTTATATGAGGGGGTGCAAGAAATAGTGCTTTTGCTTCACAGCGTCTGAATGCTTGGTTTAAATTCTGGTCTGGGCATTTTATGTATACATTTTGTGCATTCCTTATCTACCTGGTGTTAGTGCCATATGGGATTGGCTGGCATCCCATTCAGTAAGAAAGCTGGCCTGTTGCCAGGAAGGGAGGCCAGAATGGAAGGACAGCGATGGACTGGCATCCTGAACAGGTTGGGAATTGATCCCTTCCCTGAAAAAGAGACCTGAATGATAGAAGGATCAGGGGAGTAAGCCTATTTGGAGTATATAGAGTAATCCTCAGACATGCTAGAGGGCAGCATCCATATGTTGCTACTCCCAGTTTTCAAACCCAGGGGTAGGCTGAGAATCGTTGTCCCATGCGACAGTCCTACTGGGTGTTGTGGATGGCACCAGGAGGAGTTCACCCGGAAGTACCTCCTTTGGACTTTGCCCAAACACCAGAAGTGCTTCCATGGTCCGGCTTCAAAGGAGCCCTCGGGGAGTCAGAGTCAGGAGGCAGAGGACAAGTTGGGAGGAAGAGAAGAAAGACAAATGATTAATTGTCCTTGTATATACAATGCTGGGCAAGGTACTTAAATGCAATTAAGATCATTACATTTGAACCTGTGACTGTTCATGACAGTTGTGTCCAGCGTTGGGGCTCAGTGACATCCCTTAACTTTCACAATGGGTTTTAATAGTAATAATAATTCATTATATGTATATAGTATCTTTTCCATACTCATAGTGCTTCACAAATTTTCAAATAGGTACAAATGGAATAGTATCACAGAAAAAATATCAAATTAGCAACATTGGGTACATAGTAATATCAAACATTAAACAGCAAATAATAGATTAATATTAAAAAACACAAAGTTCTAAACTACAGTAAGAAATAACAAGCAGGGATAACAAAGTCAAAACAGCATAATGTCAGAAGAAAACCTTGAGTGAATAGCATAATTTGTTTAGGCTTACATGTAGGAATATCAACATAGATGGTAAATCTCCCACAAAAATGACTGTCTAGGAAAGACGACTTAACTGAGTTTGTAGTTCAGTCAGTTCAGATTTTTTTTCTCTGGGTATTTGGGTTTTTCTTCTTCATCCCAAAGACATGCTTGTTTGTACAACCTGTGTGAGTAAGGGTATCCAGTGATGAATCGGTGACTCATTCAGGTCTAGATCCTGCCTTGCAACTGATACTGTAAGGGAGACACTCCAACTCCCTGTGATCGTAACGTCTGAACGGGTTTTATATAGTGCTAGTCAGTACTTACATTGGCAGTGGGTAAGTGATTTTGAATAAATAGAGGGCTTTGTTGTTTTAGTAATTGTACCCCAGTATCCACTCATTCCTATTTAGTGTAAAAGGGAGACACATAGCAGCAAACAGAAATATACTAAAACTAGGCATTAGTCTGCCTCATATATGGACGCCACTGTGGTACCAAATGTAACATTGTATTGTAGCATGTTCTACTACAAGGTGAAAGAGGGTTAATACCTGCAGTTAAAATGAGCAAAAACGTAGTCCCCCTACTTTGTAAAACAGCTATTTGGAACAAAAACTTATTTATAGCCTATTAAGTAATTTAGAAGCCAGTGTATAGTCAGGCGCGCAACTGGGCTAATCCACACAGTTGTCCCTAAAGCCAAGACAGCTGTTAAGAGTTACAGAGATAGCGTATGTAGCAGCATTCCATATAACAGGGTGTTCCAATAATCTTTAAAAAAGATTCCATACGTATTTTCTGCATGCATACAACTATGCATTTATTACATAATATTATATAAAAAGTAAATGGTATCACAGTGTCACTATGAGAACAAATTCATGGAGTGTATGAGCCGTGGCCTTCATATACAAAGAGGAAAATATTTTTAACTGCTATGGAATACTCCTTGTGTTTTCAATGCACGTATAAAATACTTTCGCTTAACCACAAAACTATTTTTTCACCTTCTATTTTTTATACCGTCTATTATATTATACTATTATACTTGTGCATACAATCCCATTCACATCATTCCTTTTTATCATTAATAATACATTCTCAAATTCTGTATTCACAAAATAATGTACTCTACTACAATATATTACTGTCATTTTTGGGGGTAAGCAATTATTTCTGAAGGGAAAAAAAGGTGTAGAGCACACCATTGCCACAAATAATCAGCTTTGTATATATACAAATAGTATATAATCAGTCATCTTTTAGCAGGAACCCTGTGTGTTATGTTGAGATTGTAAATATATATTGTAAGTACAACTCTCCAATTCAGAATTATAAATTAGCAAACTGAAGATATAATCTTGTTACCTTAATTTAGTCATTTAGCATGCCTTCCAATAGCATATTCACAGTTTTCTGAAAAGTCAGATTAAAGCATATTGTTCATTTTCTCTTCCTTTCTCTTTCAGGTACAAAATGGTTTGATGTGTGTGTCTTGATTTGGAGAAGGCTTAGGATAGAATGCCACATCAAGTGGTCTGGAGGTCCAAGGGAGAAAAAGTAATACCAAAGAAGTATGTGAGGGTTGTCCAGGATATGTATGAAGGAGTGAGGACTCGGGTATAAAGTACTGTTGGGGTAACAGACAAGATCCCAGTTAGAGTAGGTCTGCACCAGGGATCTTCTTTAAGTTCTTACCTCTTTGCTCTGGTTATCAATGTGTTGAATCAAAGGATGAAAGGCCAATACCCCTGATGTATTCTTTTTGATGATGAAATTGTGTTGTGTAGCATCAGAAAATAGGAGGTGGAGAAGAAGTTGGATAAATGCAAAAGGGATTTGGAAGACAGAGGTGTGAAGATAAATAGGAAGAAGACAGAATAAAAGATGTTTATTGATGATCAGGATTCAGCAGTTAGCCTGCAGGAAGAGCTATTGAAAAGACTGGATAAATTTACATATCTAGGATCAGTGGTAGCCCAATACAGAAAACTAGATCCAGAGGTAACCCATAAAGGGTAGCGGGATGGAACAATTGGAAATAGTTATCAGGAGTATTGTGTGATCGAATTAAGGCAAATGCTCAAGGTAAGGTGTTTAAGACAGTGATAAGACCAGCAATGATGTATGGAACTGAGACATGGGCAGTAAGAGGAACACAGGAGAATAAATCAGATTTGTCAGAAATGAGGATGTTGAGATGGATGTGTGGAGTTACAAAAAGGACAGAATAAGAAATGAGACAATCAGAGGTACAACAAAACTGGGAGAGATATCTAGGAAAGTACAGGAAAGTAGGCTGAAGTTGTATGGACATGTGATCAGGAGAGACAAGGAATATGTGGGCAAAAGAGTAATGGGAATGGAAGTACAGGGAAAGAGAAAGTTAGTGAGGCCAAAGCAGAGGTGGATTGATAAGGTGAAAGAAGATTTGAAGGGAAAGGGTCTGACTGGCGACAAGGTGCAGGACCGAGCTCTATGGAGAAGGATGATCAAGCAGATCGACCTCACATAGAAGTGGTAAAAGATGTAGAGGAGAAAGAAGAAGATGTTAACATTTCACTTCCTACATGTTGCAAGTCATCAAGAATTTTTCTTGTTTTTACAAATATTTGCTAACCTTTACTTTGTTCGTAGTTCCAGTAAAAGGCTACTTTATTTAAATGAAGTCAGGAATTCAAGCATTGAATATTGTAAATCTGTAATTCTGACAAACCTATAAACAAAGGGAAAGTACTGTTTTATGTAACACTCATCACTATATATTTTTTCCAAAAAAGATTATTTATTAGTGTTGTCGGGCAGTGAAAGGAAAGACTGGAAACAGACAAAATGTTTTAATCGTCAAGACAAAGGAAACAAAATGAAAAATAACAAAAATATGCGCCAATGCACTATTCCCGATCAGGGATTCCTCCTTCTTAAAGGACCTTTGAGAGTCACGTGCTCCGCCATGCGGCTCGTTCAGGTCTTCTGACAAAAGATGCTTTTTTCTTAGTCGGTTATGAAGGGGCGGGGTTAAGTGCCCTTACTGGGTGGCTTCTCGGAGCTGTAAGGGAAGAAGAACAAAGTCAGTGGTAGTCCCCCCTCTCGTCTCAGTGGGTTATTGCATACCTTTCCGTGGGCCTTAGTGGAGTCCTCTGACGCCCATGCTTGACATTAGGTATAAGTTTAAGTAGGAATGTTATAAGGAATAATTTGTCTCTTCATTTTACAGGTCTTTTTATTCTAACACAGAATTTTGGGAACCTAATGTCTCAGTAGCTTTGAGAGGTATGGAAAATCCTGACCAAAAAACACAATTGAAATGAAATCAGCTCCTATTTTCCAAATACCGCAAAGTAAATTTCTTAATTTTAATTAATTAAAAAAATACAATATTTAGTATCAATTCAGACTAGAATGATGCTTCGCCATCCAAGAAAGGTTACAACCCTACTGTACATCTTGTGCTTCAGTTTCTCAGAGATCCAACAAAAGATAATAGCAAGCTTAACAAGACAAAAAAGAGCCTTGAGGCAAAACAAAAAATGTCAGTAGTACAATAGACAGTTATCTGTTCAATCTAATCAAACAGAAAAGATGACTAGTTGACTAAAGTAAAAAAAAAAAAACAGAAAAAAGAGATAATGTTTAGAGTGCAAGTGTAAAGTATTTCATAACTCACGTCAATAAATGATAAATTCTTTCCTTGGTAACAGGAGTGAGAAACAAGCAGCTGCACATTCTGCATAATGCACTGACACAGCAACATGTCAGAAGGGAAACACCAGAAGTGTAAAATGAATGACTGCAAGAGCTTATTTGCGCTTAGGTGCTATTGTAATTATCTCTAATGCTAAATGTATGTGAGATTAGCAGTCAATATTTTCTTTATGGGTACAGTAAATGGATAGATTGATTGTAGATGGATGGAAACTTTATAAATTACTTGTATTTGTGTGGCAATAGGACAAATGTGCATATCCCTCCTGCTTCTTTTCTTGACCATTGAAATTTTTCCGTTAATCCTGACTGACAGAAGAGTGGCAGATTTTGTTCATTGTTTTTTTCTTTTTAAGGGCATATTAATGAATCGTCAGACATAGAAGAGGTCGGTACACGAAGACAAAGAAAGTAACCAAAATTCATAGGGCATAAGTTAAAGTTGAAAATAAAGCTAGGCTAAAATAAAATTTAGAACTGAAGCACCAGAGTCTCTTGCAAAGACTTTTTTTCTTCATTTCTATAAAATTCAGTCCATCCCTAGGACTGATCTTATAAAAGATGGTTTCCATGAAACCTTAAGGATGCAGCATATGTAACTCATAATTTAAGTCTTAGTTATAAGTATATTTTTAGGGTTTCTATACATAAGCTTTTCCTTTCTAATGTCAGTTTCACATTTGTTTTGGTATTTAGAAAACTGAATTTTATTACCAGTGTATTTATTATCTTGATTTAGGTCACATGACTATTTTTGTCTCACTTCTGACATCACAGAATGTGGCACTATAAATATGGGAGTGATCAAACGTTACTTTATGCTTTGATTGATAAAATATATTTGTAAACTTTAGAAGAAGTTAGCATCTTGTTCAAGATGCTACCGTAGTGGTAGGGTTGATATTTTGGTTTTGACTTCGTTTGACTTAGTCCAAGACATTTGTTCTTGTTTTGTCCTTTACCATTGGTTATTCGGTTCTAATTGTTCTTCCTGGTTTTTCACCCTTTGCCATTCCTTTTTACAACGTCTTTATGCTCCTTATTCATTTCCAGATCACTTTGCATACAATAATCCTTGGGTATGGCATGTGTCCCATTATAGTGTACAGAAACCGCCAGCAACATAAAGGACTGTTGAAACCAGGCCGTCCAAAATGGCCTCCTAAAACATTATACAACTTAATGCCCAAAACAAGTCGCTAAATGATAGTAATATTTAATGCAGAAAAAAGCAAACACACAGAAGCCAAAAATACCTAATAATTATTATTGCCTGTGCAAAATGATGTCTAAGGAGTTTGATTCAGTTAAAACCTCCCCTGCAGCAATTTAATTTTCATCAGTTAAACTCTATTTATTTACACTCCTATTAACTGGCTTGAGCTGAAGTTACATCTAGTATAAGATAAGAAGTAGACATGGAAAAGGTTTGGGGCATGTCATTGATCTCGCATAATGAAAATAAATCAAAAAAAGGAATGATCTTTTTACAAAGATGTAGAACTGACTCAGAGATGACCAAACTTAAGGTCATATGAGTTCCAGGCAGAAAGGGGAGGGTCTAGGTGGTTATTTTTTGGGTCTAAAAACATTCATAACATTTTACCATATAAATAAATAGTAATTACTTCTTTTGCTTTACACCATTTTGGCTCATGAAAGGTTTCACTGGAATGCTATATTTTTGGATAGCGGTGTAAACTTGTATATGTATTACGTGGTCCACAAACCAATGCAAATAGTTGATGTTTGTAGAATCATTTCTCCACGAGGCTTATTTTGTCAATTAGGGATAGTTTGCTTATATGTGAAATTTCAGCCTGACAGTGAAACATTTAGAGTTTGCTTCATTCTGAATATTTTATTAGTATTGTTAATACGTATGTATTCTTGCACGGGGTTCCTTAAATGCCTAAGAGATAAGTAATCCAAAAAAAATAGAATGAAACAGAGAACATTCTATTACTAAGGTAGAGTTCCCGGAACATTCTAGTAGTACAGTAAGTGGAAGTTTCCAGAACATCCTAGTATTGTGTCGGATTAAATAGGAGTTTTAGCAATATTTAAGTTGTAAGCAGGAGTTTCTGTTTTAGCCCTTTGATGACAGAGTCTTAGCAGAAACAAAGAAAAAGATGGCACAAAGCCTGCAGTGGCTACTGTTACCAGATATTTAATGATGTCTGAATGAATGAATCTGAAGAACTGAAGTTGGAGGATCTGGTAACAGGAAAAAACAACACCCTTTTTGGTGTCCTAATGGGAAACGGACAAAGAAAGGTCTGTTTTTTTTTTCCTCAAGAAACCACCTAAACAGTCGACGGATGATCCAATCTTATCCATGACAGTAGTGAATGATGCAGGTGAAAGAGTCTTATTGAAAAGTACAATGACATACTGACAAAGGATAAAGATCAAAAACAATTTATTCTTTGACTGGTGGCAAACCACTGTAAGAATTTTCCATCTTCACCAAAGACGGTGCTAAAATTATAAACCTATCAACATAGAATAACCTTAAGCTGCTTAGCTGAAATGACATAAAATGATGCCAAACAAAGTGACATCTAAATGTTATTTATTTTCATTAAAAGGATTTTCATGAAGTGTGTTTGTTATAATATATGTTAAAAAATAACCTTGTGGAGAGCTTGAATTTGCTAGTTTTTTTGGGCCACCTTAATATATGTACTTTTATTTTATATAAC
>JANRMT010062836.1:5766943-5781766 GCA_026402145.1 Polypterus bichir lapradei
CTATTGGATTGCCGCTGACGGACGGCCTTATATGGGCAGGCACTAAATTACAAACGCCAGCGGCAGCCTGTCTATGAACTTAATTTAAAGTGTAGGTTTACACTGTGCTTTGTTTCCGAAGTAGCAGAACTCATGAATATGGTTGTATATATCACTCGCTCGCTTCTTATTGTTTCGCTGCCTTCTCAATTATATAATGCATGTTTTCTAAAGCGCTTTTTGGGCCTCTTCCTGGTTTTCTACGTACTGCGTGATTACGTAGGAGGCGTGATGATGTCAGACGAATCTCCGCCCCCACGGGTTTCAAGCTCATCTCCATTACAGTAAATGGAGAAAAACAGCTTCCAGTTATGACCATTACGCGTAGAATTTCGAAATGAAACCTGCCCAACTTTTGTAAGGAAGCTGTAAGGAATAAGCCTGCCAAATTTCAGCCTTCTACCTACACGGAAAGTTGGAGAATTAGTGATGAGTGAGTGAGTGAGTGAGTGAGTGAGTGAGTGAGTGCTTTGCCGTTTATTAGTATAGATATATATATATATATATTTTAAATTGAACTACATGGTGAATTGGGGGGAATTGAACTGCATTGCACTATAGTGGGTTTGCCACTTCATCACTCTTAAGTATCAAGCAAGATCTTAAAAACTAATATAGAAAGACCTCCAAAACACCGCACAAATTCACCATACTAACGGAGTTGTTAAAGAAACACAGATCTAATAATAATAATAATAAACAAAGTAATATATATCTATATACTACACCTATATTGCTGTTTCTCTTTTAGTCATTTTCTTCTAGTGGTCCTGGTCAGGACATTCCTCCATATCAAAATATCTGCTGTAAAATGTCTGCGGACTTCGGACAACATAAGCCTCCGACATTATACCCCTTATCACCATCTTTTCTTAAGAGGGCTGGCCCTCCCACACCATTACAATTCACAACCCAGTTGTACACAGTGAGAATACTGCCTCTAGTGGAGAGATTGTGAGGGGTGTCACAGATGTACGGGGACACTGCCCGGCTGGGACGCCTGGACAGTCCCCAACTAGGACAATACTTCTCCTCGGCCACGAGAGGGCAGCCGCCCGGGTCTATTTGGGGGCCACAAAGACGGAGCTGGGATGCCCGTGAGAGGACGTGGCCACCGCCAGGACAGTTGGAGAATCCTGGATGGCAGCACTTCCGCCACACCAGGAAGTGCTGCCGGAAATAATTCCAAGAAGACCCGGAGTGCTTCCAGGTGCTTTCCTGACACTTCCGCCACACCAGGAAGTGACGTCAAGGAGAGCACCTGGGGCTCATCCGGGTCAGGATAAAAGGGGCCGCCTCCTTCCAGACAATGAACCAGAGTTGGGAGGAAGGAGACGAAGCTTGTGAGGAGGAGGAAGGAGGTCGAGAGAGAGAAAAAGAGAAAGAAAGAAGAAGAAAGGAAAGAGAGTTGCTGATAGAAGGCATTGTGGTTGCAGTGGAAAAAATAAATAAACAAGAGTGTTTTGGACATCCTGTGTGTTGGTCTGTCTGTGTCTGGGGGTACGGTTTCCACAGGGGATACACCATTTCATGGCTTGATCCTCACCCTTAACTAGAATCTGTTTTTGTAACCCCATACACTCTATGCATGGGTACAATAGTATTCAAGATAGTAACCCGATTCTGTCACTACACAGTGAATTGTTTAGAAGCTTGCGTTACTCCTGTACACCAAGCCTGTCTATGTATTGATTGTTATACTGGCATGACACCAGTTGAACTGAGGTTACCCAAGTGGCAATTAATCATATGATCTGGGACTGCATGAATTTGTGACAAGTTCAGCTAACACACTGAAAACAATGACTTGTGTTAGTGCTCACCATATTTTTGATGTATAGTAGACATAATCCTTGTTATCATGACCTGACATCACATAAAACTCATTAATCTTAAAACCTATAAAGGCTCCTCTAATGTAGACAATAGAGAGCTTAATTCTGTGTATAACATGTCATTACGACAATCCCTGAATAAAAGCAGGTGAAATTCAGTATGTATGCCTGAATTAAGTCGGTGATGAATTACTGTAATGCTTGATTCCCTAACTAGGGGTGCCATCCAATGCAAACACAGAGAAAAGGATTATTACAATTTAAGTGATTCATGACTATTTTGTTCTAATGTGCTAAAAATATGAGTTTCCATTTAAAGTTACTCTCTGAAAACGCATCTCTCTGACATTTGCCAATGAAGGAGTTTAACACCCACACACATTATACAGAGTGATTTATTTGCTCCTTAATCAGTGCTGAGATTTGTTGCATAAATAAAGATTTTCCTTGAGTAAGTACTCTCCCTACCTCTTTTTTTCTTGTCTTTCAGTACAGTGTTGGTAATGTGAATTCTTCCTCCAAGCATTAGAGTTCAATTAATGCTTTTCTTTGTTTCTGTTTTTTAGCCTGGCTACTTCACAGCTTTAGGAACCTGGGTTCTGCCTAGATGCTGTTTGTGTGAAATGTGTATCATCTTCTTGTGTTCCTGTGGGACACCATGTCTAGAGGTCTTCAGCACTTGACAACTCAAGTCAATTTTATTGTTTAAAGTGGCGTAATGTCAGCAAATGTATCTCTAGTGCTTAAGGGCTGCTACTACTGTGATTAAGCTACAGCTGTCCATAATAAGGCAACTTCAAAAATGGGTAGATAGGTGACGTTTACTTTTATTGTCTCAGATATTAGTCACCATTAAAATGTGAACATAAGGCAGTATTATGTCTATGTTATTTGTGCATTTCACTGACTTTTCTACCAAATGAATTGATTATCAGGTTACCTCTTGAACATATCACTTGTGGGGAAGGGAGAGTGCAAAGATTTCATGTAAGGTCCACATCTGACTACTAATTTTTGGTGATCATGGCACTGTAGAATGGTGATGTGTTGCATGTTGGTTGGACATGCAAATATGAATTTTGCTGTACTCTCATGTGACAATCAACTGTTTCACAAGACTAAAAGTAATGTTAGAAACAACACATTTAATGACACATTTTAATGACACATTTTAACCCCTACTCTTTTCTACTTGTCTTAGACTTTTATTTTAAAGGGGTAGCATTAATTAATTTGCTTTTGTCACACACACACACTTGGGAGGCAATCTAAGGGCTTAACAACGTAAACCGCAGCGGCGGGGGCTGATGAGCAGCACTAATGCCATTTCTTCCTCTTTCACAGACCACCAGAAGGAAAATCCACCTAAGGTTCCACCCACCTCCACTGCCAGACCACACCCTCCTATTTACCTCACTTCTGCTAAGTACCCAGCTCTTCTTGCCCACCACCAATAAAGATCCATTCACTTCACCTTCCAACTCAGTCTTAGTTTTGACTCAGTCTCATATGATTACTCTGCAAATTGCTATATTATTGTTCTGCTTCAATATACGGGTTGGAACCACCAAACATTTTTTTCTTCTCTGTTTTGTTTCTTTTACACTGTATATTAGAATGTTTTATGCATTGGAGGTCTGATTAGCAGTGTGTTTCAAGAGTTTAAGTATTGCAAGTACAGGGTGAGTCGAAATTATGTTAATTTATGAATGGCGGAAACAATTTATTCACAAAACATACTTCATATATGCAAGCTGATTTACAGGAATGTCTCAACCTGTTCGCCATCATGTTCAACACATGTACAATATGTAGCACATAAATTGTCCACAAAAATTGTATATAAGTATATACATAGCAGTACCATTAGTGTTAACATAATTTTGACTCACCATGTATATTTGCTTTTATTTTTGTATTTAACACTAGAATTACCAAAGCCTAAGAAAAAACTCGTAAACCGGCCCACCTTAAATCCCTTCGCACCTCTCGGTCAGCGTCTTTTGTCTTGTAAATGTATTGACCAACAGAAGCAATAAGCAGCCTGCTATATCATCCCCCCACTGCTGCAGAAAGGGCAAGAAGTTCTCCCAGTTCCAGCCCTGATTATCTTGGAGTAAAGGGCTGGAGTTTTAGAGGGGAAATAATAGATCGTTATTTGGAACACATGCATTTCATGTGTGTTCTGTGTCTACAGCAATCTATGTAAACACATTGTTAAAACAGAAATGTTTTTCATGTTTTAGTAATAAATTACCTGTGTCTCTGTTTTTTATCAGTGCGGCTTTGACATCATGGACCATAAGGTGCATACTAATTCAGCCGGAGCAGGAACACTCAAGAGTAAAACTGAAAAAAAAAATTCAAGTGACAGTGAGATACCAAAAAGGCAGATTCACCAGTGTTTGTGTGTCAGCTTTTATCCCTCCAGATCAGAGAATGTCCAGTTCCATTGTCCGAAAACACCACTCACATCTACAGTTATTCCCAGTTTCAGATAAAAACTACCAGTGTTAGATCTCCTTGTATCATGATCATGAGTGAGAGAATTAAAGTGAAAAAAAATGCTAACTTTTACTATAGTGCTATAAATTTACACCAGCTGTTACAGATGCAAATCAAACGTATGTTTTTATTGCATAATATTAACAATAAGAGCAGCTCACTACTCAAAACGGTAAATTTGCACAGCACAGAGGTTTCATCCTGCAGCCTCTTGATTAAAAGTCAGCAGTTCTTACCGCTGCACCCCGGACGCTGTCATATTGCACTTGCACCTTTTGTGAAAGTGTTCATTTGATATTTAGAATTAAGCCTTCACACATTATACAGTTCATGTCTACATTTCGTCATTAATTACTAAAACATGAAAAACATTTCTCTTTTAACAATGTGTTTACATAGATTGTTGTAGACACGGAACACACATGAAATGTCAGTCAATCATTGTCCAACCCGCTATATCCTAACACAGGGTCATGGGGGTCTGTTGGAGCCAATCCCAGCCAGCACAGGGCGCAAGGCAGGAACAAACCCCGGGCAGGGTGCCCATATGAAATGTATGGGTTCCAAATAACAATCTATTATTTCCCCTCTAAAACTCTACCACTTCACTCCAAGATAATCAAGGCTTGAACTGGGTGAACTTCTTACCCGTTCTGCGGCGGTGGGGGGAATGGTATAGCAGGCTGCTTGCTGCTTGTGCTTATGGACACATTTACAAGACAAAAGACGCTGATGGAGAGGTGTGAAGGAACTTAAGGTGAGCTTGGTTTACAAGTTTTTTTGTAGGCTTTGGTAATTCTAGTGTTAATAGCTTGAGGTGATCCTGAATAAATTGGCAGAGAAAAGGAATGTACTAGAGGAGGTGACAAATTTAATTATAGTCTGCCTAACTACACCCTACACTTAAAGATGGCAGCTTATTTGCCTTGGATCGTCAATATATTGTTCTTAACCTTCTTTGGTTTTGCACTTTACCTTTGTCAGCTGCCCCATGCGCAACTTCATATTCTAGATAAGATTGTTTCATTGTGTGTATTACATCTGCTCTTTGTTTTTCAAGACTGAAACTCTCCATCTAGACTGGCTTGCTCAGCTTTCCAAACAACTCCAATTTTTGCTTGCTTTTTGGTGGTTTAGAATCTCTGCCTTTTTTAACTTGATTTTTATTAATTTGCTCTCTTGTTGAAACTGACACTACCTGACAGCCTACTCGTTTTGAATAGTCCTTTGACAAGAAAAGTTTAAAAAGAATAACTTCCCATTTGCACTTTCCATCTCCAAAATTTTCAGCAGAGCATTACACCTAATTCTCATTTCACTGAATGGCCATTAGAACCAATACGAGGGGACACTTGCAGGTCATCTCCATGAGCATATTATGAGGGAGAAGCTTTTCTAATTGTCCCCTCCAAGACAGTTACTCGACAGCTCTGGGCACTCTGTAGTCTTGATCTTTGGTTTCCACTTAAAAGGCCTGGCAGACATAATTGTTACCAAGCGTTTATCTACTTTATTAACACAGATTGTCTTATGCCCCATCCATTCCCACATCCATTTAGTTGTTTTTACCTCTTTGTCTGCCTGTGTATTAGTCTTTCTCTCTACTTACCCTTTACCTGTTTTCTCAAGGGTAAGAGTACTTGTCAAGTTTGTTATCGGGTTGATCTTCTGTTGTACTTTAAGATGAACACACACATACATAGCTATACTCATACACACAGACCCTAACCAAAACAGTGCCCCATGAATGACACACACACACACACTGATTAACCTTTAGCACTTTAAACCACACAAGTGCTTTAGGAATAATATAGCCTGTCACTCAGCACTTCAAGTGACTTACTTATTATCGGCACGAACAACATACGATGTTTTAATGATATCTCAGACCTAAATATTACTTTTGGTCTACAAGAATACATTTAAACATACAAAGGCTCAGCACTCTTGACTATAAGCCATTTATCAGCCAAGAATACCTACCTTATGTACTGTTCCCTACTATTGAGTGGAGCTCTCACTCGCAGCCTTAATAAACCTCGCAGCACAGAGGTAATGGCAAATATCCGGCTGCACCAGGTGCTCAAAAAAATCCAACTTATTACTTCAATCCCTCTAGACATTAAGACAAAGCATAGAAAGTTAAAAGCAGTATGGTATTTATTACAAGAATAATAATAATACCACTGGAACAAAGAATAATAGAAAATAAGACTGATAGAATAGCCTGGATATATATATAGTCTTTAGAAAAAGCTTACGAAAAAGTTACAGGTGGCAAGGAATCAGTGATGTCAATAATGAATGATCCAGGCGGCGTTTGATTTAGCAATCGATGTTCATAAAAATGCTGTTAACTGACAAGCGGATGAAAACTAGTCACATGTGTCTGTTTTCTTCTCTGACGTTGCTCTTCCATCGTCGCTGTTTCTCTTCTTCTGACATTGCTTTCAAATAAGGCATATTTATTATAAAGTTTCATGTCGTGGTTTCACAACACATGATTGTTGCGTGCACCTGATTGGCTGGCTGTCAATATGATTGATGAATTTAATTCTCTTTAATCTATCTTTTCCCAGACTGTAAACCAAATTGTTGTCCCAGATGTCCATCCATAAAGTAATCAATATCCTGAGATATCAGCTCAGTCTTCCTTTCCCAGGCTGTAAAACCATTTTAGCACTATGCTGTGAACAACTGTTATAAAAGTGAGATGTAAGGGAAGAGGATATGCCTTTTTATAATAATGCCTCCTACATCTGAATTCATCTTGTTGGATTGAGCAAAATATAATAATAAAAATATAGAGAATAATTTGTAGATTTTATACACCATAACAGCCTGTTTGTGTCAAAAGCTTTTCATATGCTCTGCTCTGGATTATTTTTATAATTTTTGACTTTTGAAGCCTTTAAAGACATTGAATTCAGTCACTGTCCTGTTTCATGAGTTCAAGGCTTTTTAATATATGGAGTTCATTTTTGTTATTTTGAGAATTTAATTTCATTTTGAACATTGATTATTTTTAATATTATTTTAGTTGGTTTCCACAATCCCATTTTGTATTCTCTGTTTTGTAATGGATAGTGCAAACTTTGTGAAGTTTGTTGGTAGTAATATAATCTGTTGCCATTACATGAACTCCAGAATTCAATGCATGTGGTGTCCACAACAAGGTGGTATAACTGATGTCGATACACTCCTTGTAATCGTCTAAGATAGTGAATAAATCTCTAAAGAAGTTTTGTTGGTTGTGACCGAGTGTACAGTCGTGGCCAAAAGTTTTGAGAATGACACAAGAATTGGTTTTCACAAAGTTTGCTACTTTAGTGTTTTTAGATCTTTTTGTTGAATGTTTCTATGGTATACTGAAGTATAATTACAAGCATTTCATAAGTTTCAAAGGCTTTTATTGACATTAAATTTATGCAAAGAGTCAATATTTACAGTGTTGGCCCATCTTTTTCAAGACCTCTGCAATTCACCCTGGCATGCTGACAGTCAACATCTGGGCCAAATCCTGACTGATGGCAGCCCATTCTTGCATAATTAATGCTTGGAGTTTGTCAGAATTTGTGGGTTTTGTGGGTTTTTGTTTGTCCACCTGCCTCTTAAGGATTGACCACAAGTTCTCAATGGGATTAAGGTCTGGGGAGTTTCCTGGCCATGGACCCAAAATTTTGATGCAATAATCTATGCTGTGGTCAGCTGGACCGGTAACATTAAATCAGGAGAGGCCCACTGAATCATAAAGTTTTTTAAAAAGGCAAGCTCAGTTATAGGATGCACTCTGCACACCCTGGAGGTCATAGGTAAGGAGAGTTAAAAAAACACTGAGTGCCATTATGAACAATGCTGCATATCCTCTCTCTGACACATTAACACTGAGTACTTTCAGCCAAAGAATTATTCAGCAGAAGTGTGCCAAGAAACACTACGGGGGCTCCTTTACACCAACAGCAATATGTCTGTATAATGCTTCACAGTCAGAAGTTTTCTTTCTTTTTAGTTTTCCTTTTTTTAGTCATTGTGGAGTATATTTGAGAGAGGCTTGTTGTTTGTCATAATATAATATTTATTTATTTATTGAGCTTACACAAAAAGCCACATTTGATCCTGGGGGTCAAGTAGAGTGCTATCTGTCTAAAATAAGTTTTATGACTACGATTTTTTGTAGGTGTTTTTTGGCAGTGCCATTTCATTAGGGTAGATCTTCTGCCTTTTGATCTTTGATTGCTTTCTGATTTATTATTTAGTCCCATCTACTAGTCCACATCCTGTTCTAAAATTCTAATGCCTCGTTTATGTCAGAACACCCTTAATGTCTTAATTTCAGTAATTTTCAGTTGTACTTTATTAGTTGTAAATCTAGTTTAATTTTTTAAAAGGGTTCCTATGCTATAAAAGGGGGAGCAATGCATTAGGTCTTGGTGTTCTGCCAGGAATAAATTATGACAGAAAAAAATTAATTGGTTGGACCAGGACATACCAATAAGGTAAAACAGTAAATGTTTAAAGCAAAAAACTTAGAATCAATATACCAAATCACAAAACGCTAACCCTTATCATAAGTAAAAAAAAAAAAAAAAAAAAAACAGGCAAAAACTCAGAGCCATCAAAACATCATAAACAACCTTTCAATGCTTTTCTTTTAACCAGAAACTGAATGAATAGAGGACTTAAATAGCAGTGTCTTACTGATGTCACACAATGTGACTTTTGAACGACATGTTGGAAATGGGGCTCGTGGCTAACCAAGACAATACACAAAACAATGGACCCAAAACAAGAGACTTGAAAATAAACAAATAACATAAATATATCATCTCACAAAAAAGAAAAATGCCATTAAATGAGTGCAGAACTTTTATTTAAGGTAATTGTGCTCCTGGTTGAGTCCATGTTGTGCCTGATGTGTTCTAGTGAGCTTTTAGCCTTTTGACATATCTATGTAATTAAGAGTAAGCTTTGCTTCAGTCCAGTTTCTCAGCTCTCTTTAATTTCTCAAACAATTTAAATTTATGACCCCTGGCTGAGAGTTCTAGGGGTCCCACCAGATCGACCCCAATACATTCAAAAGAGACATTGATTAAAGGTAAGGGAACTAGAGGAGCACAGTCCCTCCTAGGAATCTGCCGCAATTGGCACTCCGGACAGGACGTGCAAAAGCAGCGGACCTCCAAAAGAATTGGAGATTAATTCACTCAAGTGTTTTTTCGGGTCCCAAATGGGCTCCCAGGAGGTGGGTATGTTTGGGTTCACAGACTTGCCATCATTAAGTCCGTGATACTAACAACAGGGACCTCACTTCTCCCTCATGTTCTGCTACCCAAACAGATCATTATTCAACACAAAGTGAGTACCCTGTGGCAATGGATGTGCTGTGCGTTGGCAATCTACCAGAACGACTGCATACTTTGCAAATTTAAGGGAGTTATCGTTCCACTGCTCCCTTTTAAATGAAGCCGGGGTCCGCCTAAATTGAAACTATAGACGTGTGAGAGGATCAGAATCGACCTCAATGGGCGGGGTTTCATCCCAAGCCGACTCAGCGCTTATTGATGATGTGTTCTGCTGAGAAGTCCCGGGTATTGCCCTGTCATTATTAG
Organism: Polypterus bichir lapradei; assembly: GCA_026402145.1. Taxonomy (NCBI): domain Eukaryota; kingdom Metazoa; phylum Chordata; class Cladistia; order Polypteriformes; family Polypteridae; genus Polypterus; species Polypterus bichir. Next base: position 5,776,935 of record JANRMT010062836.1, read on the forward strand.
AGGCCGAAGTCCTTCTCTCAGCCATGATACCGCATTTAATGTCTGCCCAATCCCTACCTAGTATCACGGGGAAGGGAGGACCGTTCATCACTGCCACCACCAACCTTTTTAACACTCTGACCTGGCAGATGTAACAATTGGTGGATCTGTAATACCAGATGTCCCCGTGAATACAGGTTAGACAGGTCTTAAACTTTAGCCATTGTTGTGGTAACACTAGATGGAGAGCAACAATGGAAATGTTACTGCCTGAGTCAAATAAAGATGTAACCTTAAGACCATTAACTAGCACTTCTCCCATATGTGAAAAGGCCAGAGGATTAGCAAGCGTACACCACGCCTCCCCCCTGTATCACTCTGCCGACCCCTTTGTAAGTTTGCGGAGTCCACCGACGTGCATCAGGTTCCACCTGAGTACGCTTTGCGTTGTAGTCATGAGACTCAATGTTAGGGATGCAAGTACACCCGGGTTCACATGTTCCTGTTCTGATACTCCCAAGCTGGTTTCTGCCCTGAGGAAGACGATGTCTGTGTAACCCCAGGCCACCTGCTCCGCTATTTAGTGGCTAGTGTTTTCATGTGGTCTTAACCACCTAACCACCTTAGCCCACAAAGCCACTGCCTGGTTTTTTGATGCCTTAGCTGGATTAAAGGAGCAGGCCATTATATTTCTCACCTGCCAGCCTGGGTTTCTCCCACTTTTAACAAAATGGTTACCTTTTGTGGGATGTTTATGGGCAGTCCCCATACTCAGGAGCCCATAATAAGTCCCCAATGTGTCCACAGATGCACAAGGCTTTATCCTGTGGGTCCCGGCTCCACATTCCCTTGGACTTTTAACAGGTTGATGGGTCAAAGCACACTCAAGCTTTCCACGACACACCCCGACTGACCCACACTTGGCGACTCGGGAGCAGTACTTACACTTCCGACTTTTCTTGGATTGCAGGTTTGTATAGTATGTTGAGTCTTGTTTTGGGTCTGACTTTGGGTCTATCAAGGAGGTCATCATACTGTCGACTACGCCACTGTGAAAAGATCAGACTCGACACACTTAGAAAGGTTTGGGGCAGCCACCTGTATATTATCCGTACCTGCAATGGGTTTGGTTTTAGACAGAAGTGTCTCTGTTGGAGTCCAGACATGAACTACTGAGGGTTTGGCAAGAAGGTGGTTTTAAGTGCTCAAAGTGGAAGTGACGTTGGGGGATCGGAAGTGACCTTCTTTTGACGTCGTCCTGGGCGCCGGAACCGGAATGACGTCTTCAATGTTGAGTCAGACAGGTTTTCCCACGGCTGGTCTGCAGATACAACAGGAGAAGGTTTAGTGCACCCTGCCACCCCCTGGCCTGGTGTGGAATTACCTTCTCTTGGTCCATACTACGTCCTCCGACTCGCATGATCGAGACGCATTCTATTTTGGTTTAAATTCTGTTTCATATGTTGTCCTGCACACGTGTCAAAGAGTCACCTTCTGGGCTTGTCAAAAGTAAGCATTACCACCCAGGGACACCAGGAGACACGATCACTAACAGTCTTGTCTCCTTTTTCACCCTCAGCACTGCCCTGTATTTATACATGTGTAATGACAATAACGTGAATCTAATCTAATCTAATCTAATCTAATAATAGCAACTGACCCCTCCCTTTCCGGTCCATGATCTTTAAAAGCAGGGCATCCCGGAAGGAGGCATCTCAGTTACAACAAGATGGAGTTCCAACTCTGAAACCTGAGCACTCTTTATAGCACCCTTTCCTTAGCCAATGGCTAGTTACACTTTTTGTTGATTATAGCACCATCGTGCACCTTTTACTTTTGTTTTCCTCTGGCACAAGTAAACCGGGTGGCCCAGTTGCCAACCCAGCATTTCATTTGGGCTCTTGCATTACTATCAGTAGATAACACATCTCCATTGACATGCAGGTTATGTTTATTGGTGACTCCAAACTGGCTCTGTGCACATGTGAATGGACCTTGTGATGAACTGGCACAATGTCCAGGGCTCTTTTCTGCCTTGCAGCTAGTGCTGCCAGAATAGGCTCTACCCCACCACATCAATGTTGTATTTGATTAAGCAGGTTAGAGAATGGTATGTTATGTTAGGTGTTTGCTTTTTTATTGCTGTCTGTTTAGTTGTATTTTAAATGTGTGCTAATTTATAATGCTATGTAATTTTACTATTTGGCTGCATTGCCTATTTCCAAAATCAGAGGAAATCGATTGTTCATTTGTTTAACATGGCTTGTTTTACTACTACTTAAAAGAAAAAAATGACTTGTGTTTAGGGTTAGAATTGCAGGGTATGGCTATTATGTATAACGGAAAGTCAAGTGTCTAAATGCCAAAGTTAAGCACTTGGCCCAAGGAGATCCGTATTGTATGTTCTTTGTATGTTTTTATGGTTTCCAGTTTCCTCTCACAGTCTACCAGTTTGGTTACATTGACCTGGTGTGTGTGTGTGTGGGTGCGCATGAGTGGTTGGGTTTTTACAATGCTCTATAAATGGACCCTCTCAATGCCCCAATATTCCTTCTAAGATAGTCATCAGTTCCCAGAATTTCTAAATTGTGCTTGAAAGCAGAATGATTTCAAATATTCTTTTCTTTTTCAGAAATATTTTTTTTCCTTAGCTATTCTATGATTAATGCATATTTTGTTCTGACATTATGCCCAATCCAAGATCACCTGAAACACCCACAATCGTTCTAAATATGACCATATAGTTTCCATAGTAACCAGTCTTTCGCTTGAATTTTGTTATGCCATCTATTAGGATTTACAGTAAATTGCTTCTGTTCTGATCCTTTTATATCTATCATGGGTTTATCTTAAAATATTATTATTTTTTACACAAATAAGAAAAAGTTGAAATAAGCCACTTTGAAGCTCTTGGGAGTGTAGACTGAGTATTATTCTTATATCAAAAGACACAGAGACCCTTTTTCTCACAAAAGGCACCCAGTTCCATTCCTCAATTGTTTTTACTGGTATCCATTCAAACCACTACAGGATCCCCGCTAAGTTGTACCATGTAGTGGATGGGGGCACTCAAGTAAAGCTACTTTAATAATTCCAAGGAGGCAAAAGTTTCAAAATCTTGCATTTAATAAATACACCAAGCTAAAGAGAAATGATAAAAAAAATATGAGAACCCCCTTTTTTTGCTTTTAGAGCTGTTGCAGTATTTGATTAACTAAATGCATTGATGTTAATTAATAAGATAACTTAAAAGTGTTTAAACTAGACAAGAAAATTAGTGTAAAATGTATTTCATTGAATAAACATGTTCAATTTCACAAATCTGAGATCTTATATTTTCCTTTGATCGAGCAATATGTTTAATTTATTTTTATAAAGTGAAGTATTGTAACAATACAATATCATTCACTAAAGTTATCCATTTAGTAGGGCTATTTTTAAGTGTGCTTGCATATAATGCAAAAAGCACCAAATGTTATTGTCACATCAGTCTCTGTGTCTATCCACAAGAAACAACTTGTCTCCAGTGATCCAATTTTTTTAAAAAATTTGGCACATTTATTCTTCAGGGAAATTCGTGAGGAAAATTATATTTTTTAGAGATATATTTTATGGTTTGGCTACTCCATTACATCCTGGAAGGCCGCAGTGGTTATGAGTTTTTGCTTTAACCAATTTCTTAATTAGAACCCTTTTATTTACTGCTAAACCAATATTTTTTGGGGCTGGTTTTAGTTAACTTGCTTGTTACGTTTCAGAATGCTTAATTGGCTATTTTAGTTTTAAACTTCTGCATTTAGGTTTGCATTTTTGCCTTTTTTCTTAACCAATGCCACACATGTGCATCAGAGAATCTCTTTATGGGCTCATTTGAGGTATGTAGTAACCTGCTTGGATAAGAGAGGGCGCTATCACTAACATTGTAATCTCTTTCTGTCCTCAAGGGCAACTGCCTCCGCCCACTATGGTTCACTGTCCATGAAAGCCCTGGCTTCTTGGAAGGAGGCATCATTTTGGTAAGAGTGACCAACCAGCTCCTGGGCAGACTGATCCTGTCCCATGGCTTTGTAGCTCGAAAACTGCAGTTTGATAAAGATTTGGAAGAATGAAAGCACTAACAAGCCATACAATTAAATACCAAATTTCATTATCTGCTATGCCTCCCTTTTAATTAGGAGACTGATTGGAATGAAAACCTGCAGCTACAACTCTCCAGGACTATATTTGAGGACCCCTGTTGTATACGGTGCTCTGAACAAATTTATAGTACTAGGGTGTTGTACTGTGTTAGCCATTATGAATGTAGTGAAAAGTCATGCAAAATGATACCTTTTATTGGCTAACTAAAAAGATTTCAATATGCAAGCTTTCGAGGCAACTCAGGCCCCTTCTTCAGGCAAGATGTAATCATTTATGAAATTTCAAAAACTTTCGTTGAAAAGAATTCGGAAATTTTGGAACTTGCCTCTCTTAAATACAGTGTGAACGTCTGTCTCACCAGCTCACTTTTCACACTATTTGAGATTGTACAAGGTAAAATATATGATCTTAATGATTGTAAAAATAGAAAATGTAAGCAACTTAACCTATCTAAAACTGAAAGAAAGAGGAAACCTGGTGACTTGTTATGTGGACACAAAAAACATGTACTTGGTGCTTGTATCACATTAAAAAAAAACGTCACTACTGTATCATTGCAGATCAAAATGAATCAATATTTCTGTAATAATATACAGTGGTGTGAAAAACTATTTGCCCCCTTCCTGATTTCTTATTCTTTTGCATGTTTGTCACACAAAATGTTTCTGATCATCAAACACATTTAACCATTAGTCAAATATAACACAAGTAAA
>JANRMT010062836.1:5782166-5812929 GCA_026402145.1 Polypterus bichir lapradei
AAAAACTGCATTTTGTGTTTACTTGTGTTATATTTGACTAATGGTTACATGTGTTTGATGATCAGAAACATTTTGTGTGACAAACATGCAAAAGAATAAGAAATCAGGAAGGGGGCAAATAGTTTTTCACACCACTGTATTTATTTGCCAAATCCCGACAATCCTCAGCTATTCCTCATGGTCTGATGCAACCCACAATTTTGGCATTTAACTTATTATTGAGTATCCTTTTCAAAAATTTCCTATGTGAAATGATTAGACTTGACACACTCAAAAAGTTTTTCGGGCAGCCACCCGTACAATTTCCTTGGCTGCAAAAAGGGTTTGTAAATAGCCCTGATGTGCATGGATTGGAGTCCGTAAGGATGGTTAGAAAAGATGACAGTATTAAATGTCCAGACAGGAAGTGGCGTAGTGAACTCGGAAGTGACATGTTTCTGGGTGCCAGAACCAGAAGTGATGTCTTCAGAGTTGGATCAGACAGGTTTTTCCCCATTTTTTGTCAATAGACATCAGAAGAAAGTTTAGCACACCCCGTCACCCTCTGGCCTGGAGTGGAATTAGCCTCACTTGGTCCATACAGTTCCCTCCTATTCACATATGTGTGACACCTGTTTAAGAAGTTTGAACTACAATTACCTATAGACCCTCCACAAATAACAACTATCATCCATCCATCCATTATTCAACCCGCTATATCCTAACTACAGGGTCACGGGGGTCTGCTGGAGCCAATCCCAGCCAACACAGGGCGCAATGCAGGAAACAAACCCCGGGCAGGGCACCAGCCCACCGCAGATAGCAACTAACAATAATACCAAAAACTCAGTTTCACTTGAATTAGAATCTACTGTCTATGAAAGCAATTTGAGACACCACAAGCTTTTTTGGGCCCAATTTCTACTATGTGATATTGTAAACTGCTATCAAAATGTTGTATGTTATGTATTCTTCAAACACATGTAATTACATTTGTTAAACTATTGAATATAACCTGTGAACCACTAGTTGGCATTGCAGCCCCTCAAAACCCCTGTCAGAACGGGGAGCATGTAGCCCTGATCAGTTGTCTCCCCATTCCCCCTACATCAGACTGACCTTCCAGCCAGGCATCGTTATTCAGCCCAACCCTGTTGGAACGCCAGCGTACCCACTTCCAGACTGGCATTTTCTGCCAACTTCCTGACTAACATTCTGCGTTCCTTCTTGTGCCTCTGAAGGGATGGCCTTTTCCAAGGTTGAAGGAAGAAACCTTGCCCCATCCTGGCCAGAACACCAGCCAATACGTGCCATTCATTGACCCATTGTTGCAAAAACCAGAGTATCTTTAGAAAAATCCATGGAGAATGCATAAATATTTCATACAGACAATGACTGGGTGTGGAATTCAAACCTAGTACGTGGGCTTGGGATGCAGTGGTGTGAAATACTGGGCAACCATAGCACCATTAAGTAATAGACACTATACCGTAACATACCATACCATGCCATACCGTATGATACCACAACATGCAATTCACAAACCCACTTAATCCAGGTCATGACTGCGTATCTATACTAATAAAAGGCAAAGCCCTCACTGACTCACTCACTGACTGACTCATCACTAATTCTCCAACTTCCCGTGTAGATAGAAGGCTGAAATTTGGCAGGCTTATTCCTTACAGCTCACTTACAAAAGTTAAGCAGGTTTCATTTCGAAATTCTACAAGTAACGGTCGATAACGGTCGACAACGTCCGCCATGTTGAACTTTCTTATTTATGGCACCATCTTCACGAAATTTGGTAGGCGGCTTCCCTGCGCTAACCGAAACCGATGTATGTACTTATTTCGATGGTATGACGCCACTGTCGGCCGCCATATTGAACTTTCCAACGTCACTAATTTTCCAACTTCCCGTGTAGGTAGAAGGCTGACCCCATCTTCACGAAATTTGGTAGGTGGCTTCCCTGCGCTAACCAAAAGCGATGTACGTACTTATTTCGGTGGTATGACGCCACTGTCGGCCGCCATATTGAATTCTCCAAACATCACTAATTCTCCAACTTCCCGTGTAGGTAGAAGGCTAAAATTTGGCAGGGTCATTCCTTCCAGCTTACTTACAAAAGTTAAGCAGGTTTCATTTCGAAATTCTACGCGTAACGGTCAACAATGTCCGCCATGTTGAACTTTCTTATTCATGGCCCCATCTTCACGAAATTTGGTAGGTGGCTTCCCTGCGCTAACCGAAACCAATGTACATACTTATTTCGGTGGTATGACGCCACTGTCAGCCGCCATATTGAACTTTCCAATGTCACTAATTCTCCAACTTCCCATCTATGTAGAAGGCTGAAATTTGGCAGGCTCATTCCTTACAGCTTACTTACAAAAGTTAAGCAGGTTTCATTTCGAAATTCTACACGTAACGGTCATAACGGTCGATAACGGTCGACAACGTCCGCCATGTTGAACTTTCTTATTTATGGCTCCATCTTCACGAAATTTGGTAGGCGGATTCCCTGCGCTAACCGAAACTGACGTATGTACTTATTTCGATGGTATGACGCCACTGTCGGCCGCCATATTGAACTTTCCAACGTCACTAATTTTCACAATGTCCACCATGTTGAACTTTCTTATTCATGGCCCCATCTTCACGAAATTTGGTAGGCGGCTCCCCTGCGCTAACCGAAACCAATGTACATACTTATTTCAGTGGTATGACGCCACTGTCAGCCGCCATATTGAACTTTACAACGTCACTAATTCTCCAACTTCCCGTGTAGGTAGAACGCTGAAATTTGGCAGGCTCATTCCTTACAGCTTACTTACAAAAGTTAAGCAGGTTTCATTTCGAAATTCTACACATAACGGTCATAATGGTCGATAACGGTCAACAACGTCCGCCATGTTGAACTTTCATATTTATGGCCCCATCTTCACGAAATTTGGTAGGCGGCTTCCCTGCGTTAACCGAAACCAATGTACGTACTTATTTCGGTGGTGTGACGCCATTGTCAGCTGCCATATTGAACTTTCCAACGTCACTAATTCTCCAACTTCCCGTGTAGGTAGAAGGCTGAAATTTGGTACTTATTTCAGTGATATGATGCCACTGTCGGCCGTCATATTGAACTTTTCAACGGTCTTTGTTACTTATGGGCCCATCTTCAAGAAATTTGGCACACGGGTTCCCAACGCTAACTGAATTCTACTTACGTACATATATACGTCCATAGCCTGCAGCTTGGTTACCGTGTGAGGCGGCGTTGGGTCCCCCATCCCAACGCCTCCCACGTTGTTGGCTGCCTGCCTATATAAGGCCATCTGTCGCTCCAGTCTCTACATTCCCTTCCTTGCTTCGCCACGGTATTCACGTCTCCCTGCTGATAACTACAGCCTTTTTATTTAATCCACGGCTTCTCCGCTGTTTTATTGTTCATTTATTACGATTATAGTTATTGTGTAGGTATTTTAGACTTACTTTACATTGTTCAGGTACCGTTTTCCTTTATCATTCCAACCGTACCCCCATTAACATGTCTATCGAGGTGATCACCATCGATCAAGAACTGTCACTTATCAAGTGGTTTCCATGCCCGGAGATGGCACCTGCCTTTTCCATTCTCTTTGTTACATATTGCACGGCCATATCAGGCTCACTCTTGATATCCGGAGGAACATTGTGTCTTATGTATTGAATGACTGGGACAGGTTCAAGGTGTGGACTGATGACGGTACAGGAGATAATTATACCACACAGGAGCAGTATAAGAGTGAAATGTTTAAGTGTACCGAAATGGCCAAATATTTTAAACCTTTGGACAACCGCCAATGCCTCTTAAATATCTTAGATTCACAGGTGACGATTTCAGTAGTGGACACTTTGATGTTTAGAAATGTTTAAACTCTCAAAAGCTGGATGTGAAGTTATCAATCAAACTGGTTGTATGCTTACAACGCTTGACAGATGCCGAATGTCTCTTCAACACAAGTCCTACAAATACTGTCGTAATTGAAACAAACCATGAAACTCAAACCGATTATGACAGCAGCAATCCAAGCTGTGAGATTTGAGACAAGATTACTGTTCACATGGCCAACTGTACGTTGTATGCTCAAGAGTAAGCTCAGCGCACAGCTACAGCTTGGTCATATTACAACTGGAGGGCCGAACTGACAACGTGGCATACAAAGAGATCCTTAACAAATAATTATTGGTATATTTTCCCTCAGTTTTAAAAAGGTTTAATTGTCTTCTTAATAAAAATTTTAAGGAAGTACTTCGCCGCTGCGAAGCGCGGGCATTTTGCTAGTTAAATTATAAATCTCAAGGTTAGCTTCTTATCAGCTCACCGAATTGTGTGGTAATTTTTTAATTGTATTATACAAACTTTTTCAGCAATGTTCAGAAATCTTAAGCGACATATAAAGAAACCTGGGCAGCAGTTCCTGTGCATATGACTCCTGAATCTATCATCTTCACCCCTGTCTTTAAACAATGCAATAACGTATACATATTGTATGTATTTCAGGATGCTGGACAAGTCAGAATCATAAAAAATTCCACAGTTATGTCAGGCTCATATCAGAGCCATTACTGCACTCGTCTTTTGATTCATTTTCTGAATATATTTAGTGCAGGCCAGGTTAAGGGAAAGCTGGAGCCATTCCAAGGCAGCATGGGACATAAGGCAGAAATGAGCTCTGGATGGGGCATCAGACTATCATAGGATACAACCATTAACATTATTTTACATTTAATTTACCTTTTATTCACTTAGCTGATGCTTTTATCTCAAGCGACTTACAAAAGAAGTAAACATAATCGAGTAAACATCCTTCTGGGAGACTGTTATGAAACAAGTACTAGAGGGGAAAATTACAAATTTAATCAACACAAGTGAAGAGTTTTTAAATTAAACAGAATAATGCAAGAATAGTTTATCATTCCTTACTGTCAAGCCATTATTAATTAGACAGATATTCACAAATAAGAAAATCTTTAAAAACATCTTAAAGATATTGTTGGAATCACAGATGTGACTAGAGACGGAAAGCTCATTCCAACAGGTAAGCACTGCTCATAAAAACGAGTTTGGATTGAGATATGATATCATGCATAAATGTCGTTCATTAGTAGACCAGAGTTGTTGCTCCCATATAAATAACTGCTGACCCATTGACTACTTTGTAGGCTAGCATGAAGGCTTTGAACTTAATGTGTGCTGCTACAGGGAGCCATTGTAGTGATCTGAAAAGAGGAGAGAAGTGTGCCCATCAGGGCTGAATGAATACAAAACATGTCCCAACATTTTGAACCGCTTGCAATTGCTTGGTTGCATATGCAGATACTCCTACAAAAAGAGAGTTATATTAGTAAAGGGGTGACAAGACCAATGCCTGGACCAGAAGTTGTACTGCATACTCTATCAGATATGGTCTGATCTTGTGGATATTGTACATAGTGAACCTGCATGAATGAGAGGCAGTTGCAGGGTGGTCAGGGAATGATAGCTGGTTATCGATCATCACTGCAAGACTGCGTACTGACTTGGTGGGTGTTCGAGATAGTGAGCCAAGTTGAACAAAGATGAGGTGTTGAACCAATGGAATGGTCTGTTTTGTGGAGATATCAGTAGGGTCCTCTGGATTAATTAATTAATTAATCATACCAATTAAGCAAACATTGGAATGTGAGGCAAAAACCTAAAGTAAAGAAGAACGGCCTGAATTGCATCAATCATTGATGTTATGATTGTTGGCTGGGCTTTACAGAGACAGGGCTACGGTCAGCAGTTAGAGTGAGTTTTACACTCCCTGTCTCAAAATTCCTTCTGTAACTTACTCCTTCTTTCCCTATGCTTTTATGTGTTTTAATTTGATTATACTAAGTATTACATAAAGGCAAGGTGTTTAGTAAGTGTAGAAACCTGGTATTGAATAATCTGCAGTAGTACAGCATGTAGCACTCCTTCATCACAGCTTCAGGAATGGTGGGACAATTTACACCTCAGTTACTGTATGTAATCTGCATGTTCTCTTCATTTCCACGTGGGTTTTCTCAGAGTACTCCAATGATTTCCCACCTTTCAAAGACACATATGTTAGACTAGATCATGATTCTGAGTTAGCTAAGTAGAAGGGACTGTGTGTGCTTTGTGACAGGTTGGCATCTCGTCCAAGCTTAATTTCTGCCTTGCACCCAAGTACTACTGGGATCATACAGGTCCCTGTAACTCTGTAATGGCTTGCAAAATGATTAAATGAATGAGTGTTGAGTGAAAAATAGTGGACAACAGTGCTGCCTCACCACTGTAAGGCCCTGGACAGCATATGTGTAATGATTGGCTACGCAGGTTTCCAATGGGCACTCTGAGTTTTCTCATATCCCAAAGATTTTCTAGTTAAGCTGATTAATAATCTGAAAGCATCACAGAATCTGTGAGTGTGGCTGTGTACTCTGCATCTCATGCATGGTTTGTCTTTGCCAAATTCCACTGCTGTTCAAAACAAATAGATAGATAGATAGACAGATAGATAGATAGAGAAGAGTGGCCTCTAGTTTTTTCTTTAATATCTTGTGGAGTATACACATATTCTTTGGAATTGTCATTGTGTTTATAACCATGAAGAGTACACAAGTGTTAATCTAAGTGAAAGCTAAGAAACTAAGAATCAAGCCCGCTGAAATCCCTCGCTACAAAACGTGAAAAGTGCAATTGCTAATTAGTAATTTCACTGTCAATAATATAAAGTCGCAGTGTTTTTCTTTTAAATATTTTGTCTACAGTTCATTCCTTTTTGCTCAATCAAGGCTAAGCAAATGTTACATTACTTACACATTAAACGCATTCATGTGAGGAACTTTGCTTCTTACTAAACGTCGGAATACAGAAAAAAACATGTTGAAAGTCAAGCCTTGACCTTCATTTATTGTTTGAAATGCAGAATGTTTTACTGTTTCAGGTAAATGAAGATAATAAATAAAAAGATATTGAACCATGTTTGACTGTCACGAGTTACTGGTGTACATTCAGTTAGCAACACAAAGACCCCAGAAGATTTATTCAAAAAATGGAATGCAATTACATTTTCACAGTTAATAACTACAATCGATCAAAATGGTTTAAGAATGCTTGGAAAAGGCTAGTGAGCAATTATCAACTTTGTCTTGTGTGGTCTAGGAAAAATAGCATTTGGCCAAAAATGAATTATCCCTTGTATTTTTCACAAAACAATAGAAGATCATAAATCTATAAATAATATATGTCAATTTATTTTTTTTTTACAGTGTCACTGCCTGTGTAAGTTCTGCCTGGGATTTTTCTCTATGTATTGTGATGGACTGACAGCATTTCAGCCCAGCCGGGACGTCCCTCAACTGAAGAAACCAGCCTTTTTGGAGCACTACATCCCCCGGGAAGCTAGATGGCAGCTCCCCTGGATGGAAATGGTTCCTCGGATTCCCGCAGGGCAGTATGGGACATGGAGTCCGTCTCTTCAGCCCTGTTGGGTGCCGTAGGTGCCACCAGGAGGAGCTCACCAAGAACCAGGGGAATATTACCGTGACTCTAACCCGGAAGTACTCCGGAGTCACGAGGATGGAAACCCGCAGTACGTCTGGGATACTTGAAGAAGGCATTTGACCCAGAGAATGAATAATTCCGGGCCATAGACTTTAAAAGGATTGTGGGAAACCCAGCAGAGAGAGCCGGAGTTGGGTGGTAGAGGAACGGAGCTGCTGGGAGTGGAGGATTGTGTGTTATTGATTATTGTGATTATTGATTTATTATTGAGAATTGTGGAGTGTGTGGTGCTTTGTGCACTTTATTTGAAGAATATAATAATTAAAATCTTCTTAGTGCTTTTACACGTGTGTCTTGGACGTCTGTCTGGTGGGTTCAACGGGGCAACAGCGACTCTAAGCGTCCACAGTATAGAAGAAAGAAGGTCTACAGATTCAGAAAAAAAAATCTCTCTGCACAACAGCAATGGCTTCCTCTCCTAGCTTTACAGCAGTTTCCAAGGTTGAATCATTGAAGGCAATCTGCGATCACCACATTTAGAGAAACGTAAGCTACTGATTATTTGGCAGTTAAACCATGAGGCAACACAGAATTCTAAAACCTATCTAGTTTAGGGTGCTTGGGGCGGAGTACTGGGTGCAAGGCAAGACTGCTAGACCATCACCCGGCCCACTTAGTATTCAGACCCTTTACTTTCTGCACACTTTATTGTCTTGTAGATTTAATCTCTTATATATAAAATCCAACATCTGTCTGTCTGTCCGCTTTTCACGAGAGGACTACTTAACTGATTTAGATTGGGTTTTTTTCTATAATTTGCTTGAACATTCTGGTTAATTTTGTGACTTTTCTCATTGCACTAAGTATCATTCAAATCCGAGACAGAGGCTGTGGGCCAAGGTGAGGGGGAAGCATGATGTCAGGAGTGGGGAGCCGGGTAGGGCCCTCCTCAGTCACACGCCAGCCTCTGTTCAACTTGGTCTACCTTTGGCCACATTTTGTAGTGTACCTTGTGTGGAGGACTGCCGGCTTCATACTCCGGTCCTCACCCCCAGGCCGCCAGGAGGAGCTCTCCCGACAGCAGGATCGTGCCCCGACTTCCAGCAGGGCATCATGGACCTTGTAGTGTTTGTACACTGCCCTGCTGGATACCTTGGGGGCCGCTGGGAGTCGCTGTAGGGGGGCTCGTGGGCTCATATGTGCCCTATAACCCGGGAGTACGTCACGGTCACGTGACAGGAAGAAACGACGTGCTCCCGGGTTGAAGAAAAAGGACTGTTTACCCTGACCCGGAAGGAATAAGGAACTGTGGACTTGTTGGGCAGGAACACCTCCGGGTCAGGGGCTATAAAAGGATTCTGGGAAAGTCCAGACACTGAGCTGAGCTGGGAGGTAGAGGGGCGAAGTATCTGGGCGAGGAGGAGAGTGTTATTGTGTTGATTCAGTGAATGAATAGTGTGGAGAGTGCTTTGTACACGTTAGTGATAACAATAAAGAAGTCTTGGACTTTTATCCGGTGTCTGGAGTGGTACCTGAGGGTTCAAGGGAGCACTAGCGCCCACTACTGCCACACTGGCGTAGTCAGCAGGATTCTCGGGCCGTCTGTTGGCAGGGGACCTGCATATAAAATAAATATTGTGTGGGCAAACAACCCTAGGTGGATCACGCTTTGTTGCACAGAGGTACAAAGCTACCCACTACGGAGAGCGCTGCTGCTGTGCCTAATTATACGCGGAGAATGATGGGAAAGAAGTCCGGAAAGAAAAAGGTCAGTCCCAGCTGGGTACAACATCTGATGGACGCCGAGATGACCTGGACGTACCTGAATGGGAGCGAAGAAGACCGTGCGCTAATTCAGGCCGAGCGAGCCGGAGTGGCGCAACAGTCGGGATGCGGACAGTTATCGAGCGCGTCGGACTCCCCAGATAGTCCGGAGGTAGGTGCAGGTAAAACGCCCGACGTTTCGGGCTTGTTCTTATCCTGTTTTGCAGACGCCCGCATTCAGAATCTCAGCGGCGTCTCGATTGCCTGCCTCATGTTCCGGCAAGATGGCCACGTTTCCCAGAAGGCAAGCCAGGACGAGAGATGGCTAGCGACGCCCTCGTATGAGGACAACAGCCTGGTCATCCGCGGTGGATGCCGGGAAGGTGAGGGAGGCTCGGAGTCCTCCGATGAGGTCATTTGTTTCACGACGGGTCCGAGCCCCTGGAAAGGGAGGGGAAGGCGAGCGAAGCAGCGCCAACACAACCAGCAGCCGACAAAGAGGGACGGGTCGTGGCTGAAGGGTCTGCCGTTAAAAGAAAAAAGGCAGATCACAGCCGGCTCGGAGTAGCCAGCCATTCCTCTGAGGACTCCAAGACCCTGGAGCCTTTGCGCTCCCCAGCTGAACACATGCCAGGGAGGGACGTGCTCATTGGTTCCCGGCCGGCAGGTAAGGAAGAGGCGGAAGCGAAATTACAGCCGGTCGTATTAACTAACTTTGCGGACTTACGGGGTCTCGAGAAATACCTCGAGCCCTTGCAACGTTTCTTACAGGAATTCAAAGAGCTGAAGGAACGTGTGGAGGAATTGGGAGCGACGGCCGCAGCCCCGTTGAAGGGTCTGAGGGACTTCGTGCAGCGGCTGGGCTGGGAAGCTGCAGAGGTGATCGATGCGGGAGTGCAGGTGAGTCTGACCCGTGTCGTAGAGTATAAGGGGACACAGTGCGATCTGGCACCGCAGGTAATAAGTAGCGGTTGTTAAAGCACCGTGTGCCCGACAGAAGAGTGTGGCACGATGACCGAATGGTTGGGGAACGGAGCAAACAGCCCGGGGCATGCGTATGACGTGGCCTTCCAGAGCACTGCAGATCTCCAGGTCCCGACCGGTCTTAAGTGCGGGGTAACGCCGGTGACAGGAGGACCGGGGAATGCGCCGATCGTGCCGGTGCAGCTGATCAGTGCTGTTCATCGGAGCGATGCGGTGCTAATGACGCCGCCTCCTGGTAAGCGGAGGGTAACGGGTGTGCAAACAGCAAAGAGGCTCTCTTCTTTCCATAGAGAGCCTCAGGCTGAGCACAAGCCCCAGATTCAGCGGGAGATCCCCAAAAGAAAACGTGGGTCTCCCGACATAACAGAGAGAAGGGCTGAGAGCAGCCAAGTGGCTGTAATGCCCCCCTTGGCAGAGAAAGGGGAGGAGGTGACACTGACGGAATTCCCAAGGTGTTTCTGGTCTCGCAGAGGGAAACAACCAGGAGGACATCGCCGGTGTTACAACTGCCGTCGGCCGGGCCACGAGTGGCGCCATTGTCCCCGGGGGGACAGGAGGTACACCGTTTCCCCAAGGTTCGCTGGGGGACAGGGACAACGCAGCCAAGGTCTGGCTGACGCGTCCTCCTGGAGGAGGACGTCCCTCGCGGGGCTGGACGCTCCGCCCCAGAAGTTGTCGCTAAGGGGGGGGAATTGTGGAGGACTGCCGGCTCCATACTCCAGTCCTCACCCCCAGGCCGCCAGGAGGAGCTCTCCCGACAGCAGGATTGTGCCCCGACTTCCAGCAGGGCATCATGGACCTTGTAGTGTTTGTACACAGCCCTGCTGGATACCTTGGGGGCCGCTGAGAGTCACTGTAGGGGGGCTCGTGGGCTCATATGTGCCCTATAACCCGGGAGTACGTCACGGTCACGTGACAGGAAGAAACGACGTGCTCCCGGGTTGAAGAAAAAGGACTGTTTACCCTGACCCGGAAGGAATAAGGAACTGTGGACTGGTTGGGCAGGAACACCTCTGGGTCAGGGGCTATAAAAGGATTCTGGGAAAGTCCAGACACTGAGCTGAGCTGGGAGGTAGAGGGGCAAAGTGTCTGGGTGAGGAGGAGAGTGTTATTGTGTTGATTTAGTGAATGAATAGTGTGGAGAGTGCTTTGTGCACTTTAGTGATAACAATAAAGAAGTCTTGGACTTTTATCCGGTGTCTGGAGTGGTACCTGAGGGTTCAAGGGAGCACTAGTGCCCCCTACTGCCACACTTGCCTCTGCTTATCTAGTGATACCTGTTTGTTTATTGATTTTCCTGTTTCACTGCTATGTGGGCGGAGCCGCAGCTTCTAAATAAATTAATATTCAGATTTAAACAAGAGAACATTCAGGTCATTTATGAAATTTTTTTTGTTCTCATTATTAAGCAGTACAAAATCACAAATACCTTAAAAAAATTTCCTTGAGCACAAAAAACTTCTAACATTATTTAACTTAAGCACACAGGCTTCCAACATTCTCAACGTCATTGTAAACGTAGGGAGGTATGGTAAATAGCCGTTAATTTAATGATGTTAAACAACAAATTGTCCAGAAGGTCAATAGAGCTATAGGATCCGTGGTTAAAACTTTGATTGATGGAATATTCTCCTATTGTCCATCAGGCCAACACATTTTGGAACTTTAACCACTTCATCAGTGCCAAACAAACTGGGATTAATAGTAAAGGTTTCTGAAACAGTCCTAAGGCATTGATAGGAGTCCATGAGGGGATAGATATGCACACACACTGTTACTGTGTAAGAATGATCTAAAGGGAAGAAAATTAAAAAGAAAGAGAAATTTCTGATTTGGCAGTCGTACTCACAATGTGGCATTATATAGGTGTATTGCCATTGGTATAAAGGACCCCAGTAGCATTTCTTGACACACTTCTGCTGAATAATTAGTTAGCTGAAAGTACTCAGTGTTAGTGTAACAGACAGAGGATGTGCTGCATTGTTTATAATGGAATTCAGTTTTGTTTTAATTCTGCCCTTCACTACTACCTCCAGGGTGTCCAGAGTGTGTCCTATAACTGAGCCTGCCCTTTTAATTAGCTTGTTGGTTCAGTTACTAGCCCAGCACACCAGAGTGCAGAAAATCTCAATGGTCATCAAAAAGTTGTTAAAGATGTGAAGAACGTCACTTCCTACATTAAAGGAGCACAGTCTCCTAAGGAAGAAGAGCTGGCTCTGGCCTTTCTTATATAGTTCCCTGCATTACAAGACCAGTCCAACCTGTCATTGATGTAGCCAGCTACTCCAAACAGCCACTCATGTACCTGCAATTCAATACACCATAATATGTAGAATTAGTCAAGTGGTTTAGTCAGGATGAGCAAGGGCAAGTGATCTAAGCAACTTTATCTGTGGTATGATTGTTGATGCCACTCAATGATATCTACCCGCTTGCAATTTTCACTCAGTACAGTCCCTAGAGTTAACAAAATGCTGCAATAAACTAAAATTATCCAAATAAAAGCAAATTTGAAAGTAAAAAAATCATTAATCAGTGTAGAATAGCCAGACTCCTTGAAGCTAACACAAAAGCCAGAAATACATAAATAAGTGAGTGTGCACAACCAGTTGGACCTTAAAGATGATAAGCTCAACCAATAGAAGATCCCAATGGACTCAACTTTTGTAAGCTATGAAGCATTAGATGGGGCTGCAATGGACAAAAGTAGGTGTGGTGAAGTGAATTAGGAGTCAGTGACTTTCTCAGATTTTTAATAAAAACATTACAGTTTAGACTTGTTTGGTGTGGGTGTGTGCCACCAGGAAACCATGTGGCCACGGGGTGTACAATAGGGAAATGTGATCAGCTCAGCCATTCCTCATTGACATTCCACTGGGCGTTAAGCAAAATACCTACACGCACAAAGTATGAAGGGTCTGAGTAGGACAGAGAGGAGAAAGAAGTTTGGAAAAGGAAGGAAGAAAGAGAAAAAACAGAGTGTGGGAGAAAATCAAGAAAGATAGTTTGAGAGAGAACAAAGAGTGGATCAGGAATGTGAGCCAGGATGGTGGACAGTAGCCAAGGTATTCAGGATGTCTCGCAGCGAGTAAGAGGAGCAGCACTGCAGGGTGGGGAAGCAGCTCCATTTCTACAATGAGGGAGTATGAGAAGCCCAAGGCTTTCACAGAAACCAAAATATGGTAGTGGGATGACAGAGGCAGGCTGTGGGTGTTGTAGTGTGTAATGGCTGAGGTGGCAGTGACGTAAGTCAATTAATGGTTGACCACGCTTGTCAATGTCTCAGTTCCACGGAGAACCTCTAATGGGTGAGCAAGAGAAACAAAAGAGATAAAGAGACTCACAGGTCAAGATGAAGGAAGTATCCCAATTTTATGTCTATGGTTTTAGCCTTGATTTTAACATTCTTTCGAATATATTTATTGGCTAATTTTAACTTCCACGAAGAGCACTGTTTTTTATAGATTCTTTATTGGATTATTCATTTATTGAAGGTTTTCAACATGACACTTTTTGCCTTCTTCTTTCGGCTGCTCCCGTTAGGGGTTGCCACAGTGGATCATCTTTTTCCACATCTTCCTGTCTTCTGCATCTTGTTCTGTTACGTCCATCACCTGCATGTCCTCTCTCACCACATCCATAAACTTTCTCTTAGGCCTTCCTCTTATTCTCTTGCCTGGCAGCTCTATCCTTAGCATCCTTTTCCCAATATACTCAGCATCTCTCATCTGTACATATCCAAACCAATGCAATCTCGCCTCTCTGATTTTGTCTCCAAACCGTCAAACCTGAGCTGACCCTCCAATGTACTTCCTAAGCCTATCCATCCACCTCTGCCACCTCCAGCTCTGTCTCCTGTTTTTTGGTCAGTGCCACCGTCTCCAACCCATATAACATAGTTGGTCTCACTACCGTCCTGTAGATCTTCCCTTTCACTCTTGTTGATACCCGTCTTTCACAAATTACTCCTGACACCCTGCCTGCACTTTCTTTTTCATTTCTCTTCCACAATCCCCATTACTCTGTACTGTCAACTCTACTCACTGCATCCTCACCATTCCACTGACTTCCCCCTAATTTACACACCTCATTTTCCAACTGACCTTCATTCCTCTCCTCTCTATAGCATATCTCCACCTCTCCAGGGTCTCCTCAGCCTGATCCCTACTCTCGCTACAATGCCATCAGCAAAAATCATAGTCCACAGGGAGTCCTGTCTAATCTCGTCTGTCCACCTGTCCATCACCATTGCAAGTAAGAAAGGGCTCAGAGCCGATCCCTGATGTAGTCCCACCTCCCCATTAAATGCATCCATCACTCCCACTGCAGACCTCACCATGGTCACACTTCCCTCGTACATATTATGTATAACTTACATACTTCTCTGCCACTCCGTACTTCATCATACAATACCACAGCTCCTCTTGAGGCACCCTGTCATATGCTTTCTCCAGGTCCACAAAGACACAATGCAACTCCTTCTGGCCTTCTCTATACTTCTCCATGAACACCCTCAGAGCAAACATCGCATCTGTGGTGCTCTTTCCTGGCGTGAAACCATACTGCTGCTCACTAATCATCACCTCACTTCTTAAGCTAGCTTCCACTGCTCTTTCCCATAACTTCATGCTGTGGCTCATCAGTTGTATCCCCCTGTAGTTACTGCAGTTCTGCACATGTCCTTTATTCTTAAAAATCAGTACCAGTAGACTTCTTCTCCACTCCTCAGGCATCCTCTCACTTTCCAAGATTCCAATAAACAATCTGGTTAAATTGTAGTAAAACACACAAAGCAATTTTTCTAAATTTTTGTTGTTTGTATCTTCTTGGCACTAGTCCATCCTTGGTTCATGACTATTGAAGTCCCAGAAACAGGAAGATGCCAAGGCTGAGGGCACCTAGGGCATCACACTAGTCAACTGAAGACTTCAGAAATGTTTCTTTTATTGATGAATGTCAGATTCTGTTGAAAGATGCAGTTGGGAGGTTCAGAATTTGACATGTGGTTTTATGGATCAACCCAGCCTTGTGTAACAGTTGTGATGCCCGGGTGCATACAGCCACCCTAACCCCGACACTGACAGGCAGGACACAGGTTTAGTCCACATAGCACGCGGTTTTATTTACACAGTGCAGCACTCCACAGCACAAGGTAAAGCACAGTGCACTAATCACCAACACAGTCTCTTCACCTTCAGTCCTCCACAAAAGGCTTTGTCCTTTTCCTCCCAACTCTGGCCGTTAGATGCTGGTGACTGGCCCCTTTTTATAGGGCACCCAGAAGGACTCCAGGTGCCCAATGAGCTTCTTCCAGCAGCACTTCTGAGTGTAGCGGAAGTGCTGCCAAATAGGGCTCTGCAAATGTCCATGCGCCACCTAGTGGTGGCCACATTTCCCAGCAGGGTTGAGCTTCCATGCTCATAACCTGTGACCCTGCTGGAAGCCAAGGGGGCTACCCTCTATCGGTCCTGGGGAGAAAAGGTCTTGAAAATACACTCTCCCTCTGTCCCTCCATGGTCAGATTGCCCTGGCTAGGTGAGGGCCCCAACTGTCTGCCACAACAGTATAGGCAAGTAACGATGGTGTATTGGTGTGGGGCATGTTTTCCTAGTACACATTAGACCTCTTAACATCTTTTGTTCATCATTTGAATGGCATTACATACATAAGCATTTTTGCTAACCATGTACATGGATATACCTAATGGAATAATGTCCCATGACACTAGGCAGGTATCATCTACATAACACCAGACTCCATTCCCAGACTTCAGTCCAAGTATTCTTGGGGTGGAACAGGATGCTTGGAGCAATAATGTTTGAATGAAAAATCTGTAGAAAATATGTAATACCATCAACTATGCACAGTCACTAAGTGTTACGCTTTGGTCAGGGCTTTAGTTTCTTCTCTTTGAAATTGTTTATTTTTTTGTTTTACAATGTATTTTGTTAATTTTATGCTTCTAGATATGTTTTGTTTTCTTGCCTTTTGTAATTTGCTATTCTTTAATGGGTTAAGGACACAAAGGTATGTCTAAGGATTATTGTGAACCCTAAAATACCAGGAGATGATAAATTATAACATATTGTGTGACTGTTGCTATTTTTATAGCGTTGATTCCACTACATAATTATTGCAACAATCAAGGTCACCTGACCTTAAAAATGGCATACCATAAATAAAGAAACCTGAGACATTAATGAAATTAACTTTCATAGCCTTAATTCCAAACATAAAATAAAGTTCAAAATACAAATCCCAAATTATGCAAAATGAACATATAAAAATGTTTAGTACCATAAATGAGTATTTGTGTGTCTGTTAAGAATTTTATTCTAATTTGTTCTTTGTGTTACGTTCCTTGTTTTTTGCCTATTGAGCCTGAGGGGGTAGGGCCCCCTCTGATGCTGTAGATAAGGGAACAACCTCAGGTCTATAACACCTGAGTTACCTCTGCTCCAAGGTAATGCATTAGCTTTTATACTTTTGTTATTCGTGTTTTTCTATTTTTCGTTTTTGGATTTCAGCGTTTTATAAGCGCACATTATTCAGATATTCTAACTCTTGCTTTTGTATCTGCTTTTTGATTATTGTATTGTAGACTTGATTTTGTTCTATGTTGGTTTGCCTCTTTTTTGCTTTGATATTCATTCTTTAATTATTATTAATCATTGTTTTGATATTTGTGCCAGGAGGTTTATGGTTTCCCTCTCCCTTGAGGCCTCTGTGGGCTATTCAGCCTGCCTGTTCATTTTGAGAACCAAGCTTAGACTGCCTTTTGCTTTTAGGCCTGTTTAGAGTGCAAGTCTGATTTTTGAGTTTTGAGGCCTGCTCTTGACTTTCTCAAGACTGCAAATCACAACACTAATAAATATTACAGCACCTTGCTGAATTTATACACCAAATATTTCAGTCTGTTTTAAATGCAAAAGGTTGTTCTACCTGGTGCTAAGACGTATACCTAATGTGGACATTGACTTTGTATATAGAGATAAACAGCGATCCTGTGATTTGTATTATAACTGGTTTAAGGTTTTACTCTGGAACTTGGTTAAATAAGGGTATTCAAACTTATAATATTAGACAGAGGGAATGAATGAGTGTAAGTGGCACAAAAAAGTAAAACACGTTCCAGAGGAATGTAAACAACCTTGTTATCACCCTACACTTACCCAGAGGGATGCAAAACTAGGTCTGGTCTGCATAGGGAGACAACAGTAACAACAGTGCAAACCAGACAGCGCTCACAATTGTATCATGGAGAAGGGTAATGAACAACCTCAAGGTGGTGTTTGAGAAGGTGGTGATAATTGCTTCATGACCTTTATGACAGGTTTGTCTGGTGCCTTTCCCCAGCAGAATGATGACCCATCATGATGATTTTAGGACATTTTCCTTCCTTCTTTAGCACAACCTTCTCACACCATTTCTGAACTGTTTTTCCTTTACAGGAGTCCTGGCACAAAGTTATGTGCCACAAGTCATTCACTACGCTTGCAAACATGGTGATTTTACCCTGTGTTAAAGCCCTGCACATGCAGCTCCATTCCAGTTTGATATAACTTGCTCTTTTGCTCTTCTCTTATTATTTCTTACTCAAGGGCAAAGTGTTCTGCATAGCACTTTTCATGTTAATTGGAGCACTGAAGGTGGGTCTAGCTATTTTTTTATATTTGTAGGATGCTGCACATTTAATAGAAATATAAAGAAAACCTTTCATTATGATTTTGAAAGCTATTTTTCTCCACCTTGAACTTTTTAGATCATACTAAACAGAAACAAATTCTTAATATACTGCAGTAATTTAAAATAGTGCCACATTCAGCCAAGATGACCTCAAAACATTTCATGTCAGTTATTCACATCTTTACAAATATATACAGGTGTATAAAATAGGAAATGTTTACCAAAACCTTCAGTTAATTCAATAAATCCATCAGTCACTCAAGGAATCAATCAGTTAAGAATGTACTAATGTTAGCATGCCTGATACTATGCAGTTTTATGAAAAGCAACTTAAGTGATCACATTTATTGACCAGGGTTCCAGTTTTTCCTTTACTTAAACCTGTTTATGCCTTTCTGCTGCTGCTGTCAGAATAAGTCATCTTCACCTTGTTTCCAGTTTGATGCAAAAAACACAATAATGAAAGTAGAGGTTTTTATTTTTATCTGTTTCAGACACCCTATTCATTAGTTCATTAGCCTCCTCTGTGACCCTGAATCGAAATAACTGTCAGCTTAAAAGTGTTGCTATATTATTTTAAGGAAGTCTTAACTGGGGTTTCGGTCCATGCTGTTAAAAATATGCAAACGTGAAAAAAAATTAAATGTTTTGAATTGTGAACAAAATTCTTGATTACTTTTTAACTAGACAGCAGTTAAGCTACTATATAGTCTGTTCAGTTTTTAAAACAAATGATCTCAGTGTATGATTGGGTCGCTGTGGGCAGTTTTTTCTATTGGGAACCACCTTAAACCAAAATGAGATGGATGGCCAGTACTCTAAAGTAGGTGTTAATTGTAGAATTATTCAAAATAAGTGACAAATATTTGCATATTTACTGACACAGTAGTTATTATTAAAATAATTATCATAAATACAACACTCATGCTTATTTGTTTTGTCGTAAAATTTTAGATTGTTAATAGCTGGGCTACTCATTTAAGGCAGGTTGAAATCTCAGTAATCAACGTAGATCTCAGCATTAATGTTTGCAGTCCACCATGCAATGCATATCTCTCTGTTATATGCCATTTGATATGGAATTTGTAAAAGCAATGTTAACATTTGTGATACACCACCTACTGGAATGACAAATGCAAAACATTTTATTACTAAAAATGTTTGTGGTGTGCCATCTTTTAGAATGACAGAATCATAGCGACCAGAAAGACACACAGGCAGACACATAGACATTTATCCTTTTATTAAGGTGGATTACAGTTTTCATTTTTTCTCAGCACTTTTTTATGTTACACAGGACATCCATTCCTTGTGGCTTTTTTGATATTTACCTGTTCTTAGCATTTCATTACTGATCAATGCCATGTTAAATTCTTACTGTACTGTTTTAGATAAAACAACAGTCTGAAAAGAACATAAAAATATGCCTGTCATTCATTACTGCTTCACACACAGTAGGACTCATTAAGATTCCACATATCCTGGTACATGTGGGTGGTGCCTGCACAGGCTACCACCTCCAAAGTACTCCACTTACACACATACACAGAGACATCCGGTTCAGATGATCACTTGAGTGACACCCAATTGCTAGTAACCCTGCAATATTCTACTTAATATGTATAAAAGGTATGTCACTTATGGTACATAACATATGCACACACTCATCAAAACAATATTCACAAGCAGGGTGCAAAACAAGGTTAACCCAAAATACTGCTGACTACTTCAAGTGTTTTGTCATGTAGGGTCTTATGGTGACCTTATTTTCTCTTTTATATTATTTATTGCGTAGACTAAACCAAAATGTCTCAAATCCCATACACTTTCCACTCTGTGGTCAGATACACTACTTCATTTCTTACTTCCCTTCCTTGCGTATTACCTCAGGCACACCTCATTAGAAACAGTGAAGAAACAGTCAGGAGAAAGAACTAGACTTTTAACTATGTATTATTAGTAATACATTTTATTATAGCTAGTGCCATACAAGAAAATAGAATGTGGCTTTTAAACCAAGACCATACAACCTGATAATGATAGATGTGTTATTTTAGGTTGCAAAATAACTTGTAGTAGCATTTGATTCTTCCTAGTCAGCTCATCATATGCAGAGGCCCAGCCAGCCTACTTTCTTTAGGTCATCATCTGGGGACTCATGTATAAACGGTGCGTGCTAACAAAAATGTTGCGTACCCCCATTTCGGCGCTCACTTCACGACGTATAAAAACTAAACTTGGCATAACGCCATGCACATTTTCACGCCAGTTCAATCCCTTTGCATGACCTCTTGGGCACAGCCATCAGCAGTGTGTCTGTCTGAATGTCAATCTCATCAAGAGGTTTACTTACCTCAGCATAACATTCATGTCTCTGGTGACTCTTCCTGTGAAGTCAGTAGGTGCATTGGGAGATCATGTGGGGGTCATGAGGTTCCTGGAAAGGGGTGAATGGTACTCCCAATATTACTGCAAAAGGACGAAAGTCCAAGTCTTTAGAGTCCTGGGGCCTCATGTATAAATGGTGCATACACACAAAAATGTTGCTTAAGCCTGTTTCCACGCTGAAATCGTGATGTATAAAACCTAAACTTGGCGTAAAGCCATGCACATTTTCACGTAAGCTCAATCCGTTCGGCTTTGAAAACTGGCATACGCAGCGTCAAAGCAGTGCTACTGTTTCTGTGTGGTTTCTCTTTATTTTTTAGATTCACATCCCTGACGCGGCTTTATCAAATACCTTGAAATTAACCGCATATCGTTTATTAGTTTAAGGCCTCTGATTGTAATCAACCCGTGACTATATAAAGGTGAACAGAATGGCAAAACTATTCCAAATACTATAGCGGCTTTAGCGTTGTTACTCTCCGTGCACCACTGATTATTTTAACCCACTGCATCTCAGTGTGGAATCACAGCTCTACAGCAGCACACGCTACCTCAGCCATTCGCACAGTCTATTTGAACTCTCCCATAAAGTACGGCAAACACTTCAGAGCCTGTCTTGTAGGGCCTTCGCTCATCAGAAACAGTTTAATCCCAAGAGCTCTAAATGCACTCAATCAGTCCATCAATTGCTCCTGGTAGAACTGTTTGTACTTTTAAGTACAATCACCTCACCGTAAACTTGCATGACAGTTATAATATTGCACAACCTGAGACATTTTATAAAGCGCATATTTACATATGAAGACGACTGGCTTCTAGCTCAATTTAGTCTATCTTCTTGGTGCTCTTGATATCATTTTTAAGATGAAGAGCAGTAAAGTATGTTTATTACATTATACAGATAAATTTTAAACTTCATTTAAATAATGTATACTGTTCATAATTAAACATGTCAGGTCACGGTGGACAGCGGTAGCGATGAGCTGGCACCTTGTTCAGGGATTGTTCCTGCATCGTGCTGTATGCTTGCTGGGACTGGCATGACCCTGGATGGATAGATGGATGGAATAATTAAACATGTACTATGAAGATATTTCAAATGTTCCATAAAAGTTTTGATAACTTCTAAGACATGTTTTTAATTAATTTCATTATGAAAATGATATCAAGTATACATCTTAATATTTAAATTGTTCAGAGAGCTGTAATATCATGAATGTAATGTATTCTGTATCTTGTCGGCGGAAGAGAAAGCCTGTTTAAGAAGCACGTAGTGATTCACACACAGAGTACATAAAAGGACACATTGAACATGAAGCATTTAATGTGAGGAGGAGGTTAGGAGCATGCACTGATACAGTGCATTGCCGCACTCACCACATGACAAACCAACTCAGGATCCAGATTAGGACCCGAATGCAGCAATGCAACGGGTGATACCTCAGCACCACACTAGTTCAGATGGAGTAGAACAGTTTGAGGTTTTTTTTTTATAGTGGCTGAAGTGCCAATTCTGCCACCAACCCCCAAGCTTTTCCCTGCAGGTTGGAGGGCCTACATGCAGGGACGGATGCAGATTAACGTCATACCCAGGACGGAGCAATTGCAGGTTAAGGGCCTTGCTCAAGGGCCCAACAGAGCAGAGACCCTTTGGCATTTCACGGGATTCGAACCAGAAACTGGATTGCCAGTGCAGATTCCTAGCCTCAGAGCCACCACTCCACCTATTTAATGTGAGAAACTAGTAAATTAAACGATTTTAAGATGAAGTTTATGACGTTCTACTTTAATAACAAAATAAACTATGTGATTAAAGTGGAAATTTCAACATTAAAGTTGACATTTGGACATTTTTTCAACTGTGTCCCTATTTTTTTTCTTTATTTCTCTGTTTCCTATTAAGCTTCCATATGACACACAGACGGAGGGCTACGACTCGCCTTTTCACTGCAACTTTGATATCTGACCATTTCTAATTTATTTTGGGCACTTTGCAGCTTTTTGAACTTGAACTTTCGAGTTTCTCCACCACTCTGTTACTCGATCAACTTCCTTTTGTTGTTTATATCACTGCCTGAAGAAGGGGCCTGAGTTGCCTCGAAAGCTTGCATATTGTAATCTTTTTAGTTAGCCAATAAAAGGTGTCATTTTGCATGGCTCTTCTCTACATTCATAATGGCTAACATGGTACAACACCCTAGTACTACATTCTTAAACCAACAAATAGTACATTTTTCCTAGCCTCTAATTAGTTGTCGCTGAAATTTTTCTTTTTCCCCTGTGCTTTTACCATTGTCTTTTCACAGAACGCAAAATATAAGGGACTATTTATATTGATTTGCATATTCAAAGAGGTATAATTCTGGGAGGAGTCTGGGTGGGGCGGCAGGCGCGTGCATGCGTTTCACGCTGATTGGGATTTATGTAGCGGAAGAACGTGGAAGTTGGCATACGCACAGATTTATGTATCTGGATTTTTTGTGCATATGCACATTTCCACTTTTGTCTGTACGCCATGTTTTAGTGTAACTTCTATGCATGCCATTATGCATGAGACCCCTGGTCTGTTTCGAAAGGTTGTAACATGGCAGAGAGCGCCTGCCTTTGCAGGTCACTCTCTTTATTGTCCCGGGGGTGTAGCTCCTGACAAATACACCTTCTTGGGGCATTCACCAATGGAATAGCTCAGGCACAGCTCCCCACTGCAAGCAATTTCATTTCTTGTCAGCATCCTTCAAAGAATAAACCAAGAAAGGGGATGCAAGTCATTAAGCAATAAAACTAGCCCTCTCTATCACAAGTGGCCAGCAGCAATTCAGTTATAAAGATCAACATTCCTAAAGCTTTGTCCATTTTCCTTGCTCTTTAAAAATTATAATAGTAAAATGCTAGTTCTACAAATAAAGACATAAAAAATATTTATTAGCTTATATACAGCATCTCACTCCAACACAGACATTAAAAAGTAAAAGTAATATTTGAAGTAAATCATTCTTTTTTATATATTTAATATATTTTCCAAACATGCTTTGCCTACTTTCAATGTAAAAGAAAAAATAAAACCAAAACACAATCAAATTCAGCCCATATTTAAATTGGTTGTATGGCTTTAACAAACAGACAGTCGTTAAAAAATGCATTAAAATTTAGAAGTGCATGACAAAAAGAGAATTTGAGTTATTCTTAAAATTCTGTATCTTTTATAAACTAGACCTATGCAGATATAACCGATAACGAGAAATAAGTCACCACTATTGACAAGAACATTTCAGCATGTCTGACAGGACTGCAGTTTCTTGGAAAAGAAGAGATGTGTGAAAAATGTGTCAGCATGGAAGCTTCACTTGCTTTCCTTTGAGACAAGAGCTCTGTCTCTGTCTGGCTTGAAGCAGTGGAGGAAGGCTTGCAGAACTGTAACCAAATGTTTGCACCAAGATGGTGTACTTTTAATGGAGAGTGCACAATGTTGTATTCTATGCGTTCAGCAGTTTTGATTTGCAGGAAGTAGATTTACATTTTTGAGGCTTACAATAGTAAGAACATAATTTGTATACAGTACAGTGCTGTTCACTTTTCCACTGCACAAAACTCAGAGTGCCACACAGGATTCCAACTTTAACCCCATCATGACCAAAAGGGAGTACAGCATAAAAATAAGGATGTAAAATGAAATGCTGTTATCAATGGGGCTTACATTAAGTACTATATATACTGTACATTATCGCTAATTAAAATAATTATTATTATTAAATCTGATTCCCTGGCTAGAACGTTGGATATCTCTGGGTCCATGGTTCTTGAGGCTGATTCTCTAGTTTCGCTATGAACCACCCAGTCTCACTGAGATTGCACAGGTGATGAACCAGCTGAGGGTAGGGAAGGCTACAGGGATCTGTGGTATCTAGGGTGAACTTCTCCATGCTGGTGGTAATGCTGTCCTCCTGGCAATACAAGCAATCTTTGCTTTATTTTGGGAGACAGGCATCATCCCAACTGACTGGAAACACTGCTCACGGTGCCAGGTAAAATCCTTGCTATGGTCCTCCTCAATAGGATCCATGATCACCTGCTCACCTATCAGTGACAGGAGCGATCTAGCTTTATGTCTAAGAGGTATACCATCAGCTACATCCTGGCAAACATGAATATCGACAGAGATTCTTTGCAGCCTTTGTCGATTTTCATAAAGTGTTCGACTTAGTTGATCGAGCTGCCCTGTGGGACATCCCATGACTTTGCGGGATTCCCCTGAAGTTGCTGGATATCATGGCCAGCCTGTACACTGGTACTGTGAGTGCTGTGCAGAGTGGAGGCATAACATCTGCGTTTTTCCCAATTGCTTTTGGGGTTCATCAAGGGTGTGTTCTTGTTTCTACTCTGTTCAATGCTGGCATGGACTGGGTGTTGGACAGGGTTGTGGGGTCCAATGGTTGTTGAGGCTGATTCCTGAGGCTGGTTCTTGAGGCATCTATTGGTGAAGAAAGATTCACTGATCTTGACTTTTTTGACAATACTGTGATCTTCACGGAGTCAATGGGGGCACTAATCGGAGCTCTCAAGAGACTGAGCGAGGAGTCTGGACAAACACCATGATCCAGCCCTTTAATTACCTCTTGGGCACAGCCATCAGCAGTGTGTCTGTCTGAATGTCAACCTCATCAAGAGGTTTAATTACCTCAGCAACAACATTCATGTCTCTGGTGACTCTTCCTGTGAAGTCAGTAGATGGATTGGGAGAGCACTGGGGGGTCATGAGGTTCCTGGAAAGGGGTGAGTGGCACTCCCAATATTACTGCAAAAGGACGAAAGTTCTAGTCTTTAGAGTCCTGGGGCCTCATGTATAAATGGTGCATACACACAAAAATGTTGCATAAGCCTGTTTCCAGGTTGAAATCGCGATGTATAAAACCTAAACTTGGCGTAAAGCCATGCACATTTTCACGCTAGCTCAATCCTTGACGTACAAAAGTTCTCTGCTCGTTTTTGCAAACTGGTGGCCCCCAACGTCAAAGCAGTGCTTTTGTTCAAGTGTTGTTTCCCTTTCTTTTTTAGATGCACATCCCTGACGCGGCTTTATCAAATACCTTGAAATTAACCGCATATCGTTTATTAGTTTAAGGCATCTGATTGTAATCAATCTGTGACTATATAATGGTGAACAGAATGGCAAAACTATTCCAAATACCATAGCTACTTTAGCGTTGTTACTCTCACTGCACCTTCTTCTTCTTCTTTCAGCTGCTCCCGTTAGGGGTTGCCACAGCGGATCATCTTTTTCCATAGTAATCTCACTGCAACACTCTGAGTATTTATATCTCTATATTTGAGTGTGGAAGCACAACTCTACAGCAGCTGATTGGAAAGAGAATTATTGTTATACAGCATCAAGCACACGCTGCCTCAGCCATGCTGTCTATTGAACTGCTCTCATATGACAAACGCTTCAAAATCCTTTCTGCAGTGACATCGCAGTTCAGAAACAGTTTCATCCCAAGAACTATAAACGCACTCAATCAGTCCATCAAGTGTTCCTTGTAGAACTGTTTGTACTTATAAGTACCTCACTGTAAACTTGTGATACAGATATAATATTGCACAACCTGAGCCACTTTATAAAACGCGTATTTACATATGATGATGATATCATTTTTAAAATGATATGCAGCAAAATATGTTTATTACATTATACAGATAAAATGTTAACATCATTTAAATAATCTATATTGTTAATAATTAAACATTTTGAGGACACAGTGGCGCAGCGTTAGTGACGAGCTGGCGCCCGTTCAGGGATTGTTCCTGCCTCGCACTGTATTCTTGCTCAGGCTGGCACGACACTGGAACGATAGATGGATGGAATAATTAAACATATACTACGAAGATATTTCAATGTTCCTTAAAAGCTTTAAAGAACCTATAAAAGTTGTCCTCCTCCTTCTACTTATTATGCGGCCATTTCTTATGACTAGAGATCACTTGGCTCCCATGAGCTCCAAACAAATACAATATGAAGGTCAAACTTGCTGCCATGTTATCTCATTTTATTTTACATTAATTGATTGAATAAAAAAGATATACTTTAATTAGTTTAAACTGTCCTGTTTCACATATGTCTCAACAGATTGCTGAACAGAAAGAACACTCAGATCAAACTTTAGTTTTTAGTTGGTGTAAGAAGCAGAGACAGATAAGTACAACACAAAGCAAGAGACAGAAGTGTTTTTAAAGGATAAGAAGTACAACAGGAAGAAGTAATAATTTAAACAAAGAAAAAATAGATTTTTACCAGTAAATGCTGCAATCTCCATCCACAAATTTATGAATATACTTAACCTGGTTGAGGGTCACCAAGGCTAGCAAGCACAAGGCAAAAGATGTGAACCAATCTTGGGCACACTCATTCAAACAGGGCCAATTCAGAATCACCAATGAACATCTTTAGAATATTAGAAGAAAAACAGAAACCCAAGAGAAAAACAAATGTGTGCTAACTGAATGAAGACAGTGACCAGGCCAGATAACAGCGCTACTCATGAAAATTTTAAATACATATGTCACTCTGTCAGTATCCTAATTTCTTACTGAGCTCAGAAATTAGCTTTTCTCTGTAAAGATTGTTTAGAAACAGAAAATATACCTTTCCATGTAGTTATGAAAAATAGCTGCATTAACTTCACCCACTGATACTCATACACCCACACATAGTAATGTACCATAAATCTCTGATGAAACGTTTATGAAATGAATCAATATCTAAGAAAACAAGCCTGAAATGATGATAGAGCCTGGTATGATAGAAACTGTTCAGTGCCAAAAGACATCATACATACTTTATAAATACATATTGTTCCACACTATTGGTCAAATATTCCTTGTAAATCAATTTTGTCTAATAATTTGTTCACAATTTAGAATGTTGCTAGTTAAGAAAAACTGAGGAGCAGCCTCCAACACAGAAGTGAAAAAATGTGTTGACTTTCGATCTAGTGATGTGCTTATTAAAATGCTTTAGAAAAACTAAGTTGGATTTGCCTTTGAAATAATTTTTGTTCTTGTTTTAAACTTTGACATTTGCAGGCATTTTCACAAATGTATTGTCAATATTCAATAGGTTTTTAATACCTTGATAAATATAGATTTTTACAGCAACTTTAGTGCTTTGGAAATAAAGGTTCTGAAGGGTAATGTATATTATTAAAATCAAAAAAAGGCAAAATTAACAGTTTAGAGCATTGAAATAAGGCCTCATACAGTGAATTCAGAAATCCTTCGGACCGCTCCACTTTTTTCACATTTTGTTATGTTGCAGGTTTGTCCATCCATCCATCCATTATCCAGCCCACTATATCCTAGCACAGGGTCACGGGGGTCTGCTGGAGCCAATCCCAACAAACACAGGGAGCAAGGCAGGAAGAAACCCCAGGCAGGGTGCCAGCCCACCGTAGGGCACACACACCCACACACCAAGCACACACTAGGGACAATTTAGGATCGCCAATGCACCTAACCTGAATGTCTTTGGACTGTGGGAGGAAACCAGAGTACCTGGAGGAAACCCACGCAGACACGGGGAGAACATGCAAACTCCACGCAGGGAGGACATGGGAAGCAAACTCAGATCTCCTAACTGCAAAGCAGCAGCGCTACCACTGTGCCACTGTTGCAGGTTTGTGTTGAAATTATTTAACAGCTCTTTCTCTCTCGTCAATCAACACTTAGCTCCCCAGAAGGATAAAGAGAAAACTGGATTTTAGACATTTTAGCAAATGAATTAAAAATAAAATATTTACATTTCCAATTGACTTTGAAACTTGACATTTGACTCAGGTGCATCCCATTCTTTTGATCATCATTGAGAGGTTTCTACACCTTGTTAGGAGTCCATCTGTGGTCAGCTCAACTGACTGGACATGATTAGGAAAGGCACACATTTGTCTAAATAAGGTCCCACAGTTGAGCAAAAAACAAGCCATGAGCTCCAAGGAACTTCCTGCAGAACTTACAGACAGGATAGAGTTGAGGCACAGAACTGGGGAAGTCTACTACCCGGGTTTAACACAATTAGAGCAGACAGAGACGCAAATACCTGCGGGAAGTGGAAAGGAGGAGGTCTCGCTCTCTATGTGAACACAAGGTGGTGCAACCCTGGACATGTAAACGTTAAAATCTCCACTTGCTGCAGGGACATCGAACTGTTGGCTGTAAGTCTGCGTCTCTACTACTTGCCCAGAGAGTTTGGACACGTCATTGTTGTTATTGTTTACATCCCTCCTCATGCGGATGTGGAGATAGCGACTGACATCATCCACTCCGCTTTGCTAAACTACAAACACAGCACTCCGAGGCACTTGTGCTTATCTATGGAGATTTTAACCATGTGACACTGGACAAAACATTACCTGCCTTCTCCAAGTATGTGGATTGTAACACCTGGGGAAATAGAATTATTGACCTACTGTATGCAAACGTTAAAGACACATACAGCGCCACCCCGCTGCCTGCACTTGGGAAAGCAGATCATAACCTGGTTCTGCTTCAGTCTCATTACAAACCAAGAGTTATGGAGCTACCTACATCCACACGCTCATTTAGGAAGTGGTTCCCTGAGGCAGAGCAGGCTCTGAGAGACTGCTTTGGAACTACAGACTGGGATATACTGCAGGGGTCACATAGTGAGAACATTGAGGAGGTTGTTGACTGCACTACTGACTACATCAACTTCTGTATGGACATTGTAGTTCCAGTGAGAACAGTACGTTGCTATGCTAACAACAAGCCATGGATTACAAGTGACATCAAAGGCCTTTTGAACCAGAAGAAAAAGGCTTTTAAATGTGGTGATCAGCATGAGCTCAAGCGCGTGCAGAAGGAACTCCGAGTCCAGCTCAGGGTGGCGAAGGAGCAGTACAGGAGAAAACTGGAGCAAAAGTTGAAGAATAACAGTATGAAGGAAGTGTGGGATGGGATGAAGATCATTACTGGCTGCAGCTCGAAGCAGGGTGCCTCCATCGAGAGAGACAGGGAGAAGGCAAACCGGATGAACAACTTTTTTAACAGGTTTGACCACCCTAATCCACTCTCACTCTCACCTCAGAGTACTGCATCCTCCACCTATCATTTTGCTGATACCAGAATTGGAGAGAGTTTCCCCCCACCCACAATTACAGCAGCCCAGGTAAGCAGAGAGCTGAGGAGACTCTGTGACGCAAAGCAGTGGGTCCAGATGGAGTATTGCCACAACTGTTGAAGGCCTGTGTGTTGGAGCTGGGGAGTCCTCTAGAGCACATCTTCTGGAACAGGGGAGAGTCCCGAGGCTTTGGAAAACATCTTGCATCACCCCAGTCCCAAAGGTATCATATCCTGGTGAGCTGAATGACTTCAGGCCTGTCGCCCTGATGTCACATGTGATGAAGACCATGGAGCGGCTGCTGCTTCACCACCTGAGGCCACAGGTCTGCCACACCCTCGACCCTCTGCAGTTCGCATACCAGGCGAAGGTGGGAGTGGAGGATGTCATCATCTACATGCTACACCGATCCCTCTCCCTGTTGGACAGAGGCAGTGGTGCAGTAGGAGTATAGGAACCTAATCAAGGACTTTGTTAAATGGTGCGACTCAAACCACCTAGAACTGAACACCAGCAAAACCAAGGAACTGGTGGTGGATTTTAGGAGGCCCAGGCCCCTCATGGACCCTGTGATCATCAGAAGTGACTGTGTGCAGAGAGTGCAGACCTATAAATACTTGGGAGTGCAGCTGGATGATAAATTGGACTGGACTGCCAATACTGATGCTCTGTGCAAGAGAGGACAGAGCCAACTATACTTTCTTAGAAGGCTGGGTTCCTTCAATATCTGCAATAAGATGCTGCAGATGTTCTATTAGGTGATTGCGGCGAGCGCACTCTTCTATGCGGTGGTGTGCTGGGGAGGCAGCATAAAGAAGAGGGATGCCTCACGCCTAGACAAACTGGTGAGGAAGGCAGTCTCTATTGTAGGCACGGAGCTGGACAGTTTGATATCTGTGGCAGAGTGACGGGCGCTGAGCAGGCTCCTGTCAATCATGGAGAATCCACTGAACAGTATCATCTCCAGACAGAGGAGCAGCTTAAGCGTCAGACTGCTGTCACTGTCCTGCTCCACTGACAGAGTGAGGAGATCGTTCCTCCCCCACACTATGCGACTGTTCAATTCCACCCGGGGGCGAAAATGTTAACATTATTCAAAGTTATTGTCTGTTATACCTGCCTTGCACTCTCCACCTTGCATTTTTTAACTTGCACTGCATTTTTATCACTCTTTAAATCACTCTTTAATTAATATTGTTTTTATCAGTATGCTGCTGCTGGAGTATGTGTATTTCCCCTTGGGGATTAATAAAGTATCTATCTATCTATCTATCTATCTATCTATCTATCTATCTATCTAT